>JASPKZ010002693.1:0-600000 GCA_030220185.1 Diploptera punctata | reverse complement strand
CAATTTGTTCCCTATAACATAATGTTTATTATTATTGATTTCGTACATCTCAATGATGGATAAATCATATTTGAAGAGAAACATTATACGCTCAGACCGGGACTTGAACCTGGGACCCTTGGTTCTCTAGACCAAGTGCTCTACCAACTGAGCTACCTGAGCAAGTACCGATCTAAACGCAAATCTTTCTCTATATACATTGTAATTCCCATCCACCAAATGCTGTGAAGCCCTGCTTCTATCTTGCAAATGGCGGCTCCTTTATTAAGAAGGCATATTTGGGAATTATACATTACAGCCAGTACGGCTTTTTCCAAGTTTTTATTATTGATTTCGTACATCTCAATGATGGATAAATGCGTTTAGATCGGTACTTGCTCAGGTAGCTCAGTTGGTAGAGCACTTGGTCTAGAGAACCAAGGGTCCCGGGTTCAAGTCCCGGTCTGAGCGTATAATTTTTCTCTTCAAATATAATGTTTATTGTTATGTCATAATAAATGTCTAAAGTTCATGGAAAGTTTTCTTTTTGCATCCCACTAGAACAATATATGACACATTAAACATATTTTAATTACAATCACATATTTAAATAAAGAATCAATATAATATTTTAAACATCAATTTACTTCAAAGGAAGGATTAATTATTAATGTAGTTCTGAAAAAGGCGTCCGTTATTCTTTCTGATCACTCATAAAGCATGTTGAGTCCAATTCTTCAGGAGCTTTACTAGCAGAGCAGGGTAATAAATTTGTTGTAGAACTCATTGTGTTCATTTGGAATATATTGTATTATCTTCATTTAAATCTAAACTAAAATAATATTTCTTTTTGCACGTCACTGAAAATTTTACATATGATTTTAAGAGGGATATACAAAGACTGTTAGCGCCCTCGTTTCCTTGGTTAAGGGAGAAGACGGTTGCGGGGGCGGTAATAGCAGGGAAACTATCAACACAAGTCACGTGACATGACATAACACGAGATTTAGATGACGTGTTTTAATTAAGTTAGAGTAGGTTTTAATTTAATCATTACCTAGTTTTGAGAATGACACCTTTGCTATCGAAAAATGTGGAATGAGTTTAACCTCAGATTGGATGTTGGGTTCTATTTAACATAGAACTGTATAAAATAGCTTGATAAATTAAAAAAACAATTCTATAATAAGCTGATTGTTGTAGATCTCTTGAAATGTGTAATTTGGATTTTCGATCACTGGTTCATTATAAGAAAATACTCAACTTTAACTGTTGTAATATGTGTTTTAGTTTTAATGAAGAGATTTTGAAGTCAGAGTATAATAATATTATCATAAGTAATGCCACGAGTCTAACCGAGTGAGACATACAATTGAAAGGCGCTCAGAAAATGAACGGCATGATCCCAACCGAGCATCGACTTTTGCGATACGAATTCATACACGTGCACAGCTGCAGTCTACCTTTCGTGTGATTGACCAGTAAATAAATCATACCGCAACTTGGAATATGGTCCACGAAAAGACCATCTTATTTTCCTACCTTTAAAATTTGTCCGTAGTGGAAACGAATACATTCTCGCAGCCGTAAAAATAGTTATCTCGAAATGAACTTTGATTGGGATATAAGCGCCTTAATTCATCTAGGAGGATTTCGAACTCAAGTCACCTGTGTAGGAACTATTTAACGAAAAAAATTAAGCTGTTATCAAAAAATCCTTATTTAATGTAGTTGTTTTAACATAATTTATATACCAAATGTAAAACGGTGATGTTTGAAAAACAAATAAGAAATGTTTGGTTGTGTTTAATTTGTTCATCACTGCAACTTTAATTCATAATTATTTTCTTGCCTAAATAACATCGCACAGAATAGTGGACAAAACCTGAGAAACACATCAAACAGTATATTATAAAAACTATTATAGGTTATTAATTCATTTTTGCCAGGAGAGTAAACTCAATAAAATCCGTATTTAAAATCACAGTTATTGAACACACACATATCAGATGTGTAGGTTTGAATGAAAGGATTGTGTCCATGAATTGCATTGACTGTTCAACGTATTGGTTGAGACGCGTCAGTCACTGCAAAATAATGCCTGCACACCTGTTCAGCACAATAAAAAGGAGGAGTTTTCATTTTGTTGGTAATCCAAAATTCGATACTATCGTGTGAAATGGAAATACGACCTGATTGGTACTAAACAAAATTCATTTGAAAACTCGAGTCATTAACCTCCCGTTTGGGGCATGGAGTAATTAATCACCATTATTGCTTTAATGATTTAATTTGAATAGGCGAATTTGTTGAATATATTTGAAAGTAAGTAATGACAATAGAGTTGTGCCACTAAACGTTTATTTTCTACTCCTAACTAAAGACTGGGTAATGAAAGACAACTCTTAAATAAGGCACACGTCAAAAGACTGGAGTAATTAAACTGTAGCATTCTCAGTGAAATGTTCACGAAGAAGCACAACCGAGAAGCATAATTACCTGTCTTTTAATAAACATAATTAAATGTTTCCCTGTGAACATTTTAAAGAGAAAGATAAATCTCATGACGACTCATGACATTTTGAAATACATATAGTTATTCTTTGTGTGCTTTATAATAAATAGAACAAATAGTGTGTCCATTAAAAATAAAAACTGGGACTGAAGACTGGATAATGGAACTAAAATGACTATTTAACTCATGCCCCAAATGGGAGTCAATGACCAATCACGTTTCAATGATTTCTGTTTTACAACCAATCAGAGTCGTGTTTCACGAAATATTTATCAGTGTTATAATTGCCATATTAAAGAAAGCTCCTCCTTTTTAATATTCTGAACAGGTCTGACCATTATTTTGCAGTGACTGAGCGTACGAGAAATACGGCTACCAGATTGTATATATAGTGCATGAATGTTAACACATGCCGCATGCGGGAGTTAATATAAAAACATTTGTAGCAATTGATTATACCACCAAAATAAGAAACCACTGTTTGCACTTTATTAAATGTATTTTTTTCCAGGTAACAATCCTGAAAAATATAATTGTCATATTTACATCATACGACATCAGAAATGAATTAATATACAGTTTGATGTGTTTCATTTTCTCTCCACTAGAGAGCATTCTTACAATATTGCGTTCCTTTGGCAATAAATAGTATGATCTGGTTGCAGTGATAAACAAAAGAAGCAGATGAAGCGTACCTATCGTTTCTCATTTGTTTTCAAACATCGCCGTTTACATTAAATATATAAATATTTTAAAATACATTTGTAGCAGTTGGTTATAACACAAAACAAAGAAACCACTGTTTGCACTTTCTTAAGTGTATTTTTCCCCAGAAAAATATAATTGTCATATTTACATCATAGGACATCAGAAATGAATTAATATACAGTTTGAAGTGTTTCATTTTTTCTCCACTGGAATGCTTTCTTACAATATTGCGTTCCTTTGGCAATAAATAATATGATGTGGTTGCAGTGACGAACAAAAAAGCAAATGAAGCGTACCAATCGTTTCTAATTTGTTTTCAAACATCGCCGTTTACATTAAATATATAAATATTTTAAAATAACTATAGTTAAATAATGATTTGTGAGTAAACAGCTTAATTTTATTCGTTAAGTAGTCCTAACAAATGCCATTATTGATTTTCAAATTCTCTAGATAAATTCACTCCTCACTTCGTGAGTCGTGAATTTATCGATAATTTGGAAATCACTCGTGGCATTACTTATGACAAGTAGATGTACTCTATTAAATGGGAATGGAAAGTGAACAACAAAGGAGGGAAATTTTGAAGAAGTGGCAGAATTCAAATACCTACAAACAATAATTGAAAACCAGGAATAAAGTACAAGAAGATATTAAACTTTGGATCAACTTTGGAATTGCTTGCTATTATTCATTATACGCTCGTAGATACTCTTGTCATCCCAATTTCTCTAAAAAAATGTTATCTTGTGGTCAGATTTTCTGACTACAGTTCATGAGGTCCGGATTCGATTCCTGCTCATACCACATTTTTTGTGAAAAGGGAATTTCTGTGGTTAATCGTGTTTTGGAATTAAGTTAGATTTAAAGGACTCTCCTGATGATTCGTCATCATTAGAGTCAGGATTTTTATGTAATAAAAGATAAGATTGATATATAGACCATGTGTTTGAGTGTACAACCTTAAAAAAACAGAAGTCTTATATCAATTAATGTATTTGATAATAAACAGATATTGGTAAAAGTAAAGTCTCTAAGAAGAAAACGTAAAAACAATAAAAAGCACACCACGCTTTTGATGGTATTTTTTTTGTAGATAACTCTAGTTTTATTTTAGATGTGTTGGAGATGATGTATTTTGTTGACCGCTTTAATTTTAACCCAAGCGTGTTTGGAAATTAAAATTATTTTTCATTTTTTAGTTCGGTATTCTAATAAAGCGTGTTGTTTTAGTTTTTTAAACTATTATTTATTTTTTTAATTTTTAATTTAATTGATTGTCATAAACCAGAATCCCATGGAAATTTAATTGCTTAATACTCTTCTAAAAAAAACTCCGGGCCGGATTTGAACCAGCTCTAAAACTCTAGTTTTATTTTAGATGAGTTGGAGATGATGTTTTTTGTTGACCACTTTAATTTTAACCCAAGCGTGTTTGGAAATTAAAATTATTTTTCATTTTTTAGTTCGGTTTTATAATAAAGCGTGTTGTTTTAGTTTTTAAGCTATTATTTATTTTTTTAATTTTTAGTTTAATTGATTGACATAAATCAGAGTCCCATGGAAATTTAATTGCTTAATACTCTTCTAAAAAAAAACTCCGGACCGGATTTGAACCAGCGACCTATGGATTACTGAAATTATATACCACTACAGTCAACCACTCTACCAATTGAGCTCTTACAACGATTGACTAAAGAGTCGATAAGTCCGCAACCTATTATACCGGTTTTTATTTTTTTAATTTTCTGATGATTTTGGCCAGGATTTTAGAAAACAATTATGAAATTATTGTATTGTCGTTGGTCCTTTACAAGTATAAAAAGTTTCAAGTCGATCCAATGTTTTTAAGTGGGTGAAACTCGTGATCAAATATTTTGTTACATTTTAACAGGTCAAGCTAATATAAAGCGTGTAAAAAGAGGTCTTATTTCTCATTATAGCCTATTATTCAACTGTTTGTATGTGAAAGCAAAATTAAAGACAGTCATAAGTCAAACTTCTCATCATACGATGTAGCAATCTAACCTTTTAGTACATAAAAATTCTGAATCTGCTTATCATCAGCCATCACACCACTGAGGTAATGTAACTCCGCCTTCCAGGCGCCTCAACAGATTCCCCAATACGAAGAGAGAATGCCTTAAATACTGTAATACAACAGTGGTAATGTTGGAAAAAAAAAAATCATCATCCATGCAAGTATTCGGCCATGTGGCCTGTTACGGTCTCAAAGAGGAATTTTTCACCCAGCGCTTTTTTGGACGTCCCAGCGATCTTTTGCCTTGGGGGTAGCAACGAAGCATAGCTTTTGAATTCTGTGAGATGACATTCGTTGAAGAAGGGCTTTCCAGTTGTACTGGTAGTTTTGTATGTGATGGAAAATGGGTTCTATACTCAACTCTTTCATAATTTCCTCATTTATTTTATGGTTCCACTTTGTATAGCCTGCTGAAGGCTCATAAATCGCACCTCATTTGCTGTTATTCGGCATTCATCTCTTCTTCGTATTGTCCATGCTTCATTACGATATCTTAATACTGGTCTTACAACCTTATAAAGTCGTAATCTTGTGTTCTTTTGTATTAAAGATGGCTTCATAATACTATTAATTATCTCCGTTGTTTTTGCGAAATTTGTGATTTTCTTTGCAATATCAGCTTCATCATGAAATGTTAAAAAACGCATTAGGCAAATTTAATTCAAGTATTTTATTCTTTCGTTTACCACTGGAATCGATATTCAACTTTACGAATAAAATATATCCTGCACTTAAGAATGTTACGTAGAGGCCGTTTAATTAACCGAAAATATTTTACATAAAAAATCATCCTGCATATGTTTGCGCTTGCAAAATTCGATAAAGTAGTGGGTCGATTGACTTTGTACATACATCTTTTGAGGCACAGAGAGTATTTAGACGCTATCTATTATGTTCTAAATATATTATATGTAAGAGTTCACCTGAAGCGAAAATTTGAAAATCGCTCTAGCTGTCGCAATTTTCGATGTTTCACAACGAAACGCGGTACATCATATTAAAATAAACCTATGTAGGTATTGTCAAAAAATGTGCGAAATCCGACAATTATCAATGGATGTTTACCAGAAATTGGGAATTGAAAATTGACTAGCAACCGCCATGTTTGGTTTGTCGCAGTGCATTCCATACATTTTAATTAACAGTTAATATTTCATTTATTAAGCTTAGCAGCGCACGCCGGGTATTTACTAGTAGATTAGAAAAATATATTCAAAAGAAAATTCATTTGAACAAAATTAGATATTTGCCAAATGACATAGCACAATATAATAATTTGTAATGGTGTAAAATTAAAAATATTTTTTGCGCGATAGTGCGTTTCGTCGTACTTACAGCAATGGCGACCACGATTGAAAGTTCAACTTCTTACATTTCGGGGTTGCCAACCTAAATAACTATACCGTAATATTACATATTACAAATCTCGTGCGAGAGGTAAAACCATTGCTCTTTTTGTATACTACATACAATGTATATACAAAAATATATCCAAAGGTAGTGTTAATATACATTATACGAAACAAATCACTGCATCTTAAATTAACTGAACTTTATTTGAAACAGTATAAAACAATAGACACGTACTTGCCGCCATTTTAACACTGATTACTAATAAACATTGCCCACACAGTTAATTTTAGTCAGTTGTTTATAACGAACTCAAAAATTTCCAGCAAATATGTTATTATTTTATTATTATTTATTATTTTGAAAACGTCATCGCGCAAAAAAAAAAACAACGCATGTTTGTGAAGTGTTTTACAGAAGCGAGGAAATGTTTAAAATCCGTGTGATAGCGAAGTTTTTTAATCATTTCCTCGCTTCTGTAAAAACCACATCCCAACCTCGCATCGTAATATAGAATTTATTAAAACAATAACATATATGTTTATTTTTTATGAGGCTCCAGAGTTTTTAATATTTGTAGACTTTTTTACTACAGTGTCATCTCGTTTAAAGACGTCAATATGTTGATTTCTTGTCGTCTTAGCAACGTGCTGTAACCCGCACATGTGTCACGGCCTCCTAGAAATCCTTAGCCGAGATGGTGCCTTACAACAAACGAGAAAAGTTTTTGGTATCACAATTCCATATGTCAGGTGCAATTCGCTTTTCTCTCTTCTTCTTTCTCTTAAACCAAGATTTTGATAACTTTTCTAGAAGCAGGCCTTGGTTTCCATCTGCCGCTCTCACGAATCTCCTGTGTCTTTCCACCTCCCGTACCTGGAGCCAAGAGGAAAAAGGAAATAGTAACTATAGATGGTTGAAGAGTAAAAGAACAAAAAGTAATGTCTTTTTAGCTTTTACAGTAAAAAAGTTCAGGTTTCCCGTCTTCTCATATTTCTTTGCAGTAATTTTTCACTCCATTGATTGTTTCAAGATACATTTAACTAGGTAGAAAGCAATGGAGTCTCTTTTATGGTATATGTTTAATGCTATATTAAAATTTCTTTTGAAATTTGCAAAGTAATATTTTGATCCTAATTTATTAATCAAATTGTGAATCTCTGCATCCATTGGGACTTGTACATTGGGGCTTCGAGTGTTTAGCCCCGAACGGAAATTTGACTAATTATATATATATATATATATATATATATATATATAGGATTATAAGTCCTCATATTTCCTTGCAGTAATTTTTTACTCTATTGATTGGTCCAAGATACATTAACACTAGAACGCCCAATCGGGTCAAATTGACCCAACTGAGAAATGGAAAGCATATTTTTTGTACTAAAAATACAGGTAGGACTACATTCTCCTAGGACTTTTCCTCGATTTAGGGGTTGTTTACTTTTACAAAAAATAAATATTTTTTTCCTGTAATTTTTTAATATATTAAACACTATTAAACAATTTACTCTTAACGCCCATATCGGGTCATTTTGACCCATATGTATATAAAAGTTTAAAATTATGCTGTTAGTATTTTTGAATGTTAATTACTATTTATTTTTTCTGTTTACTCATTCAACAATGTTATTTGATGCAAAAGTTTTTCCAATTATTATTTGTTTTCAATTATTGACAACTGTAAAGATGAAACTCGACCTACCAATGAACGTGTTTCTGATCATGTTGTGATGAAACTTATGGAGACAAAAGGCAGAAACGTCACAACTGGTAATTATTTCACATCCATGAACCTGGCTAAAACGCCTGAAACCTTAAGTTTCTACAATGCAACCAAGTATGGTGTGGATATTGTAGATAAAATGGCCAGGCAATATACAGTAAAGGCCTGAAGCAGGCGATGGCCTGTGCATACATTTTACAATATCCTGGACTTGGCAGTAATAAATGCAGTTGTAATATATAGATCAATCAATGGCAAAAAAAAATACAAGAAAGAAATGTATTCAGCAACTTGCAGAAGAACTTCGCCTCGAACACTTAAAACGTCAATCACATACGACTCCGGACTATGATCAACCAAAACGATGGAAGTGTGAAGTGAAACAGTTTTGTAAAGACAATAAAAGTAATTCAAAATGTTCTATTTGCAAGAAAATGGTGTGTGGTAAATGTGCCAAAAAATTTGAATACACATGCGCCAATTGTGTTTGAGATTCTTGTGAAATGCATCATTGTTGTAAGAACGCTACTTTTTCAGATTATTGTAAATAATTTTCATTATTTTTCATGTGAAATTTGTATTTTGAATTAAAACTTTTGTTAAAGTAGATAAAATAAAATAATTCTAAACATTTGCTTTCCATAGATGTTGAAAAAAAATTTAATTTAATTTTAATATACTGTATCATTATCCACCTTACCCATATGAATTATCAGTAGTTGTAACTCAGATATGTATGTTTACAATAATGTATCCACAGTTTGCTCATATTTTAATATTTTCATAGCATGGGTCAAATTGACCCACTCTGGGCGTTGTATGTGTACCGAAACTCCGGGCGTTCTAGTGTTAACCTAGGTAGTAAGAGTGGAGTCTCTTTTATGGTATATATTTCATGCTATATTAAAGTTTCTTATGAAATTCGCAAAAAAATGAAACTTATTTATTAATCAAATTGGTGAATCTCTGCATCCATTGCGTCTTGTACTTTGGGGCTTCGAGTGTTTAGCCCCGAACGGAAATTGGACTAATTATCTACGTAAGGATTGTGCTCTTGATGCATAATAATTATAGCAAAGAGTTTTTTGTACTGAGGTTAAGACTGCAACAATGTGCGAGAAGTCGATTTCTATCTTCGTCTTTGGTCTACATACAAATAGTTGAATATTATATATTACAGTATTAATTAACTATCCGTTTCTATTATACGGACCTAATGTATAGGGCTAATCAGAAAGAAGGAACAGACTTCAAACACTTATTTCTTCCAAACTACAAAAAAATAGGAACAAAATTCCAACGCTCTTGTGAAGAGAAAAGTTAAAATTTCACTTTTTTTATGCACTCAATATGAGCACCATATGTTATACGACAAATATAAAAATGGTGGCTCATTTCTTGCCACATAAGAATCAGCTGGTCTCTAGTTATATAATTCACAGCTTCAACAATTTGATGTCGCAGATTTTCAAGAGTGTCAGGCATAGGGGGATAAAACACGGTCTTTTACGTAACCCTACAGATATAAATCACACATGGCTATAGGTCGCGCAAGATATTTTGAAGAATGTCCTTGATCGTAAATCCAATGGGAGAGCCTAGCAAGACTGCTGAGCTGTGAATTCCCTGTCTGCCATGTGTACAAACAAAACAGTTCCTCTACAAAAACGTGTACAGTCCATAGAGAATTATGGTTAGACGCGGATGTGTTGATTTTAGATTTTAAACCGTAGACTTTAATTATATTTTGTACACTTGCTGCCTGAAGTCTTAAAATTATAGTGCAATGTGAATATCGGGTCCCCAGCCATTATAGCTGGTCTTCTCAACCTGGAGCCGCTACTTATTTTAGCTACCCAAATGCCTCACGATGCTGGGTGGGCATCGGTCCCATACTGGCAGAAATTCCTTGAGAACATTTCTTCCCCCGTGGACACTCTAACCAGCGCAAGTCCCGTAGCTCTGCGCCAAGGCTTCTTGCCTTAATCACATGGCTACGGCGCGGGGAAGACTATACATTGTTTAAATTAAAGTGGCATTTAGTGGTTATTTTAAAACATTAACAGAGTGATATAAACCAAATACAGTGTGTGTATGTGTGTGTGTATATATATATATATATATATGTGTGTGTGTATGTATATATATATATATATATATATATATATATATATATATCCTGTGAATATACGAGTACATCCTCCACGGATAAAGATGTCCTAACTCACTGGCACTATCGAACCCGTAGGTTCATGTCCGCGCGGACATAAGCTCTCCATACATCCCTATCCCGAGCTAATGTTTTCCAATCATTCCCCGTATAATCTACTTCCCTCAAATCATAGTTAATGTTATTCTCCCACCTCATTCTTGGTCTACCAACTGGGTATTTTCCCTCTGGTTTTCCTACAAGAAGCTTCCAAACACGTTTTTCATTCCCCATTCGTGCCACTTGTCCTGCCCATCGCAGTCTACGATAAAGATTACCTATATTATTTAATTTTTGTAGTGAGAATTTAAAAATGTTTAGCAGTGACTGTATTTGATATTCGCTAGCGAGGGAGTTAGCAATGACGTGTGGTCATACTTCCTATTGGCTGAGACCTACATCTGGTTAGTACAGGACTCGCATCTAAGCTCTCATTACAAATTTCATTCGTCAGGAATCATTGCTGGGGTTATAGGTCTAGTGACCTGGGAGGCCACCGGCGATGAAGTTGCATGATTTTGTTTTTACTGCAGTCAAAAATTTTTAAATAACTGGCAGGAGAAAATATTGTGTTATTATTGTACATGAAAAGCAACAATACTAATATAGCCGTGATCCGAACTTCAAACTTTTCTCTCCCCAGGAACGTTGGAATTTTTTCCATTTTTTGTAGTCTGGAAGAAATAGTCTGATGTCAGTCCCTTCTTTCTGAATAGCCCTGTATTTCTGTGTGTGACCATTTATTTAGTATTATTGATATTTGATTTCAACCTCAATTTCATAATGTTGCTCAATAGAATCCGCGTGTTGGGCCTCAGTACCTCCTCGCTATCAACTAATAATACATCATTACCTAACTAACTCATTGGCACTATCGAACCTGTAGGTTCATGGCCGCGCGGACATAAGTTTCCATACATCCCCATCCTGAACCAATATCTTCCCATCATTCCCTGTATAATCTGCTTCCCTCAAATGATAGTTAATGTTATTCTCCCAACTCACTCTTGGTCTACCAACTGGGCGTTTTCCTTCTGGTTTTCCTACAAAAAGCTTTCATGCACGTCTTTCATTCCCCATTCGTGCCACATGTCCTGCCCATCGCAGTCTATGAGACTTAACTGTTCTCATTATATCTGGCATCCTATAAAGACCATGTAATTCATTGTTATGCAGTCTTCTCCATTCACCTGTCTGTTCATCTCTCTTTGGTTTAAACATTTTCCTAAGAACTGTATTCTCAAATATCAACTAATAATACTACATCATTAGCAGATATAAATAGCTTATTTATTAATAACATTGAGTTCTAATTCTTCTTTATATTTTGAAGATTTGATGGCATGCTCTAGTAGAAAATTGAATAGTAGAGGAGGTAGTGGATCTCCTTTCTTTAACCCATTATGAATTTCGAAAGTATCTGAAAACTACTCGTATTTGCTTACCCGCACCCTACTCTGTGCCATTAAGACACACGTTTGACATTTATTTCCTGAAGCAGTCCCCATGCGGAGAACCGAATGGAAAATTTTACCGCCTTGAAACCCATGTCCGTATTTCTTGCCGGTTCTATTTTTACGGTAATAGATCGTCACTTCGTCACTCTTTTGACCAAAGTACTTTATTCGTCTGGCTTATTGCCTTCGACCTGTCCGTATCGGTAACCTTTTCGGCAGGAATTCTTCCATAATATTATGATATTGTGGAAAGAAAAATTGTCTGAACCAGGAATCGAACTTTGGACCTCTAGTTCTCCAGACTAGTCTGCATTCGAGACATGGCACAAACATTAACAAATCTTTCCACATATTCAAATCTATAATTCTCGTTTCGTCCATCATCGCCAACGGCCGGCTTCGTTTAGAAGTATGTATAGGCTATTTGAGAATTTTACACCACCACTTTTATAAGGAGTAAACGATGTTATTTAACATTTTCCAATACTGTTATTTTAACACAGTTCCAATAATGGATCATATTATAATATTATAATGATATTGTGAAAAGAAAAATTAATGTCTGAACCAGGAATCGAACCGTGGTCTGCACACTAGTCTAGAGAACTAGAGGACCACGGTTCGATTCCTGGTTCAGACATTAATTTTTCTTTTCACAATATCATTATAATGTGATCCATTATTGGAACTGTGTTAAAATAACAGTATAGGAATGCTACCACCGGGATAGCTCTAAGGGCTATTTAAGCACTCGAGCCATCTCACTAGGACAAGCTAATAATAACATGGAGGTATGTAAAATGGTACTCGAACATCATTGATAAAACGTAAAGCAGTTGAAAAAATCGTTCCTCAATTATATAAATTATTAAAGAATACCCGATGTTTTAAATGGATGTTTCCAATCAACGGTTATTTATAAAACATTAATTTTGAATTCTGTCAACCGTGTTTGAAAAGCGTTTCACAGAACCTCCCAGCGGTTAGTTATTTTTTTCTATGCGTTTGGAAGGGGATTTAAGTTATTCAAAGAATTTATATAAATAATTTACTTTATTATAAATGGGTTATGACTTAAGTAGGATATTTTTGTATCGTTGTATTGTATTTTCAAACTTAAATATTTAACTTGGTTTCTTGCAACCAGCAATCAGTCAATTCAAGTCGTCTTTCATCAGGCTGTTTTCCCTCGAGCGGAAATAAAAACTAGGAGAGAGATTCGCGAGCTGTAGAAGACATTGTAACAGTGGCGTGAAATATCTACTATTTAGAAAACAAAACTATCAACAATTATTTTATACATCATCAGAGACGCGTGGCGTCTGCAGGTGTTGAAAATACGTATTTACGGGATCTCGTGGAGAAGTGTTGCCCCATGACTCCGTGCCTGAACAATAAAAAAGGGACAGAAAGGGCGAAATGAGGGTTATAATCATCATCAAAATGTAAAATAGTATTAACTCACTGGCACTACCTAATCCGCAGGTTCATGGCCACGCGGACATAAGCTCTCCACACATCCTTATCCTGAACTAATGTTTTCCAATCATCTACTGTATAATCTACTTCCCTCAAATTATGGTTAATATTATTCTCCTCCTAATTCTCGGTCTACCAACTAGGCGTTTTACCTCTGATTTTCCTACAAGTAGTTTCCATACAATTATTTAATTCCCCATTCGTAATATATATCCTGCCCTTCGCAGTCTACAATACTTAACTGTTCTTATTATGTCTGATTTTATATAAAGTTCATATAGCTCACTGTTATGTAATATTCTCCATTCGCCTGTCTGTTCACATCTCTTTGGTCCAAAATTTTTCGTACGAACTTATTCTCAAATACTCGTAATATTTTCTCCTTCCTTAAAGTTATAGTCCATATTTCGCATCCATATAATATAACTGGGAGATTAATAGTTTTATATGTTTTCAGTTTAACATTTTTTTAGAGAATTTGGGGCGACAAGATTCCCTGTAACGCTTAATAGCACGCATTTCCAGAATTAAGTCTATGTTTAATTTCTTTGTGCGTCTCATTCCTATTCATAATTATTATTCGTAGATATTTGAATTCAGCCGCTTCTTCAAAATTTCTCTCATTATCATTAACTATTAATTTCCATTATATAAAAGTATTTCTATGTGTGAACATATATTCACTTCCAGTCCCAATTTCTTAGTGTTACTCAATATAGTGTGCGCATTGGCCCTTACTACTTACTAGTAATTCTAAATTATCATAAGTAATGCCGCGAGTGATTCACGACTCACGAAGTGAGGAGTGAATTTTTCTAGATAATTTGGAAAACAAGAGTGGCAATTGTTAGGACTATTTAACGAATAAAATGAAGCTCTTTAATACTAAAAAATATTTATTTGAATATAGTTACCGGTGTTTTAAAATATTTGTATAGTTAATGTAAACGGCGATGTTTGAAAACAAATTAGAAATGTGAGGTTATGTATATTCACTGCAACTCGATCATATTATTTATTGCCAAATAGGATCGCAATATTGTAAGAATGCACTCTAGTGGAGAAATAATGAAACACATCACACTATTATAATCAACATTATAGGTTAATCATTTATATTTTGAATAAACAACTCAGTAAAATCACTGAATCTATTCATTATTTGCTATATTCAATGTATTTGTTGAAGAAAAATAATGGTCTAACCTGTTCAGAATATTAAAAAAGGAGGAGCTTTCTTTATCACAAAAGCAGGAGCTGATAAAGAGAAATCGATAAAGAGCGAGGTGAAACACGACTGTCATTGGAGTAAAACGGAATTCATTGAAACGTGACTGGTCATTGACTACCATTTGCAACATGAGTTAAATAACATAAACTAATAATTTATTAGTGGAGTTGTAGGCCTTCTTCATCCACAATAGGCCTAAATCAACGCCAGCACATTCAGGGATTTAGTTCCCTTCCAAAGGAAGCCATATTCAGCACTACTTAATTCTGAAGCTTAAGACAGCTTCAGGATACTTTGAAAAATGAATTTTGACCTATTAGCGAATTCCGATTGAATCTCCTGAATTTGTCCGCATGAAACTATTATTGAAAAAAAAATATATAGGCATATACTTGTAGACCTGTAGGCCTATATGTCCATTAACGTTCTAGCGACCGCAATTTTTGATTGATCGAAACCAAACTTGGCATATAGCAATTAAATAGAAAGTAAGGCCGAGTTCATTAACCTGCAAAATCGGACCTTTAGGTGTAGGTGTTGATTTGAAAAGAAAATTTTAAAATCGCTCTAGCAGTCGCATTTTTCCATGTTTCACAACGAAACTCAGTATTGCTATTAAAATAATCAGCGAAAACCGACCACTGGAAGTTGGGGTTTAAACTTACGTGAAATCGGAAATTAAAAATTGACTCTGGCAACCGCATGTTTGGTTTGTCATATATCATGCAATTTAATTTACCTTCAAATTGACAATAGGCCTACATCCTGTAAGATACCTTAATGTAATTTATTTAACGTTTTTACTAGAGCAATATAAGCATGAATCAATGGATATTTAAATCGGTGTCCAATTATTTAACAATAACCAAATAGGTAATAAGTAGAGCTAGGAATTTTAGGTGCAATGTTTTGGTGAAAAAGATGCAAAAAAGGTGCTTTAATTTAGCAGAAAAAGGTGCAATTTTTTAAAATAAAAGGTGCAAATTCCGCATGTAAATAATCATTAAAGAATATCAAAACCAATTACATCAAATAACTTACGACACAAAATTCACCCATGTTCTCATGTATTAAAAAGTCTGCGTAAGAAAAGTCCCAGAACATTATGTTACTGAAATCACAAGTCGAGAAAATTGTTGAAGTATATATTTTTTAACAACTCAGTGTTTTAAGATATATTTTTTTTAAATGTACCTGTTGGCAGGTGCCGTCGTCCTCAACTTTGTTAAAATTATGTATTTAAAATATTAGTTGGAGGCCTTTCAGAAGTTAACTTCCATCATCAGCAAGATGATGAAGTGGAAGTAATGTGATGTGGACTGATACTTCACATCATTACCAACCCTTGAAAACGTATTTAAAGAAATGTAATATATATATATATATATATATATATAATGCTGCAAAGGAGACAAAAAACGTTTAAAAAAGTGCAAAATGTGCCTGCACTGAAAATAATGTGCAAAAAAAGTGCTAACATTGAAAAAAGGTGCAAAACGTTGCCACTAAAACACAGTTAAGGACATTTATTTAATATTTTCTTTGCAAGACAAGCTAATTTGAGCATTGTACAAAAAAAATTAGGGTGCAACACCTAAAATTCCTAGCTCTAGAAATAAGTTACAATTAAGTTTATGTATGTATTATCACTGCATTCTACTTTTCTTTAACATTGTTATTATTAATCAATTTTTAAGTTTAGTTTAATGTAAATAGGGATGAGCTTGTAAACCCTTAAATAAGCTGGCAACAGAAATTGATTTCTTTCTACTTAACAAAATAAATATTATTCCGTAAACCAGAAAAAAAATTATGGCATTTCAAGATGTAGATCCTGTCAGAAGTAAGATTGTACGTGACAATAAAAATTTTGGAGCAGGTGAATAATT
The DNA here is from genome assembly GCA_030220185.1 of Diploptera punctata. NCBI lineage: Eukaryota > Metazoa > Arthropoda > Insecta > Blattodea > Blaberidae > Diploptera > Diploptera punctata. The sequence continues at coordinate 583,410 of JASPKZ010002693.1, read as the reverse complement.
TTACATGTCTAGGATGCAATATCTCATATGAAGAAGAAAAGGATGTAAATGCAAAAATATCTAAATTTTTAAGAATTTTAGGGTTAATAAATTCTATCTTCAAGCCACAGTTAGTCCAAAAACATTCAAGACTAAAAGTGTATAAAACACTGGATCTTCCAACTCTTTTGTATGGTAGCGAAGTATGAACGTTGAAACAGAAGGATATACAAATACTTAGATCTGCTGAAATGAGATACCTTCGGAGGACTGCAGGATACACACTACTAGATAACAAAAAAATGAAGACAGCTTAGAAGAATTACACATGGAACCTTTGCAAAACAAAATTTCTGATTATAAGTCAAGATGGATGCAACATGTTCATCGGATGGAAGATCACAGGATACCCAAACAAATGTTAAGATATCAAGCTGCAGGAAGAAGAAGATAAGGACGTCCATTCAAAAGACCTCTGGATGGTGTTTCTCTTGAGGCCGAAACAGGTCAACAAATGGCTTAAACTCGTGAATGTACTACGATGATGAAGATGATAATGATGATGAAACCAGAAAAATGGAACTTGTTGAGGAATTCACTTAGTTTACGCAATTACTGCTTGGCAGATTTTTTTTGTTTTATATTTTATATTATTTTTAGTTAATTTAAAGATTGAAATTTAAATTATTGCATAACTTGGGTTGATAATGGAATTTGTACTTGTTGTATTTATGCATACTATTTTATATATATTTTAATTTATTAGTATTTAATTAGGTAAGGTAACTTTTAGAAGAATATACTTAACACTATTCTCTAAAAGATTTTTCAACTAAGAAAAAATAGTGAACGTTATTTAATATCTCCCGATGAGAGACGTTGCCAGTCTTAAAACGAACGTTTGACGACTTAATAAGTACTCAAGTTAGAGGGATGCAAATTTCGAACTCTGTTATTCGTGATTTTGAGAAAACAATTTAAAAATATATTTCATTGAAGATACAGTAAACTCGATTGCACGCCACTGGTTTCGCAACAGAGATCTGCGAGAAATGAGAAATGCAGTGTAAAAAGAGAACTGTTACAGTCAGTCAGAAAACTTCTTTCATGGCAAAGTTAGAATAGAATGAAGACCTAGAACTCTGTGAAGGATGCCTGTCCGTCCGTTTTCGAATTGCCCTGGTTCCTTTTCCTCTTGAGTATACACACAAGTGAAGAGGAACTAGTGATAGGAAAAAGAACCCCCCTTTTTTTCCACAGCTGAGTTGAGTTTTCCTTCGTAAAATTCACTGATTTGACATGCTCTTTTCAATATCATTATTAGGAACCTTCAAATGAAGTTCTGATATATTCTCATTATTATACGGAGACAAGGGAGGGAGGTAATTAATTGATTTGGTTTTGAAATTTTACTCACAAAGGAACTGTCAACCATTGGACGGCGAAACCACCTTGAAATTCCTTCCGGAGAAGCGTTGTCATATACCAAGGCAGTGTTAAAAAAATATCTGCCTTTTAACTGCAAGTCACTAAATTATAACGCCAAATCTCTCATTTAAACTAAAGATTTCATTAATAGAAAAACCTAGCATATAGAATTTCCTTAAAGTAAATAATTCAAGCAAGAATACAACTCCCGAATTGGTAGATTGGATAACCTTCACTACTGCCGTCCGCGCAGCGTCTCGCCCCACTGCTCTTACTCAAGAAGGAAGTCCATCCGAAAATTGGTATTTGTTATATCATTACAGATGAAAGGTCAGAAGTGCCTATCGATTCCCTTCGTACCAAAAAGATATTCGATTTTAAATGTCCAAAAAATAGGTTTTATACAGGATGTCCGAAAAGGCTCTAACCATATCTGGGAAAGAGCAGTTTAATTCAAATCAAAATGTTTGTAGTATCAAAGAAGACACTGTAATTGGACGAATTCACTGTAGTTCGACATGACTGCCCTCCATAACGAAGCAGAGTTATCTCTCTTCAGCGCACCAAAACACATGTCGCAACATTGCTGGGGTAATTGTACACACCGATGCCGAAATGCGTTCACGCAGGTGTTGTAAATCCCTAATCTCGACCTTATAAACCTGACTCTTGATGTAACCCCATGCAAAGAAGTCCAAGGGCGTTAGATCAGGAGAGCGTGCTGCTCAGATCCATGGTGAGCCTCGTCCAATCCAGCGTCCTGGGAACGTCTGGTTGAGGTAATCACGCACAATGTGCGCAAAGTGTGGTGATGCCCGTCTTGTTGGAACACTATCGAATCCAGAATGTTGTCAGCAAACAATTGGGACTCAATGAATAGCTCAAGAATGTCGAGATACGTTGTTGAATTGACTGTCGCTTCAGAAAAAAATAATGGACCGTAAATGCGCTCTTGGGTGAGGCCCAACCATACGTTCACCTTTAGAGTGTTACGTTCCAATTCCATTGCGATGTTTGGTTGTTCACCAGCCCATATCCTGCTGTTGTGGCGATTGACGAGGCCACAGGTGTGAAAGGTAGCCTCGTCACTGAATAGGATGTGTGCCAACAAATCTTCATTGTTTAATGTTTCAATTAAGTCGTGGCACATGCATCAGGTTCAAGATAATGGAGCACCTGAATGTGGTAAGCCATTTTCTACAGTACGAAGTGCAAGATTTGCCACACAGTATATTTTGGGATGTTGTGTTCCCGACTAAGACGACGTGCCGACGCTTTTGGACTCTGCTCGATCGCCTGTCGTACGGTCTGCACAGTTTCCTGTGATGTCAATGACCGTCCAGAACGTTTCTCGTCACAAACATTCCCAGTTCACCTGAACTTGTTCACCAAACCTCTTACGGTTGTTCGCGTTGGGGCTTCTGTTCGGTTCCGTCGGCAAAACCGTTCTTATACCTCAGTCCATTGAGTCTCCAACTTACGACATCTATTCGTTGTTGTATGGTCAACATATTTCATATTACCTACAATAGAGAGTAAAAATTAGTGTTTTCTCAGAAATGGTTAGGGACTTTTTGGACACCTGTATATAATGTGTAGATTGTGCTATTTCTACAAAAATATACTCTCCGCACATTTTACCACACCATTCATTGATATCGCAATTTAAAAAATTAAAAAAAACTAAAATGCACTCATAGGTGCTTGCATACGTTATCAGACTTCGTATAAGTGAAAATTTAGAGGTATTAATTTGTGTGTGACTAACACTATAAAATGCATACAAAATATGCGATTCTAAACAAAACTACAAGTTCCTAATTTCGTTCGCCCACATAAAACAATATTGAGAAACATCTGCTTACTACACTTTTGCACGAGCATAAACTGTTCTATATGTGCTTTTGTCAGAAGGACTTTTCCAATTTTTAAAATCACGATATCTCGAGAATGATCGCACGTAGAGGTAAAAGTAAAGACACTTTTTTTATAGAAATTGCGATAATCTACAAATTAACATGGAAGTATTTATACGATAACACATACCATTTAAGAGTTATTTATGCTTGAAAACAAATTTATTTGGACATTTGACGTTGAATAAAATTTTAAGCAGAGTTAGGGTCAGTGAAACCATTTTAAATTATGTAAATAAAATATGTACCAATTCTAAGCTTTATGCGAATTATTCCTAAGTTAAATATTTGTTTCGACTGGACTAATTCTAGTACGTGTAGGTATTTGTATGTTTTGCGCGATAGTTCGTTTTGTCGTACTTACAGCAATGACGACCATGAATGAAAGTTCAACTTCCTACATTTCGGGGCTGCCAAACTAAATAACTATACTGTAATAAAATAACTATACTGTAATATTACATATTGCAAACCACGTGTGGAAAGTAAAACCACTAACCTTTATGTGCGTATACTATGTACAATGTATATATAGAAAAAATATCTAAAAGATAGTGTTAATATACATTATGCGAAACTAATCACTACACTTTAAATGAACTGAACTTTATTTGAAACAATATAAAAGATAAATACGTACTTGCCGCCATTTTGTGACTATATTGGTGTCACGGCATCCTGTAATTTCAACTAATAAACATTGCCCACATTGTTAACTTTAGTCAGTTGTTTATCATAAACGCAAATATTTCTAACAAAGATGTTATTATTTTACTATTATTTATTATTTTGAAAACACCATCGCGCAAAAAATAATGTACAACGCACGTTTGTGAAGTGTTTTACAGGATCTCGGAAATTAAAAACTTCGCTATCGTCCGGGTTTTAAATATTTTTCTCGCTTCTCTAAAACCACTTCCCAACCTCGCATCATAGTATACTATTATTTGCATGTATAAAATACTATGATCTTGAATATTGGTTCAGAAAAATTATAATCATTTTCACTTTAAATAAAGTCCGAAACGCAGGAATTGTGTAAACTAAGCGAATTCCTCAGCAAGGCGAATTTATGGTCCCATTTTGCTGGTATATACATAGTTATTTTTTTTAAATTGCAGAAACTCAATTTCTGATGCAAACTTATTTAAAAGTATCGGACTTCAGTGAACACAAAATCATGGATAACCGTAAGTTATTACTTATTACCTACGTATTGCATATTGTTGTAATTAAGCTTCTTCTTCTTCTTCTTCTTCTTCTTCTTTACTTCACGGGCTAGGCAAATAACCTTTTCCGCCTCACAGTTGTTGCGTCCACCTTTTCACTTCCCTTCCTACATTCCTTGAACCTTTTGGCTTGTAGTTAAATGCTGCTTTTGGTAATCTTGTTACATTCATTCTTACTACAACAGGTTTATTAATTGTTTTATATATTCTTATTTTAATTTTCTTATATATATATATATCTAGATTGTATAATTTTGTTCATCGGCTATCTCTGCTAGTTTTTCTTTTATTCTAGTTTTTTCTTTTATTTCAATTAATATATCATTATTACTGGATACCATGGATTCTAGGTACATAAAATTCTGTTCTTCTTCATGTGTCGCTCTGTCAGTTCGTCCAGCATTAGAGTTTAAGTTTGTCAAATATATAGTTTTTTCAGTATTGACTTCTAGTTCTGCTATTATTGCTTGCTTTTTCATTTGAGTTAAATATAATTTAAAGTGTTTAAATATCTTAACAAATGAACAATATCATCATTATATGCAAAGTATTGTCCACATCTGTTAAATATTGAACCACCAAGATTAATAGTAACATTCCTCATTACCTTTTCCAAGCCAATATTAAAAAGTATTGTTGACAATGAGTAGTCAGCTTGTCTAATCTCAGAAAAAGTAGTACATTTTTTAGTGAATTTGTTTTGTATTCTAACTTTATTAATTGTATCAGAAAGTGTCATTTTTATGAGATTTATATTTATTTTGGGACACCAAATTCAGCCTTAGCTAGGAAAATATAAGAAACTCGAACATACTTTATTTATTTAATTGCTGTATTCCAAGTTTGATTTCGATGAAACAAAAATTGCGACCGCTAGAGCGTTTGGGAATATACAGGTCTATATATTCGCCATGGCCATTTTCGGTGTATAATAGATAGGATCGGTGAAGATGTATAAAAATTAAAAAAAAATATTTTCACGGCAACAAAATCAATAGCATCATCTAGTGAACAGCTTTGAAAGAAACACATGTTCCAAGTTTACTTTTAATATTTCTGTCTCAGTAAGTTAAAAAAAAAAGTTCTCTGTACGAGCTATTCGCATAGGCTGCTGTAGTATAACTAAACTTTTAGAGAAAATAAGAAAATAAAAAAATATATATTAAACTTCATGAGATAAATTTTTAGAAAGGAGGAATCTTTACCAACAGTAAATATTAGATATTTGATTTATTATTTCTTATTTTATTCGACGGAAGGTGTTTTTTTGAGTATATGGAAAAACTAGGTTATCTTGCTGCATGGACCACTGAGATGCAGGGATTTACTCTTTCTCTATCTCTTGTACCGGAACTGACATCCAATCAAGCGGAAGTTTAAAGTGTTTCCTATCCATTTGATGGATTACCTCCGTTTTACCGCAATGCAAAATTCTAGATTCGGAATATATTAAAGCACCCATAGCAACTTATAAGATGTTATATTACAGAAAATAGTTAAGTTTATTAAGGGCCAATACGTACATTTCATTCAGTGCAACTAAGAAAGGGGTGGAAGTAAATATGAATAAAACTAAATATATGGTCGTATATATATATATATATATATATATATATATATATATATATGGTATAAGAAAAATAATTGCCTAGACGGGATTCGAACCCGGAACTCTGAGTCTGTACCTCAGCGTGTTATCCGTTACACCACCAGGCGAATCCAATTCAAACACTTATTTTTAAAGTAAAATATTCTCTTTAATTTGCTTACTTGTTATAGTCAGCTACTAGATGGCAGTGAAGACCGAGTTCCCGCGACATCTAGTAATAATGGGGAATATAATACATATATAAGAAAAATAAGTGTTAGAATTGGATTCGCCTGGTGGTGTAACGGATAACACGCTGAGGTCACAGACTCAGAGTTCCGGGTTCGAATCCCGTCCAGGCTTTAATTTTTCTTATCATACCATATTAAGCTTGCATTGCTGAATGTTAAACATTTAATTATAACATATATATATATATATATATATATATATATGAGTGTAAATATCATCATCGCCATTTCAAGGTTTAGGCGATTCGCCTGTTCCGAATTCACAATGATTCCTTCCATCTCTTCCTAGGTCTTCCTACATCCCTTAAATCCCTTGGTTTATAATGATATGCTATCTTGGGCAAACTTGTTTCTTGCATTCTCTGAACATGGTCTTCCCAGCCGACTCGGTGTTGTTGAATTCTATCATTTATTGAATATATTTCTAATTCACTCCTTATTTCTTCATTTCTTATGTAGTACAATTTATACAATATAGTTAATGGCAGAACATGATTATATAAGAACAGTCAAACTGTCCTGAGAGAACTGTTATTTTTATGTATAAGAATGAGTGTGAGTTTGTTTGTTTGTTTATTTATGGACTAAAAACAACTTGACCCATTTGAATGGGGCCTCAACATCATTTAGAGATTTTTTTCTGGGATAATTAACATATATAACATATTACCGTACGTGCTATAAGGCCGGAGCTAAAAAAAAGTGTATCGGTCCACTAAAAAAATTGCTTTTTGTACGCTTAAATGGTTTACGCTGCCTAAACCATAACAAATACACCAAATTAATGTATATAGAATTGAATAAGCATATCTAAAAAAATATACAAAAACGTCCGCGACAGCATATGCCTATCTTTTATGGATAACTCAAAATAAGTATTTTTATCTTTCAGCTCGTTGATGGCAAGAAGATCGGGATGAGTAGATTCTCGGGCAACATCAGGTAATCAGCACGAGGTATCTAAAAATAATTACGAAATAAATTTATAATTATTTGTACCTTTTTACTTATTCAACTAAACATAAAACCAATTTATTTGGGCGTAGGAGTGCACGCAGATATTAGCTAGTTGTCAATGCAAGATGTGTATTTTCGAAAAAAATGTACATTTCCAATTCATGCCATATTTTAGGCATATACAGTGTTTATAAATAAGAATTTTCAACTGAGATGTGTACAAAACTTGTATAAAAGTTATATATGGATTATTAGTAAGAGGGAGTTTATATATTTTCGAAAAAAAAATATAAATTACCATAGTACTACAATTTGTGTTATGCTTATTATAATGAATTCAAAGGGCTCAAGTTCTTTATTAGATTATAATTTCTATACTGCAGCTACTGATTCTCCGGCCTTGACGTTTTCACGACAGTGTTGCCGATATGGATATTCAGTGGGAGTGGCAGCTTTATGTATGCGGTTAGCAGACATACATCTGACAAATCTTAGCAATTTTAATCCTTACTAGCGCGCTATAGCTGCGTTAAGAGCAGTGATTGGTTGTGGAAGACATCTACTCCCACTACAACCATATCCTTATTGGCAGTAGAGGGCGAATTCTCCCTTTACCCCGTATAACCTAAACTTCAGAGCCGGAGATATGGCGGCTCGGGTATATTTCTATTTATACCGGGAGGGCAAACTGCCCTAGAATTACGACCTGAAAAATCTCTTGAGGTCTCCCAACATTACGGAATGTGAGTCTACTCTACGGTAGTAGGCCCTATGTAGTTGTTATGGGTATTCCTCCAGGTCCGACATACCAAGGATTGCACTCATGACTCATACCGCCAATTTTTTGGGTTGGGTCAATGGCCGCGAGGAGGGACTGCTATCCTTCCGTGGGCCCCCATTATTCTTCCTAGGTTGTTAGGGAGACATGGAGCACATTGGTGAGCTTCCATTAGATCCCCACAACCACACATTTTCAGCACTTGTAGTTTGCCAAACCAACTATTTGTATCTAACATGAGCTGAGGTGAAGGGTTATATGTAATAAATGAAGATGGAACCTCTCCTTCGAATAACCCAAGGTTGACTAAGCTCCAACCATACAGTATAGGTCACTCTGAACAATGGTCACATGTAAGCAAGAACACATTTCAGACTTACAAACTATACTTCGATGGAATATAAGAGTTACGCACTGACTGTTCGGAAATTTGGAATGAAATATAGTTAATGTAAAGTGGCTGTTCTAAATACTGGATACTAAACAACATAGTTTAGCAATGTTGATGTAAGTAAACGGTTCAGAAAACTATTCTAACTCCCTTCACTCAGACGTCATGTACAATTGTCGCTGGTATCGTGTTTACAGTAATTGTTTCATCTCTAGTAATGAATGAATGAGAAATGAAATAATATGAAGAGTGAGGAAAGAGGAGTGGGGAGTGGAGACTGTTGGTGAAATGAAATACAGAAACGGGAGAATATATGTTTCTACTCGCTTTCATTCGTTATCCTCCCACCATAACTTGAGCACACGATCGAGAGAAAATTTAAATCTAGCTTTTCCTCTACATCGAACATCTCACTATTCTTCATCCTTCCTTGTTTCAGCCACCTGACTCGGGAATTCCCTCCCCTCGTATATCAAGGACTGCCCGACTCAAAATCAGTTTAAAAAGAAACTCACTTAATATTTCCTTAGACAATATATATATATATATATATATATATATATATATATATATATAAAACAATATAATAAGTTTTATTATTCCTTTATATTTTAAACTTTCTTTACTAAGCCATCTACTTAATCAAGATTATTAACAGAAACAATTCACTAATATTACTTTTTAAAAATAAATAATTTGTTTTTTCATTATTTAATAAAAATAGTTTCAAGATTTGTTAATATATTTACCTAATGCCTTGTATAATAAGCGATAGATTAATTCATTATAGTTTATTATTTTCTTTGTATTTTTTTTCTTTTCTTTTTTATGTATAATAGATTCGAGCTGTTATTCCTTTATGTATACATTCTATCATTAATTTAATTTTAATTGTACTTAATATTACTGTATTATTAGACATTATTTTCATTACTATTCAATTTGACAGATAATTAATTGTTTAGTATGTACTATTATTGTATTTGTTTGTATTTATATGTAACATATGTTTGTCCTGGTGAATGGAAGAGAAGGCCACATGGCCTTAACTCCACCAGGCTAAATAAATCTATTCTAATCTAATTCTAATCTAACTATAGGTTTTGTTATAATGATGATGATGATGATAATAATAATAATAATAATATTATTATTATTATTTTTCTTTCTTTCCCTTGCCAACTTTATATTGTGCAGTATATAATTATATATTAGGCCTATGAATGATATATCATAATTCGTATGTATGTAAGATTTAACGTTGGTAAAGTGGAAGAGAAGACCTTAAGGTCTTAACAGGTAAAATAAATAAATAAATAAAAATAAAAAACAAAACAAAAAACTAGAAAAATTCCGGTGTGGGCTACCACCAATATCCCTCCGGTACCGCCAGAATTCGAACCTGGAATCATAGTCGGGGCAGTCGCTCGTGTTAGCCACCCGTCCACCAGCACGGCTTAGACTATCATAAATTATCAAGTTGTTTTATTAATTTCTTGGCATCTGACTTTGAAATAGGTTTATTCGAAGAAACTAACTTGTAGATTTTTAGCCTAGTTTAAATATTATAAGCTTAGAGGTTCACGTAGCGTAAAAATATATGTTGAGAGGAAAGACTTTAACAAATTAGTGCAACAGTGCGAAAAGCAGAACCAACGTGGCGTGACGAGACGCAACAATTAAAAGACTAACGAATTGAGATAATCGAATCTCGCAAAGTTGAGTCCGCGAAGTAAACATAGCCTAAACCATCACGACTTTTTATACAGAGTCAGGAATAAAACTGAGTATTACTTAAAAAGAAGCGCTTTTATAAGTCGATTTAATACAGTAAATATGCTTCGGAAAGAAGGTTGGATTCATATAAAAGCATAAAATTAGTACATCTAAAGAGAATTTGTTTGTGTATGGTAGGTCCATAGAATTAGTCTCTTTTTATTTTAATTTTAAGAGATTAAATTAAGATGCACATCTTAATTGCGTGTTTAGAAGATAATTTTGTTGATAAACTTAATGAACAAAAACTTCTATAATTTTCTGAACTGTTTTCACATGCTTTATTTGAATTGTTGTAACTTCTTAAAATTACAGTAAGCTATAATTTGTTTTCAGATTATGAACTAAACTGAAAGAAAAAAGTGTGAAAATTATTTTCGTTTCATTTTGCAAAAATAAATTTTAATTAATAATTCTACACGTATGTTGACATGAATTGAAGAAAGATCCAGCCATGGCAATTCTGCCCGAGGGCAGGTCTTTCACTGCAATCATAGCATTTTAGTGCTATGCTTTGCAGCTTTACTAGGGAATTGTAGGTGTGGTAGCTACTATAATAATGATGATGATGATAATAATAATAATAATATAATAATAATAATAATAATGATAAAAATAACAATAATAATAATAGTAGTTAGCCAGGAAAACATTGGAATTATGCCCACCTGGAAGAAGAAGGAAGGGAAGACCACGAAACTCGTGGATGCAAGAAATAAGAACTGGAATGAGAACAAGAGGAGTGGAGGACATGGCGTGGATGGATAGAGACGAGTGGAGAAGAAAAATAAAACTTTAGGCGCAGAAAGATATGTAAACATTTAAATTTTATTTATAAATAAATAAATTAATTAATTAATTAATAATAATAATAATAATAATAATAATAATAATAATTGTATTGTAAGCCTATATTTTCCCTTTACAGAGATTTAGGCGCTACTAATTTAGTTACACTTATTTTCGTATAGATGTCATTTTGAGTGGTACGTGGTCAGCTTTCCGCCTCATACTGACATCTAGGAAACCAAGGTAGTACTAGGACGGGAACACTCGGTAAATTTTGCTTAGAGGCCTTTTCATTCAGGCTTAAGGATTTTTTACGAGCCTGAAATCTTCAGACTCGGGACCCACGGCTTAAAGTCCCTCCCGGAGGACTTGCTCCTTGGATTTTCCCGTCCTAAAAAATCCATCGACCCCGGCCGGGTTTGAACCCGCGACCCTCGGGACCAGAGGCAAGGAGCATAAGCCCTGCTAAAAAATGTATCACAATGTACCATTCTAATAAATACAACATTTTTAATGGTAATATAAAGTGGTCGTAGAGGGCAGTTCATTGGCCTGCTTGATCTCCTGATATTACGTCGTTGCACGTCTTTCTCTGGGGAGTTATTAAATATAATAATAATAATTAATAATAATAATAATAATAATAATAATAATAATAATAATAATAGTAATAATAATAATACACATCATCATAAATAATAATAATAATAATAATAATAATAATAATAATAATAATACACATCATCACAAATAAAAGGACTGTAGTCTACGTATTTTCATTAGTCAGATCAAGGTCACTGCTTAGCAGCTACATCTATTAAAATAAATACAAATATTAGTTTCGTATGAGTTTGTCTACATTCTACAATCATTTGGAACGTAGGCACTTTAAAAATAGTTTGAATAGTTTATATACCACTTTGAGAACAAGGGAACAAGTTTTAATTTTCATGTGTTACGTCAAATTTTACGTGGAATTCACTTATAGCATTGGTTAACCCTAATTTTGCGAAAATGAATTCTTCATATCGGTTTATTTAGAAGTATGCCTATTGGAAAACTACTGACTGGATAATGCATTGTTATTATTGTAGGGCTACAGTTTCTGTAATTTGACACAAATTTAAATTACTTTTACTAATTATTTCCCCTTTAACTCTCCTAAACTCCATGATGCAACAGGCCTAGATGGCCCGTGACCTACCGGCCGGGTGCTGGACTCACATCCACATGTGTCAATCACAGAGGTAGACGATCATGCAGCCAGTGAAATGGTGATATGTGGTCAGCATGTCGGGTCCCCCAGCCTATAGGTGGTTTTCGAAAACCTCGAGCCGATACTTATTGCAGCTACCCAAATGTCTCACGATGCTGGGTGGGCATCGGTCCCAAACTGGCCGAAATTCCATGAAAAAATGTTTTCCCCCGCTGAGACTCGAACCAGCGCAAGTCCCCTAGCTCTCGGCTACGACGCGGGACTATTTCCCCTTTAGTGTTATTAAAATATAAACATATAAATCTGTGTATCTTACAGAATGTATTACTATTTTATGAATAAAGCACTGATACAAAATAACTCACCATGTTCGATACGTACTGTATTACAATAATTTCCATTCAGTCAGATATTTACGTATAAAATCAAATAATATTCTCATTGCTTCTCGTTAGTAAACTGTTTTCCTACACTCTATCTCATTTCGAGAGATTTTATGTTTTGGCGCGCTTTGGGAGTTTACAATTGTAAAACGTCAACATGCAATTGGTAGAAAAAAAAAAAGTGACTCTCATCAGCCAGTGCCAGATAAACAGATTCATCACTATTGATAGAAGCTAATCATGAATGAGGGATGGGAGATATTCTAGCTTGTAAATTTCGTATGTCAAATTCCGATTCACTGCTCTCGTATTTAAAGCAATACAAGCATCGATTCAAGAGACGTGTTTTACTTTTATTTATGAATATTACCCGTTTAAGGAGTAAGCGCAGTTGTTGACGGAGGGCACTGCAGTCGTGTTTATGCAGGAATAGACCACGTGACACTGCTATCTATGAGTGCAAAGGGGAATGGGACGTGGGACTCTGACAGTGTACACTGCCTTATATGACGTCACGTGTACCAACAAACAGAGCTTCCTGATTCTTCCGCCTGCAGAGATACTTTGAATGAGTAATAGTTCATAATAACCTTCATTAACCTTGAAGGTTTACTTAAACATGTCTCCCTGACCCAATTTACGGTTCCAAGCTTGTCTGAGAATGGTGGAGGGTATATTAAGCCTACGTTAAGATCAGTTATCGTTTTAATATATTATGCTGATGACGTGGTTATTATTTAAGAAAATGAAAATAATTTGCAGTACTCTTTACATCAATTCAATCAGTTATGCCAAGATTATAATCTTAAAATACCAAAAGAAAAATAAAACATAAATAATATCTTTGGGGAAACGAACATATAAGATCAAAAATCATAATAGACAACAAACCTCTAGAACAAGTATCAAATTTTAATTACTTGGGTTGTAATTTTACTACAAACACAAAAACTGAAAAAGACATAAATATGAAGCTGTCGAAATTTCAAATGATATGCAGAACTATACATAAAACATTAAAGAACAATATAAGAAGATACTAGATTGAAGTTTTATAAAAGATTGGCAGTTCCTGCATTAATTTATGGGAGTGAAACTAGGGTAATGACAAAAAATTAAAAAATAGAATATAAATCATAGAACAAATAAACTTCCTTAGAAGAACAAAAGACTGCACATGATTGGATCGGATAAAGAATAAATATATAAGAACAGAGTTAAATACGAGAAAATATCCACTGAATGATAAAAATCGAAGAATATAGAGATAAATGGTTTAGAAATGTACAAAGAATGAATTACCAAAAAACAGCCAATGTGTACAAGGAATGTAGGAAGACAAGTGAAAAGATGGACACAACAACTGTGAGGCGGAACAGGCAATTTCCTTTAGCCCGTGAAGTGAAGAAGAAGAAGGAGAAGGAAACGATTTCTGATGTCGACTATGAAGGGAAGGAAAGGGGGATAGGAACTGTTAGTAAGATGAAATTCGGGAAACGGGAAAACCCCAAGGAAAACCCGAAAACCCCCGGCACGGCCCACCACCAATACTCCTCTGGAATATGAGACTGTAATTGATAGCAAAATTGTATGTCCTTACATGTCAATTTATATACTCCTTTGTATAGGAAGAACAAACAGAGGTTTTAACATAAGATTTAAAGAACATTTTCGAGACTTTATTCACGTAGAAGGAAAATCAAGCTATGCAAAACACGTTATCCATGAAGGACATCGCATGTTAAGTATTGAAAACACCCTAACAGAAATGCACAGAGAAAATAATCCAGCAAAGATAAACGTACTCGAAGAGACGGACAATCATGGAAGCAGCTCACAACAACGGCAATCTGATAAACGAAAACGAACCCAATACATGTAACCCCCTCTACCAGATCTTCAGTGAAACTCCAGTTTTGAATCCTGCCGATGATGGGACAAGTCCCGGAAGCGCTACAGTTAAATAATTAATTAAGTTGAGGAGACGGACCTTTCAGGTGAATATTCCATAATTTTACATTTTAATTTTGAATAATACCTCAACGGAACACATGAATCTTATAAAAGTTGAAGAATACCCTACCTCCCAACGCTAAACTCGTCGAAGGAGGACAGTAGAATAAATGTATGCTTAGTTGTGGACAAAAAATAATTTTAACAAGCAATTGTTATAAAAGTGTGAAGTGTGCAGAAACCCCTGCGGGCTCCTTATAAAAAACACTGTTTTCATCTCTGAAGTATTGGTGAAATTATCTCGATAGAGTTACATTCCATTCTGTATGTTGAACTCTATATTTCATTTAAAAAATATTTTTTTATCTGACATTTATTTGAAATCATAGTATATTCAAAACCTTTTGTTAAAATATTACAATATCTGTTTGTTTATGAACATAAAAACGTGCCCAAAAAAAGAGAGAAAATCACATATAGGTAGAATGTTTGTTTTCCTATTAGAGCCGCCAATATGTGGTGGCAGCACATGACGGCATGACTTTAGGGTAAAATGTCGTTCGCTCCCGTTACAAACGGCACATCGTTGTTATTTTAACCCACCCCCCGAAGGGATTTTTTTCCTGACAATGCTTGTAGAGACCGAGAGAGCTTTATTCTATTTTCCCTGCGTGTGTGGTATTTATGCACGTTCCCCTTGGAGATGCAGACATAGGCTACAAACAAACAAACAAACAAACACACTCACTGATTATTGCTAATGTGCAGGCTGAAACGTATATAAAATCCCGTATCAGCTCTTGTATACATGGCGAATATTCTGATTTACATTTGAGGGTAGAATAGGGTCCTTTTTATTTGCCTAAATTATGTTGCCCCGTATAGATGTAAGAGGGCTTATGACTTTAGTAAACAATGGTACAGCATAACAATGTTTCGTGCGAATGTACATATAATTTGAATACAACTCCTATATTCTCACGATTGACCACACTAACACCATCCAGGATTCTAATTCATCAACCATATGTATGTATATTTTTTATTATTATATACAACTTTCTTCATTAGAGGATTGCCTCAAGGACAAAGTAATTTTTAGAATTGATGAAATACATTTTGTAAATACATTTTAAAAGAATTCAAATTGTAGGCCTAATTGAAGTATACATACTATAAAGTAGACATTTTGTAAATATGTTTTTTTCAAATTGAAATTGATCCTGTAATGGCAGCAATTGTAATTTTAGAAAGATACACCCTGTCGAAATCTAAGGAATTCCAAAATTTGGCTAAGAATCCCGTATAGTACCTCTTGGCCCGATCATCAATCCTGTGATAGTTATACTACCTAATTGGTATTTATCTTTGTAAATATAATAGTCAATTGTTGGCTCATGTATGGCTTTCTTTTCAGAGTCAACTTCCTCAGGTTGGCCACTGTGAGTCTCAAAACGAATCATCAGTATCAGTCCACTTGGAGCTAATGGCAATTGAGGAAAATTTTGAGGAAGTGGCTGAATTCAAATACCTAGGAACAATAATCACAAATCGGAATGAGATGCACGGAGAAATTAAACATAGACTCAACTCTGGAAATGCGTGCTATTATACATTACAGAGACTATTGACGTCCCAATTCCGTTAAAAAAAAAGTTAAACTGAAAATATATAAAACTATTATTCTACCAGTTATATTATTCGGATGCTAAACATGGACTGTTACTTTAAGGAAGGAAAGGAGATTACGAGTATTTGAGAATAAAGTTTTTAGGAACATTTGTGGGCCAAAGAGAGTTGAACAGACAGATGAATGGAGAAGACTGGAAAACTGTGAACTACATGGTATTTACAGGAAGCCAGATATAATGAAAACAGTTAAGTCTAGTAGACTGCAATGATTAGGACATGAGGCACGAATGAGGAATGAAAGACGTGCATGGAAGCTTCTTGTAGGAAAACGCCCAGTTGGTAGACCAAGAATGAGGCGGGAGAATAACATTTACTTATGATTTGAGGGAAGATGATTATACAGGGAATGATTGGAAAACATTAGCTCAGGATAGGGATGTATGGAGAGCTTATGTCCGCGCGGCCATGAACCCACGGGTTCGATAGTGCCAGTGATTTAGTTTAGTTAGTTATGAGTCCACTTTGAACTCGCCTTCCAGGCTTCTAGTCCAGGCTTCTTTATCCTAGTCACACAGCCACCATCTAATTTTCTCATGTCCTCCAGGACTCCTTACATCTCAGTCTTGGTCGACCAAAACTCCTTTTACCTTCAGATATATTCTTCATAACTTTCCAATGAATCTCATCAGCATCATCATCATCTACAACAACAAGGATTTTGCCCAATGGCCTGTTCCGATCTCATTATAGGTCGAATTGGTCCTTCCATCTCTTCAATGGTCTTCCCAACAATCTTCTCCCTTTTGGTTTATAATTATACATTATTCTTGGTATGCGCTGTTCATTCATTCGTAATACGTGCTGATGGTAAGCATTTTGATAATATTTTATTCTTTCACAGAGATTAAATATATTAAGTTCTGTTCTTATAACTTCGTTTTTTTTCTTTTTATCGGTCCTTTGGTATCCTGCTATTCCTCTCAACATCTTAAATTCTGCAGCCTCTATTTGTTTACTATCTGCCTTTGTTAATGTCCAGGTTTCACATCAGTAGATACGAGATGGAACTGCCAATACTTTGTAAAATTATAAAATAGTTTATTTTGTAGCATTATTCAATAAAGTACGTTTAATTGTGCTACATAGATAATTGATTTGTTGTATTTTAGTGTGTTTATCTAAATGTCTGCCATTACCTAAATGACATCCCAAATAATTAAAATTCTGAACTTGGTCTATAACTACATTGTTTATCACTATTTTTGTTCTTATTGCACATTTTCCTTTTAGAGCTAATATTTTTGTTTTCTTAAATTGTATTTTAGAGATATATTATTTAAAGTATAAAGGAATTGTAAAGCATTTTATGATGCTGCACAAAGCAGAGTTGTCAATACACTATTTATATTAATTTGTTCTTGCCATTCATTTATGGCATGGTCCAAGTATAAATTAAATAATACTGGTGACAACGGACACCCTTGTCTTAGTCCCTGGTTTCTCATTTAAGGAATCTCATTTCTTAAATAAAAAACTCAATGGCGCGAAAAGCTCAAAAGGCCCTTGGCCTATCAGCCAGCTATTGTACCCTTATCCACGTGTGCTAATGAGAGAAGAGGACAATAATCTAGCCAGTTTAGGAGCTTTGT
Organism: Diploptera punctata; assembly: GCA_030220185.1. Lineage (NCBI taxonomy): Eukaryota > Metazoa > Arthropoda > Insecta > Blattodea > Blaberidae > Diploptera > Diploptera punctata. Next base: position 565,495 of record JASPKZ010002693.1, on the reverse strand, counting down.
GGTCAGCAAGTCGGTTCTCTTAACCTTGGAAACGCCACTTATTGTCGCTATCACAACATAATTTGGGACCTGAATTCCATAACATGCTACTCGTATTTCAATTTTTTTAATTTTCAGGAGAAGCATAAAACGTTTAATTCAGTTTTTATTTCAGTTTTCTGATTCTGATTTTGTTTGTTATGTAAGACATACTAAAATTTGTATTTTAAAATAAAAATGAACAACCAGGCTGTTGTTTTACCCTTCAAAATCAAATTTTAAAAATCGACTAAGCTTGATTTAGCACCAGATTTATGGAAAAAGTGCAAAATGTAATAAATAATTATGTATAAATTGTATTATAAATCATTTAACTCCGTGGACCTAGCATGGTTTAGAATTTAAGTACGTCAGTAAATATGGGAAAGAGTGTGATTCATTGAGTTTTTGTCATTCAGGACCATAGCATGAGACGTTATCATAGCTAAGTTGTGTTTAATTCAAATTGTCATATTTTGGAGTTAGCATGTTTTCGAATTCAGGTCCCCAACTTCTACAAAGTGAAGTGAAACCACTACAGGCCTCAAGAAGCTATTGCAGTAGTAGGACATAGAAAATTAATACTAATGAAATTCATATCAAATTCCGGTTGAGGTGAATAGTCATAAAATAAAAGTTAAACATTAAAATGTACCTGTTAGCAGGTGCCGTCGTCCTCAACTTTGTTAAAATGACATATATAAACTAGAAATGAAGTAAGTAAAAATAAAATTCATACTAATCAATTAGTTAAACAAGGATATAGTATATCTCCAGTTTTGTTTAACCTATACATCAATGATATAATAAAAAATGGAACGAAGAAACAAATAAAATGATAAAATTAGATAAAACACACTACTTGAAAACATTATTATATGCTGATGACCAGGTAATAATAGCAAATACGGAAGACGAGCTTCAAAGGAATATTTTTAAATTACATAATATATGTGAACAATATAATCTCAAAATATCCATAGAAAAAACTAAGGTAATGGCATTCCAAGGGAAAAATCAAATCTGATCCAAAATAGTAATAGGAAACAAAATCATAGAACAGGTGAACCATCTCAATTATCTAGGATGTGACATTTCATTTAATTATGATAATGATATAACTAATAAAATAGCAAAATTCCAGGGAATATGTGGTACGATAAAACGATTACTAAATAACAAAACAACAAGAGAGACCCAATTGAAATATTATAAAACATTGGCAGTACCGGTACTGCTCTATGATTCAGAAGCCTGGATCATGAAAAACAAGATCTAAGTAGGATAACGGCAGCAGAAATGAAATTTTTGAGATCTGTTAAAGGGTGCACTAAGGAAGACAGAATCAAGAACACAGAAATAAGACAGGAACTTGAAATATTTGCAATAACTGATAAAATAGATACATATAGACAAAAATGGAATCAACACATAGACAGAATGAATGAAGATAGATATCCAAAACAAATAACAAAATACAAACCTAAAGGCACCCGAGATGTGGGCAGACCTAGAAAGAGATGGGCTGAAGTCGGAACAGGTCAACAGACCTAATCCATGAATGCAGATGATGATAATGAATGACATATATAAAATATTAACTGGATGCCTTTCGGAAGTTAACTTCCATCATCAGCGGGATGAGCTTCTGCTACTCGTTGTTGTTTACGACGATGTAGACTCGAAATGTCTGTAGCAGCAACTAGAAGATTAAGGCTCCCACATTTCTTGACAGTCCGCACGAGATATTAGCCGTATTCTCAGCCATCCTTGAAGGCTGCCTTTACAACCAGAGAAAGAAAGCATTTTGTTAAGATAAGGATACAATTCATTAAAATCATTTGATGAAGGTTAAAATGAATATTTTGGAGAGCAAGGCTTGTATAATATATTAATATTTTTAGGGAAAGTTAATCAGTGCTGGCAATAGAGTCGTCCCCATGGCCATGTTGTATGCAGAAGGTTTAGGCCGGATTAAAAATCCTGACCCTACCGGGAATCGAACTTTCGACCTTCCGGCTTGTAGCGTATTTTCATAACCAAATACGCTGTGGTGTGCTCCGCTACTACTTCCAACCTTACTTTCTTATACATTTCTTACGTTTAAATGTAATGGAATTTGCCTTTTTTTTATTAGGAAAGGAAATGTACATTGCGCACGGGCCTTCTTGGTCCTACATGCAATTATATCTCCATGAATAAAAACTTAAAAATAAACATAATATAAACAAATACATGCATGGGTACACACCTTCAAAAAATGTATAAAAACAATTTAGGATATATCCATCCATTCATAGTAATTCTGCCCAAGGGCAAGTTTTTCACTGCAATCATAGCATTTACATGCTATGCTTGCAGATTTACCAGGGAATTGTAGGTGTGGTAGCTTCCAGTTGCTTTCCACACCGGTGAAGGATGATGATGATGATGATGATAAGGATGAAGAAGAAGAAGATGATGAAGATGATGGCCATATGATTTCGGGGACCGTTTGCGCCTTAAAGTTTTCCTGACATTTGTCTTACAGGTGAGGAAAAACCCATATGAAAACCTCACCCAGAAAAATTGCCCCGAACGGGGATCGAACCCGGGCTCGCTGTGTGACAAGGCAGCACGCTACCTCGAGACCACAGCGGTGGATATATATATATATATATATAATATATATATATATATATATATATAATTACGTGTCACGTTGTTTGTCCGCGATGGAATCCTAAACTACTGAACCGATTTTAATAAAATTTTGCACACTGTGTGCTGTTTGATCCAACTTGAGACCTACGGTTGTTTATAACTAAATTTATAGTCGCATTATTTTTTATTGCAAATTATTTTTTTGTTATTTAACAAAAAGTTATAATTCTCTGTGAGTTCCATACGATTCTAACAGATGACGGTGTAAGGTAAATGGTGTATTATTTGACCAGGTGGCTGTGCTTTATGTTGCAACCGCGAATTTCAATTGAACTACAAATATTGATTATTTCATAATTTAAGTGTGTTCAGTGTTTATTTTATTTACAATATATTGATAATAATATTAAATTCGTGTGTAAGTATTAGTTTTAATTAATCTGGCTGAAAGACAGCTTAATTTAAATTTAACTGGACCGAGAAGGGACATTGAACAATATGGCGAATCAGTTCTAGAGACCATGAATGATAAGATATCAAGTGAATTTCCGCAAATTGGTATAGGCCTATGTGACATAAATCTTACATTTGAGAAGAATGTCAATTTAAAAACATATGAAGGTCCTAAGGAACGGAATAACAGAACTGTAAGTAAGTCTGTTAGTTATAATAATATGCCTAATATTACAGAAACAATCTCCATGCCTCAATTAAATGAAAAACAAGATGACTATAATATATCACAAGATGATATTACTATACAGAGACTTCTTGATGATGATGAGAATCCAAACTGCCAACAAGTTCTTAGAAAAAAACGAAAGTATAATGAAATCAGCTAGCCTCCTCAAAATATTCCATCAATAAATGTATATAATCCTTATGATACACTTATGGATGATACTGAGAATGCAGACAACATAAATTCATCTCAATCAACAAAACCACTTCCACATAAACCACCACCCATATTTATACCGCGTGTAGTTAACGTACCAGAACTAAAAAATTGTGTAAAACAGAAACTTTCTGATTTAGATTTCTCACTTAGTTTACTACAACAATTTAACGTATACCTTAGCCACAGCAACGCGTGGCCGGGACTTCTATATATCATCATCATCATCATCACTCCAGGGATTAGGCAATTGCCCGTTCCGACTTCATAATGCATCAGCCCAACGTCTTCTAGGTCTTCCAACATCACGTCTTCCTCTTGCTTGATAATTTCATGCTAACAATGGATGTCTCTCCTTACTCATTCCATCCATGTGATCAATCCATTTCTGTCTGTAATTCGTGGCTTTATCCAATAAAGGCTGTACTTGCAATTCTTTCCAGGAGACATTTATCTTACTGAGAAGCTTCATGGAAATAAGCCGGATTGACTTCTATATATATATATATATATATATATATATATATATATAGCCTATATATAAAACAAAGTCGGATTAGTTACACTATTTATAACTCAAGAACGGCTGGACCGATTTTTATTATCTTTGATTTGTTGGATTTGTTTCCGCCCCGAATAGCAGATAACTATTAAAACATCGGAAAAATTAACGTAAAAATATTTAAAGGCGATACGACGTTCGCCGGGCCAGCTAATATATATAATCTATGTCTACACTACATTCACAATAATACACATCTACACTGATCAATGAAAATACCATATTAAGTAGGCCTAAAGGCGACTGAGTTTGGCAGGTTACATACCTGGAAGGGTAAGAGTTGAAATGCTTTAAATTTTTTGAAGAACTTGGGAAATGAACCAATGGAAGGGCTTGACATAGATTGGCAGATGATGATAATCGGAATCCTAATAGGGAAATCGATATCGGAGGGGGGGGGGTTGAACTGAATTGAGTTGAATGAGGATAGGGTCCCGGGTGTTAAATTCTTTGTGAACATTTGGTTAATATGAATATTTTTGAAACAAGATTTTTCATAATTTATTTGTGTCTATGGGGAAAAATAATAAACTGTCCCAATCTAATAATTTACAAATTTTTACGTTAAACTTTATTTTTTAATGCCCCCAGTTTTTGTCCTTAGACATTTCTGTTGTTCTCTTCTTGCAATGACGTAATTGTAACCCACTTCAGAGGTTAGGGCGACTGGAAGGCGGGGTTATGTTGCCCCGATGATATGATGGGTGATGATGATGATAGTGGTGCGCCAGGAGAGCCCCCAATCCTAAGCTTAATCTAAGACGTATATGAATGATGATGATTGTGATGGCCATATGATTTCGGGGACCGTTTGGGCCTTAAAGTTTTCCTGACATTTGTCTTACAGGCGAGGAAAAACCCCGATAAAAACCTCACCCAGAAAAACTGTCCCGACCGGGGACCGAACCCAGGCCCGCTGTGTGACAAGACAGCAAGCCACCTTGAGACCAGGGCGGTGGCCACATTAAAATATTAAATCTTATAATGCTAGTAGTGCAGCGAAGGAAATAAGCTATAGATATTGACCTCATGAATAAAAAAAGGACCTATCTTCATCAATGCAATCTAGTAGACACCGGAAATGACCATAACAATTATACATTGTGTGTGTGTGTGTGTGTATGTGTGTGTGTGTGTGTGCATGCATCATTAACCACGATTTGACGAAAGCAGATTATACAGCAGATAATTGGAAAATATTTGCTCAGGATAGGGATGTATGGAGAGCTTACTTCCGCGTGGCTATGAACTTACGGGTTCGATAGTGCCAGTGAGTTAGTTAGTGTACATATGTGTCAACTCTCTACCGGCCGAATGTTTTTGGGAACCGAACTCGGTATATAATACTTTAATATTAATAATAATAATAATAATACTTTATTTATTCTGGCAGAGTTAAGGCCACAAGGCCCTCTTTTCCACTCAACCAGCACAAATACAAATAAATATTTGACAAATATAGATATACACTATACTAATTATAAACAGTTAAATATACAATAAATGTAGCAAAGTAAATGTCATGTACAAACAACATTTTATAGGGTAACAACAATAATGATACGATAATAATAATAATAATAATAATAATAATATAAATATGATAAATTATACGAGAAACACCAATTAATATATATACCTTGCACTGGGTAATAATGAAGTCAAGGTTAGATCAAATATAAATTTAGATTTCTTTTAAAAGATGCCAATGTCCGGCATATATAGCGATCAATTAAAAAAAGTGAGGTCGACTAGCAAAATCGTCATGTCAGAAAATATCACTTGAAATTAATATTTAAATAATCGGTCTAGCGGCCGCAATTTTTTACTTTTCGCAGTGAAATTCGGGGACTTTTATTTAAATAAAACGAAATAGATATTCGAAATAAACGAGCAGAATCTGACCATTAGAAGTGGGGGTTTACCTGAAACCCAAAATTAAAAAATCGCTCTAGCAGCCGCCAAGTTTATATCCTTATGTTAGGGCCTACAATGTAATTAATCCTTAAATTGTCAATGTATCTTAAAACATGCAATAGTTTAACTTTTAAATATTTTTAATCAAGCAATGGAAAAATTTATTAATATAAATTATTTAATTTCGTGCCAAATTATACAAATAGTAATAATCAAAGTTCGGAATCTGTTCCACAGAGTCGAAGGCTTTCTTATATTGGTATAGGCTATACTAGAAAGCGCGCAAGGGGATGGGATGTATTACATACCAGCCGGGCTATGAAGTGAGCTGTGTTATGTAGAAACACAGACGCACTAATCGTTTCATTTAATAAAGAAGAGGAGTTATTGTAGAGTTCGTCGTTTGTTGATATAGCGCGTACCTGATCTTACAACTAATGAATTGCCACCCAAAACGAAAACAAATATACATGCGATGAGGCAATATTTGTCTTAAAACGTTTCATTATCTAAGCAATACATAACCTAAGTATATTTTATTTCATTATGCACCTTATAATTATTGCTTCCTAATAGTTATATTGTCCACTGCTGTGGTCTCGAGGTAGCGCGCTGCCCGATAAGTAGGCCTATGCAGACATGTAATACATCCCATCTCACCCCTTCCGATCGCTCCAGTACAGTAAATACCTGTACAAGTAAGTCATCGGCATCGTGGAACGAATTCCGCTCTCTAGTGTTAATATATTACGGTTAAGCATGATTTGTTTTCACTACGTTCGGACATATTTAATTTCTATTTTCTACATTTTTTTGAGCTAGAGACTTGATTTTTTTGTACAAACATTAAGTGCATGATACATAATGATGTGTATAAGTTTCATTTTTGTAAGACATTTATTTTATGAGTTATTCCGATTGAGGGTCTTTCCACTTTTCAGCGGTTGCCCTTTTACCAGCCGGCTGCTGGCCCTTCACATCCACATGTGTCAATCACAGAGGTAGATGATCAACAGCCAGTGTAGGGGTGACATGTGGTTAGCATGTCGAGTCCCCCAGCCGTTATAGCTGGTTCCTCAACCTGGAGCCGCTACTTATTGTAGCTACCCAATTGCCTCACGATGCTGGGTGGGCACCGGTCCCATACTGGCCGAAATACCATGAGAAAATTTCTTCCCCCATGGAGACTCGAACCAGCGCAAGTCCCGTAGCTCTGCGCCAAGGCTTCCTACCTTAACCGCTCGGCTACGGCGCGGGTTATGAGTTATTAAATATTATATTAAAAAATTGCATATATTATAATCAAATGGGTTCCACAATGTTTTAGTAAAATGTCTGATTTTTTTTACAAGACCCCTCAAATATTTAGAAAAACATCATGCATTAGAATTCTTATAATGTTAATACAAAGTGAGAAAAAAATAATGTTGTACCTCATACGTGGAATTACAAAAAAAAATAATTGCATGAATTTTATTTTTTATTTCATAAAATACTACCCATGCGTGAAATTACAAAAAAGAAAATTGCATGAATTTTATTTTTTATTTAATAAAATACTACTTCAATCATGAAACCCATGCACTACTTTGTTACCCATTGTTTTTAGGACATGCAGTAAGCATTTTAACCTTCTAGGACAACATTTCTGAATTCCATTCAAATTTGAATATACAAAAATGCAGTGAAAATAAAAGTGTGGAAAAACAAGTTTAAAGATTTGAATGCAAGTAGTAATTAACTGGCGCAGCCTTTTAAGTCTGACGTACGTCAGGACACTTAGAAGCGCCATAGACCTCTGAAACTTTGCCAACACATATATTACAGTACAGGGTATTTTTAGTACAAAAAAACAAAAAAAATGTAAGTTTTGATCTCAAATGGTCTATTTTTCACCCATCACCCCCTTAATATATTATGGTTAAGCATGATTTGTTTTTACTACGTTCGATCATAATTAAATAAATTGACATAAGAAATTGAGTTTCGCCATCCGTAAAGGTCAATATCAGCAAACGTGTGCTACATACCTAAACATATTTCACCAAAGTTAATTCTACCTACCTATTGGGTAACTGGTAGAGTGCTGTGTTTACAACGTCGAGCGGAATAGGTCATTCCTTTGTGTTGATTGGAGATTGGTTCCGCTTCAGCGGGTGACCACAGCTCTACTTTCCTTTGTATCTCTGCATCATTAAATTTTAATTTTCCGTACCACAGTCGTATAGGACAGGGCAAGTAGTTGAACCCCTTACAAATAACTATAACGAAATTAAATCAATTGACGTTGCAGGGATATGGGATCCCCCCTTTTTTTTTTTTGCTGGATTATAAAAGGATTATTTATAATCTGCCTTTGTCGGCCTGTCGGTCGCGTCGGACTAGTGATTTTGCGCCTTGCCTCTGGTTCCGAGGGCGGGTTCAAACCAGGCGGAGTCGATGGATTTTTTAGGACGGAAAAATCCAAGAAGCAAGTTCTCCGAGATGGACTTTAAGCCGTGGGTCCTGAGTCTGAAGATTTTCAGTCACGTAAAATATTATTAAGTCTTAATAAAGAGGCCTCTAAGTAAAATTTATCGAAATCAATGCCCTGTAATACCATAGTTGCCTGTTTCAAGTTGTCATTCCCGTTTTACTTCAACATAGAAACTTATGGCAACTAATAATCTCTTTTATTCATCCTATTACTTTTAATTACTAAATAATTTATCATAAGTAATGCCACGAGTGATTTCCAATTTATCTAGAGAATTTGGAAATCAAGAGTGGCATTTGTTAGGACTATTTAACGAATAAAATTAAGCTGTTTACTCACAAATCATTATTTAAATACAGTTTTTATAATAGTTATATATTTAATGTAAACGGCGATGTTTAAAAACAAATGAGAAATGTTAGTTATGTTTCATTTGTTCATCACTGCGACCATATAATATTATTTATTGCCAAATAGGATCGTAATATTGTAAGAATGCATCCTAGTGGATAAAAAACTGAAACACATCAAACTGTTTATAAGTAACATTATAGGTTATTAATTAATTAATTATATATTTTTCTGGAACACATACACCTGGTAAATAATACGTTTACGAAAGTGCAAAGAGTGGTTTCTTTTTATTGTGGTATAATCAATTCCTACAATTTTTTTTCTATAATATCTCACAAGCGGTATTTGGTTACATTTCGTCCACTATATATATATACATATATATATATATATATATATATATATATATATAATATGATATAATAAGAAAAATTGATACCATATTAAGCTTGCATTGCTCAATGTTAAACATTTAATTATAACATATATATATATATATATATATATATATCCATCCATAGTAATTCTGCCCGAAGGCAGGTCCTTCACTGCAATCATAGCATTTTCATGCTATGCTTGCAGCTTTACTAGGGAATTGTGTACGTGTGGTAGCTTCCCGTTGCTTTCCACACCGGTGAAGGATGATGGTGATGATGATAATGATAAGGATGATGATGATGGCCATATGATTTCGGGGACCGTTTGGGCCTTAAAGTTTTCCTGACATTTGTCTTACAGGTGAGGAAAAACCCCGATAAAAACCTCACCCAGAAAAACTGCCCCGACCGGGGATCGAACCCGGGCCCGCTGCGTGACAAGGCAGGACGCTACCTCGAGACCACAGCGGTGGACGTTATATATATATATATATATATATATATATATATATATATATATATATTACACATACAATCTGGGAGTCACATGCATTCTAGGATTCTTACACCTTAATATATAAATTGCTACATTCAACGTATTTGGTAGAGAATCAGTCACTGCAATATAATACTGTGACTTGTTCAGAATATTAAAAAGGAAGAGCTACCTTTAATATGTTACTTAAGTGATAAATATTGGGGTGAAACACGACTACGATTGGTTGTAAAACAAAATAAATTGAAACGTGATTTGTCATTGACTCCCATTTGGGGCATAAGTTATATAATCATGAATATTAATATCCTGACCGTGAGGTATGATCAATATATCACTCGGTTAACCAAGGTTTTTCCTGTAAGTTATTTCGGTGTACATGATCACAGATATATTGTTTACAATATCATTTAACACTTTATATTGTTCTACAAATTATCAGTAAACTTTTAATCACAATTTTCACTCACAATTAATCTTCTTTGAATGCTTATCTTAGTCACAATTATTTCACAGTTACTGATGAATCCGTTCACCACAATTTCTCGTGGACTTAACTTCTCGCCGTCCAACACAGAGTAACTGGTGTCAGTTTTCGCCTCAAATATATAGGCGGCTAGGATCTTTCTAGGGATAAGGTGTACTTACCATCGCACATAAATTCTTCCAAGTTCTATAGAATCCCAGTGCGCATGCGCTAGTGCTTCATGTAATCCCAGAAAGATAAATGCAACCTCCAGCAGTTGGCGGTAAATGTATGTGAAATCAGTATGACCAACATTGACACAAAATTCCCACAACTTGTCTAAATATGTATAATTAACAAGAAATGAACTAGTGGAAATATGAGTTTACGTGGTAACCGTCCGACATTTTGAATTTTTCATAGAATAACAGATATGAAGAGGTAATTTATTTTACGTATCAAATCACATTTAAAAAGCAAGGAACCTAAAAGCTAACCAAACCTAAATCAATTACTGTAACACAAATCAATTACTCTAACGTAGGTGAAATCCAAGGAACGTGGAAGTGATGTTGGCAACATCTGGAGTATTTTGGGTTGTTAATGGTGGCAACGTTGGAACAACATAGGAAGAGGAGGGAAAATAGCAGAAAGTAGGAAGTAAGCAATGTAGCACGATCATGTTTTACGTAAATATATAAATATAAAAAAAATATCGTTGCAACATTGGAAGCTGTTTAAAAGTGTTGCAAAATGTTTTAAACGGTTTAAAAGTGTTTAGTGCATCAGTGGCATAAAGAAATAAGATTAAAAATTTTGTGCGACGATTTGTACAACCACACTCCTTTCTAGAAATGAGGTCGGGACACATCCAAATACGGAAGCTTCTAGCCACCGATCTTTCCCGAAAGGGGAGGGAGATATTGGTACAGACGTCGGGAACCACAGCCCTGGCACTTCGGCCGGTTTGCGCGGGCCTTTTGACTCGCGATTGGCCAATCGCAAATGCATTCTAAACGAAGCGAGACCAATATTCTCGCCTTCCCACGTAATTCAAACGTCGATATATGACGCGTAACAATATTAATACTACATTTGAATAGTATTTTAAACAAGAATAATATTACATATGAATACTATTTCAAATAACAATATTAATATTACATTTGATAGTACTTTAAATAAGGTGTAATTTGATAACAATCATGATATACTTAGGGTTTATCGTTCTCGATTTGATTTATTTAGGCCCTTTGAATATCTTCTTCTTATAAGCCCATGTTTCCCTTAACAGAGATTTAGGCGCTCTCCCCCTACAGGGAAGAATTTGAACCATACTAGTTTAGTTACACTTGTTTTCGTGTAGATGTCATTTGAGTGGTGCGTGGTCAGCGTTCCGCCTCATACTGACATCTGGGAAACCAAGGTAGTAGGCCTACTAGGACGGGAAAATTCGGTAAATTTTGCTTTTAGGCCTTTTCATTCAGGCTTAAGGAACTTTTACGAGCCTGAAAATCTTCAGACTCGGTACCCACGGCTTAAAGTCCCTCCCGGAGGACTTGCTCCTTGGATTTTTCCATCCTAAAAAAACAATCAACCCCGCCGGGTTTGAATCCGCGACCCTCGGGACCAGAGGCAAGGAGCATAACCACTAGTCCACCGCGGCCGATATAATTTGTATTAAATTATTAAAATTTGGAGTCCTAAATCAGGTCTCAAAAGAAAGAGAGGGTTTCACGAGTTTGAGGATTAACAAAGGAATATAGGCCTATCTATAAACCAGCATTAATAAGTTTAATAAAATTAGATGAGTTAAAATTTTAAAATTTATCATAGTATGGAAAATAGACAAAATGTACAAGCTGAACATATTTCTCCTTTCCTTGTTATATATACTGTATGGATCGATAAGCATATCATATTTCAAAATAAGTTTTATGTTGGTATTTTTCGTTATTTCATCCTACACACAGGAAACAAATCAGATGAGCGTCCAAAGAATCAGCGAACCGTATCATTTCAAAGAAAATTCCATGAAAGAGTCAAATATACGGAAATACTGAAAAAGAAATGAAATAAAAGTATTTCACCTTATTCCAAGAAGATCTTTTTCAAGGTTGGATTTTCTTTTAGGAATTGAATCATGTAGGAAGAAAGTTCTTTGAGATGTCGAGACAGGTTAAATGTGTGGGCGGAGACTTTGACACTCGCTTTGTAGGGGGAAATGGAGAGTTCCATGGAGCGGAAAACCGCTCAGATTCTTTCAGACGCCTCCATGTGTCTTTTAGTCGCTGGTCACTTGTCTAAACTCTTCCCATATATTAGCTTATTATTCCGTACTTTTTGTTTTGTCTAGGAAATTAACTGTAGTTTTATATACACACTGTGGAAGAAGAGATATCTGCCAACAAAGTTTTATAGATTGTTCAGGGATGTTGGGCGAATGTTTCGATAAAGGAATTCAATGTCTCTGTTAACTTATTAAAGAGTGACGTGTTGTTGATGTGTTAGACATACAGCATATATTTGGACTGTGATAAGATGATGATAATGATGATGATAATAATAATAATAATAATAATAATAATAATCATCATCATCATGAACAAATTCGTTTTAGGCCATGTGGCCTGTACAGTAAACCTAGCGTAGATGGTCTTGATCTTTCCACCGATGTTTTGGTCTTCCTTGGTCCCTATGTCCAGTTGGGGTATACTGGAATGCCAATTTTGGAAGTCTATTTCTTGCCATTCTCCTCAGATGATTTTTCCATTCTTGTTGGTATCTTTGTATATCTTCATTTAAACTTGTTACTCCAAGTTTTCCTCTGATAATAGTGTTCTAATAATAATAATAATAATAATAATAATAATAATAATAATATATAATAATAATAATAATAATAATACATGTTTGAAGAAGTAATTCTCTTCATGCCCGATGTTGTAGTAACATTTTGAAGAAGGATTGGTGTCCCAAAAAGAATTACTGGTTCAGGTTGGGTTTAGTTTTCGGTAGAGCCGGTTTCTCTTCATAGGGTCGGAAGTTGGTACACTGGATAGGAAAACACTTCAAATTACTAAAAAATGTTTCTTGTAGAAATAATTGCACATTTATTCACTTCTTAAAGTTCCCAGCAGATTAAGTAAATGTAGGTGGTATTATTCTTCACCGTCAAGTAAAATTAAAGTATTTTCTTTTCTTGAATCAATTATTGTTCTTGTATTAAATATTACATTTTATCAGGAGATCTCTTGTTGCTTCTATCTTTGTTGAAAGTTGTATGCAGAGTGACTAGTGTAATTCTTTTATAATTTTAAGACCATTATTACATCACATGATGGTAATTTTAAATTATATTGGTTAATAGTTATTTAAATATAAGGTTTAAATTGATTTGTTAAATACGAAAGTTAATTGTTTTAACATCCAATCAGAGTTTAGTTTACTTTCATTTAAGAATATGAAGTTAAGCATGTGTTCTTATTAGAGTTATAATAGAAGGCTTTATAATTTTGACAACAGTGACTTAAAACAATTTTTAAAAGCATTCTTTACAAAGACCCTTATGTAGTACAATTTCTTTAATTGTTACTGAGACATTTTTATTCAACATTAACTAACAATGAATTATTTAGATGATTTTATTTATTTAAGTTATATTTAAATATAAATATTTGATAAAATACACAACACAGAAATTAGGGACAAATGCCATATTCAAGACATAACCAAATTTATTATAGATAGTCGAAAATATTGGAAGGGTCATATAGAAAGAATGGAAGAAAACCGGCTTGCAAAAAGAGCTAAAGAAGATAGACCAATGGAGGGAGAAGAACAAGAGGAAGACCTGCCAAGAGATGGATAGACAGTGAATGCACATCCAGTACGTCTTCCTCCGAGGAGTGATTTTGGAAATAAACAGGATGAAAACCCTACAAATTAAGTTTAAGAAGAAGATATTTAAATATTAAAATAATGTTAAAATATAAAATTTTTAACTTTTATATTCATTATAATATTAAAATTCTGCTATAGGCCTACGTTTAAATGAAATAAATAAAGAGTACGTTTTTAAAATATCTATAGAGAAGACAAAAGTAAAGGACTTTTTAGGAAAATCGCCCATAAGGTCGACAATAATAATAGTAAATAAACCTCTATCATAAGTGTTAAATTTTAATTACCTAGGTTGTGAATTGTCTTCTGGATATGGAAAAAGAAACGATGTAGACAATAAATTATCAAAATTTGAAATTATATGTGGCATCATTCATAGAACAAGAAAATATAAAAGAAGGAAGGATACAATATTGAAGTTCTACAAAACAATGGCGGTACCGGTAGTTTTATACGGTAGTGAGTCCTGGGTAACAAATAAGAGGAGTTCGAGTAGAATACAAAGTGCAGAAATGACTTTCCTAAGAAGGGCCAAAGATGCACAAAATTGGACCACATAAGAAATGAAGAAATAAGAAGTGAATTAGAAATATATTCAATAAATGATAGAAATCAACAATACCGCGTCGGCAGGGAACATCATGTCAAGAGAATGTAATAAACAAGATTGCTCAATATAGCATATAATTATAAACCAAAGGGATGTAGGAAGACCTAGGAAGAGATGGAAGGAATCATTGTGAATTCGGAACAGGCGAATCAACCTAAATCTTGAAGTGAAAAATTCCGATTGAGGGTCTTTCCACTTTTCAGCGGTTGCCCTTTTACCAGCCGGCTGCTGGCCCTTCACATGCACATGTGTCAATCACAGAGGTAGATGATCAACAGCCAGTGTAGGGGTGACATGTGGTTAGCATGTCGAGTCCCCCAGCCGTTATAGCTGGTTCCTCAACCTGGAGCCGCTACTTATTGTAGCTACCCAATTGCCTCACGATGCTGGGTGGGCACCGGTCCCATACTGGCCGAAATACCATGAGAAAATTTCTTCCCCCATGGAGACTCGAACCAGCGCAAGTCCCGTAGCTCTGCGCCAAGGCTTCCTACCTTAACCGCTCGGCTACGGCGCGGGACGAAGTGAAAAATAAGAATATAATAATGATGATGATAATAATAATAATAATAATAATATATAATAATAATAATAACAATAATACGAGTAATAATAACATTTTTAGGCCGAAGAGAGATGAACAGACAGCTGAATGGAGAAGAGTGTTTCAGGGAGCTACACGGTTTTTATAGGAAGCCAGATTAATAAGAAGAGTTAAGTCTCGTAGAGTGCGATGAGTAGGGCATGTGGCACGACTGGGGAATGAAAGAGGTGCATGGAAGCTTCTTGTGGGAACCAGAGGGAAAATGCCCAGTCGGTAAATCAAGAATGAGATGGGAGGATAACAATAACTATGATTCGAGGAATGTGGATTATTCAGGGGATGATTGGAAAACATTACCTCTGAATAGGGATGTATGGAGAGCTTATGTTCGCGCGGCCTTGAACTTACGGCTCCGATTGTCTCTCTTCGCCTCCAACCAAGTTCTCTTTCATTTCACGTATTTATCCTTCAGTAGTCCTCTTCCAAGTTACTTTTGGTATCTCCTTGAATCCTGAGGATTCCAGTCGAATGCGCATCTTTCTATTGAAGTTTGAGGTTTACGTAGAGTATGTCCAATCTGCTTGCCCAGTTTTGCGCCATGTTCTTAGTTTGAGATTATATCAGGCCATCTCACATTTAATATCCGACGTAAACACCTATTCACACACCTTTAGCAAATTTATTATGTCTTTGGTCATCTTCCATGTTTCACATCCGTAGAATAAAACTGATTTTACGTTTGTGTTAAATAGTTATTTCTCAGTTTTGACTGAAATGTTTTTATTCCTCTACACTGTGTATAGTTGGACAAATGTCTAAGTGTTTGAGAATCTACATAATTAAAAAAACTATAATGGTCTGTCTTTCTGTGTTATTTTCTTACTCTCCTTCCTTTTGCATGACTTACGTCCACCATGAAACGTAGAAGCCGAACCTGTCATCCAGTAAACTATGATCAGACAGGTACAAAGACCTAAGTTCAGACAGATACACAGTGGCGGGCCTCCATCCTATATTTCATTCGAATTGCAGTAGTAAAAATTAATATTTTACACAAATTAATTAATGAATAAACCAGCAAATATTGAATATTGTTTATTAAAATTGTTATTAATGTCCTTTTCGATTTACCCACCTTTCAAACATTAGAACATTATGAAAATTTGGAACAATATTAGGATCTGTGATAATAAAACTAACAACTACACAATATAAATTTTACAAAAAATGACTATAGCATTGTGACTCTAACATCGACACAATTGAATTTTACAAAACAATGACAATACATATGTTAAGATATGGATGCAAAAATGTTACAATAACTAAATAAGAGAGAAATTAAATAAATTAAGTTTTTATGATCGTTAGCAGGTTATACAATCCTGGATAAAAAATAAAACTAAGATATACGGGCCAAAGAAATTAATTGGGAATAGTCCGTCTTACAGACAAAAGGAAAGTATATGGACTAATTGGTTCAAATACATTTCAAATACATGTAGAATTATACAATATTATAGAGAAAATTGAATGAAATATCATGAAGTAATGGGTTCAACATGTCCGTCCCCATGGCGTAGTCGGTAGAGTCCCTACCTTCTACTCTTGCGACCCGGGCTCGATTCCCGGCGGGGTAGCGGATATTTAATCTCCACCTTGAGTCTGGGAGTGTGTCTTATCCTTGTGTGTATATGTGAGAATAACAGATATTTAACAAAAAGGTAAAACTAAAAAGGTAAAACAAGAAGGAAAAGAGTGTAAACGAAAAGAGGAGGGGAAAAAAAAAACACGCACATTGGATGAATGTCGTCAAATAGAAATGCGCTCATTTTGTTTGATTCTAAACACAAAGGGAAAAGTAATTTTAATCGTCCCATAACGAGATAGAAATTCTAACCCTTAATTAGCGTAACACTAATTTTTCGTTTCAGTTATTTAAATGTGGCGGACCGCAGTGAAAATGATATATTGCATAACTGTTATTATTAGGTAGGCCTATATTCTGTAATTGGACACATATCTATGATTTTTTTTTCTCGTTTTCTTCCGCTTTATTAAAAATATGGCTAGGCCTAAATTTTACTACCTGTAACGCGATCTGATTAATTCCTTGATAAACTCCTATTATATTTTATTCTTAGGGTTTCATTTTTCAAATTATTTCCCACCATTTTGAATGATTTTTACATTTTTTCTAACGGTTACTTCAATATATTTTTTTTATGGTGTTCAACTACATATGTAGCATGAAGGCGTGGCAGCCATATTGATTTTAACTAATATTCTATGCAACAATAAAGACATGTTTCAGTACAGCCAACATAGAGTAAGTACTAATTAACTGTATACATATACTTCAGAACTTACTGTTTATTTTTGGGCATTGCATTCTTTCACAGGTTAGAGTGCTTAAATTGCGTTAGGTTATATTTAGATTGCCTGTTTGTCATTCGACATTTCAGGTATTCTCTCCTAGCATTGGCGTATTGTAACCCACTTCTGAGGTTGGGGCGCCTGGAAGGCGGGTTACACTGCCCCAATGATATGATGGGTGATGACGATGGGTAATGATGCGCCAGGAGAGGCCTTAAACCTAAACTTAATCTAATGAGGTGAATATGATATTGATGATAATGATGGTCAGATGAGGTTGGGGGACCGTTTGGGCCTTAACGTATCCTGACATTTGTCTTACAGGTGAGGAAAAACACCGAAAAAATCTCACCCAGGAAACATGTCCCGAGCGGGGATCGAACCCGGGACCGCTGCTTGACAAGGCAGCACGTTACCTCGAGACCACAGCGGTGAACTGGTTGCATATATTAGCTTTTAGGTTCGTTAAATATCGTGTATATGTTGGCTGCATCCCGTGATTCCATAGTGTAAACCACATCGCGTTTGTTGGTGTATGATTTTTTTTTCGCGACACATGTTGTAAATTATTTCCAAAAATATTAAATATATTAAACCAATTGATGTTCCCTATAAAATACATTGAAGGGTTAATACACAAAAATCGAAAATGGAGAGGTTTAGATTACCTTACCAAGGGATAGAAAACTGCCGTTAGTGTATAAAGCCACGCCGATGGAGGAAACTATTCAGAATTATGTAAAAAATCATCATCATCAACAACAAGGATTAAGCCTAATGGCCTGTTCCGATCTCATCATAGGTCGAATTGGTCCTTCCATCTCTTCAATGGTCTTCCCAACATTCTTCTCCCTTTTGGTTAATAATTATACATTCTTCTTGTTATGCCCTGTTCATTCATTCGTAATACGTGCTGAAGACAAGCATTTTGATAATATTTTGTTCTTTCACAGAGATTGATTATATTAAGTTCTGTTCTTATATCTTCGTTTTTTTATCGGTTCTTTGGTATCCTGCTATTGCTCTCAACATCTTCATTTCAGCAGCCTCTTTTTGTTTACTATCTGCCTTTGTTAATGTCCAGGTTTTTCATCCATAGATAAGAGATGGAATTGCCAATACTTTGTAAAACTTCAAAATAGTTTCTTTTCTAGTCTTATTCAATAAAGTGCGTTTAATTGTGCCACATAGATAATTGAATCGTTGTATTTTAGTGTGTTTATCTATATTTCTGTCATTGCCTAAATGACATCCCAAATAATTAAAAATCTGAACTTGGTCAATAATTACATTGTTTATCATTATTTTTGTTCTTATTGCACATTTTCCTTTCAGAGCTAATATTTTTGTTTTAGATGTAGGTAGATATTCTTAAATTGTATTTTAGAGAGATATTATTTAATGTATAGAGGAATTGTTGTAAAGCATTTTCTGATGCTGTCATTATTACTTGATCATCTCAAAGTAAAAAAAAATAGTTCTTAATTTAATAGTAGTATTTAATAAAACGTGACTAATAAAAATAACCGTTACTTAGCAACATGGCGTTTCACGTGATCAAAATGTGTGTTTTACTCTCCCTATACTTTTATTAACGTCATGCTATGTCCGTTAGAAAAAGTTCATTAATCATTTTTTTTTTCGGAGACAATTAATATTGTTTATCAAAAGTATTACAAAGTTAGATTTCCCTGTTGGTAATTTAAAGCACTTTTTTTAATAACACAAGTTTTACGTCATGGCATTCCTTATCTTACTTAAAGATCATTTCTCCTTTATTAACGTTTTTTATGTATTTTGTAATGGGGAATTTGGTGTATCCCTGATAGCAGCCAAACGGTCCTGTTAACGCTTGCTTTTTAATTAACTGTTATCTGATGGATTAACAAACAAGGGGACCTCGTTGAACAGAAGTTAAGGGCTTGACATATTAAGGTCGTTCTGTATTTTTTATAAGTAAAAACACTGGCAGTATTACACCTTTTATGTCTGATTATAATAATAATGATAATAATAATAATAATTGTTATTATTATTATTAAAAAGTTTTAAATGGTATGGACACCTCATAAGAATGGAAGAAGATTGAATGCCAAAAAATATCCTTGATTGGAAAGCTAATGGAAGAAGAGGGAGAGCAGACCAAGAGAACGTTAGATAGATGGAGTGAGGAAAGGTATGGAAGCTAGAGATTTGAGGGAAGGAGATGATTTAGACAGAAACCTTTGGTGATAAATCACTTTGGATTGAAGGGAAACACTATATTGTGGAATATTCCTAATAAAATTGTTATTATTATTATTACACTATTATTATTATTTATTATTATTATTATTATTATTATTATTATTATTATTATTATTATTACTAGTAGTAGTATACTTGCAATATGGGACGGAAACTTGGATAATAAATGACATACAAATAATAATTGAAAATCATTAAAATAGATTCATGGATATAAGGAACTCAGGAAAAGTTGAAGAAAGTAGAAATACGGATAAAAATGAATATAGAAAGGTATTTTTAGTTTAATACTGGGAGCTTTCCACTAGTATTTCTACAAAAAAAATCGCCACAATATTATTAAAAATAAACAAATGCAAAATAACCTTTTTGCGCGATAGTGTGTTTTGTCATACTTACTCAATGACGACCATGTTTGAAAGTTCAACTTTTTACATTTCGGGGTTGCTAATCTAAATAACTATATTTTAATATTACATATTACAAACCACGTGCGGAAAGTAAAACCACTGCCCTTTATGTATACAATGTATATACAACGAATATATCCTAAATGTAGTGTTAATATACTTTATACGAAACAAATCACTGCATTTTAAATGAACTAAACTTAATGTAGAAACCATATAGAACAATACATACGTACTTGCCGACATTTTATGACTGATTGGTGTCACGGCCTGCTATAGTCTCAATTAATAAACATTGCCCACACTGCTAACTTTACTCAGTTATATAATGAACGCAAATATTTCCAACAAAGATGCTATTATTTTACTATTATTTATTATTTTGAAAAAATAATGTACTACGCACGTTTGTGAAGTGTTTTACAGAATCTCGGAAATTACCTCGCTATCGCTCGGTTTTTAAACACTTCCTCGCTTCTGTACAACCACTTTCCAACCTCGCATCGTAATGTACTATTGATATTAAAGAGCGTAATGAGCAAAGTGACGTAAATCAATATGAAAATGTCATAGCCTTCGAAAAATGATTGATATTAGGAAGATCGTATATCATCATCATCATCATCATCATAGTACATTCACGAAGTTAGGTCATTTGTTGACCTGTTTCCGCCTCAAGAGAAACACCACCCAGAAATATTTTGAGTGGACGTCCTGGTCTTCTTCCTGCAGGTTGATATCTTAACATTTGTTTGGGTATCCTGCGATTTTCCATTCGATGAACATGTTGCATCCATCTTGACTTTTAATCAGAAATTTTGTTTTCTAAAGTTTACACGTGTAATTCTTGTAAGTTGTCTTCATTTTTTTTTGTGATCTAGTAGTGTGTATCCTGCAGTCCTCCGAAGTTATCTCATTTCAGCAGATCTAAGTCTCTGTATATCCTTCTGTTTCAACGTCCATACTTCGCTACCATACAAAAGAGTTGGAAGAGCCAGTGTTTTATACACTTTTGATCTTGAATGTTTTTGAACTAACTGTGGCTTGAAGATAGAATTTATTAGTATCAAGAAGACAATATTAGTTTCGGAGACTTATTGAAGTTCTGAAAAGAATTCCTTATTTTTGGTTCAAACTTTTTAAACCTAGAATCTGATTCGTACATAATTCACCAAATGAAAGAAATTTAACCAATTTTAGCCTTCTAAATGCAGAAAATGAGCAAACTTTCCGTAGAAGGAGGGACGATTTTTCTTTGGTTTACGTCAATTTAATTTAAATTCTGTATTAAAAAAGTTTAACTACAGAGTGAATTTTATTTACACGACAAACTGCAGGGACTGATTCCTGACTATAAATGGAGGAAAAAATGTCCTATGAATAAGTGTCCATAAATGCATCGTTGCCATGGTAGATGGCACTGACGAATTATTCTCTCGGCCCTATGGCATGGCCTGTTAGATCACCGGACTTAAACCCCCGGATTTTTACCTCTGGAAGCGCCTGAAAAGCGTTGTGTATGCTAAAGCAGTTCCTGATGTGCTTACCCTTCAACAGCGTGTCCACGTGGCCGGAACATGCGCAAGAGTGATACTTCGTGTGAACGCGTGCATTGCATCCCATGGAGGCCACTTTGAACATCTGCTGTGACGTGGATGCGATTAGGCTATGTACTGTGTGCCGGGACGATTTGTTGTCGTTGCACGCACATCGCTCACTTCCGGACACATGTTTACAGAACCTTTGTTTCCTTCATTTCTAGTCAGGAATCAGTCCCTGAAGTTTGTCGGTGTATTTACCGTTCACCCTGTATATCAGCGATAAGCGAGTTGTCTCAAGCGGTAGCATTTGGGACTCGTATTCGAGAAGTCCAAGATGTTATTGGTTTTTCTCAATCGCCAAGGCAAATGTTGCGTTCAAATTTCATTACCAATCCATTTAAACATATTCAATAATAACTAATTCACTGGCACTATCGAACCCATAGGTTCATGGCCGCGCGGACATAAGCTCTCCGTGCATCCCCTATTTTCCAATTATCCCCTAAATTCATAGTAAATGTTATTCTCCCACCTCATTCTTGGTCTACCAACTGGGCATTTCCCCTCTGATTTTCCTACAAGAAGCTTCCGTGCACGTCTTTCATTCCCCATTCGTGACATGTCCTGCCCATCGCAGTCTACGAGACTTAACTGTTCTCATTATATATGACTTCCTATAAAGACCATGTAATTCACTGTTATGCAATCATATTCACCAATTCATAATATCCATCCATAGTAATTCTGCCCGAGGGCAGGTCCTTCACTGTAATCATAGCATTTTCATGCTATGCTTGCAGCTTTACTAGGGAATTGTAAGTGTGGTAGCTTCCCGTTGCTTTCCACACCGGTGAAGGATGATGATGAAGATGATAATGATAAGGATGAAGAAGATGATGATGATGGCCATATGATTTCGGGGACCGTTTGGGCCTTAAAGTTTTCCTGACATTCGTCTTACAGGTGAGGAAAACCCCCGATAAAAACCTCACCCAGAAAAACTGCCCCGACCGGGGATCGAACCCGGACCCGCTGCGTGACAAGGCAGCACGCTACCTCGAGACCACAGCGGTTGACAGTTCTCAATATAATTATATACAAATAATAATACAAATAAATAAATAAATAAGTAGAATGTATGAGATGCTAGAGGCGTCTTTAAATAAAAAAACTGTATAAATGGTAAAATTTAATCAAATTATGTTCATGTTCTGTATCATTTTGAATACATAGCCCTGCATTTAATTTATAATCAAGCTTCCAATGTTAGCACTCGAGTTTGTTTATGTAGTCCGTAAATTATATATTTTGATTTACTTGATACAGTAATTACATTAAACAAAAATAGGGGCGGGTATATTAAATTTTGTTTATTGTGCCCTAAGGTATTATAATTAACTGTAATATTATCTTTAAATATCCACCATTAATAAATACATATTATTCTAAGTTTATTTATTTAAAAAAATATATAATATTCAAATATTTGATTTCAATATTAGTCTGCAAAGGCCGGAATAGAATAGAGGGGTGTTGCTAATGCACAAGTAGGAAAACATAAGCCAGACTTATATGGTAAAGTCCGCAAGAACATGAAAGTTGGAACAATATATGCGAAATGAATTTCACATTTTTACCTTACAAAACTTAATTACATCGTATGTATTCTGCTCTATCTCCATTATGCAATATATTATATATATATATTATATATATTACTTTTTATTGCAATTCACTAATACTAGGGAGAACAGACGAATAGATATTATTGCATTTAGACCATCCTCTAAAATTGGTATGATATTAGATCCCACAATTCGTTTTGAGACTCATAGTGGCCAACCTGAGGAAGTTGACTCTGAAAAGAAAGCAATATATGAGCCAACAATTGACTATTACAAAGATAAATACCAACTAGATAGTATAACTGTCACAGGATTGATGATCGGGGCAAGATGTACTATACCAGGGTTCTTAGCCATATTTTAGAATTCCTTAGATTTAGACAGGGTGTATCTTTCTAGAATTGCTATCGCTGCTATTAGAGGATCAATTTCAATTTTAAGAAACCATATTTACAAAATTACTTTATAGTATGTATACTTCAATTAGGCCTACAAGTTGAATTTTTTAAAATATATTTACAAAATATATTTCATCAATTTCAAAAATTAATTGTGTGTATCACTTTGTCCTTGAGGCAATCCTCTAATGAGGAAAGTTTTATATAATTAAAAAAAAATATTACTTTAGTGTGCAACTGGCAATACTGCAAAAAAAAAAGGACACTCATTACACGATCACCTGAAATAGCAGAAGAATATAACGTTGGTTTTAAGCTCCCAAAATCGGACATATGTAAGGTGTGTGATGAATTGCAAGCGAAAATTGATGCCTTAGAACAAAGAATATGAAGCCAAAGAAGTTGAAATACAACTAAAAGTTCATGAAACTCGAGCTTCAACTATGCAAAATCTTCTCAAATGAAAGTCGAGTAACAATGATCCCCATAGTCTTGTTATTATTTTTGATTTGCAGCAGGCTCTTCCGGTACCAAAACTGACATCAGGTCCAGCATTTAACTTTCGTAAGTTATGGCTGCAAAATGTTGGTATACATGATAGTAGTACTGCAATTGGCAAATGTTTCTATGGGGAGAAGAGACTGGATAAGGAGGTAGTGATGAAATATGCCGTGGTATATTGAAGTCTCTAGATACAAAGCCTGAAGCAAATAAGTTAATTGTTTTTACGGACAACCGCCCATCCATCAGTTAATTAAAGAGAAGAAATTTAAAGAAAACATTGAGCACGACTTTGTTGTATCTGGCCATACCTATTTGCCATCCAATAGGGACTTCAGTCTGATTGAAAAGTGCCAGAAAAGCGCCAGCAAATTATTGTAAAAAAATGACTGGGCGGAGGTAATAATGAAGGCAAACAGGAAGACCCCATTTCAAGTTACCTGTATGAAGCAGCTGGATATTCTCAAGTCTGGTGACTTCTAGCAAAACATTACAAAACCAAAGGCTACAAAGTGTGGTGAAGCTGTAAATTTTTCATCATTTCTTCTCCACAAGTTTTAATCAAACACAAACTTAATGAGGAGTACAAGGAAGCATTGACAATGTTACACAAGTATGAAGAAATTATAGTATGTAAGAAAATAAGAAATATGTAGTAAGACAACAACTAAAAATAGAGGAATTAAACTCAACAATAGAGAAATACAGAACAAACTGGAAAGAACACTTGGCAAGGATGACTGAGAAAGGAATACCAAAAGCAGCATACAACTATTCACCACGAGGAAGAAGAAGTTTGGCAAGAGCAAGGAAAAGATGGAAAGAGCAGCAATTTGGAGCCTAAACCGTGAAGAAGAAGAAGAAGAAGAAGAAGAAGAAGATATAAGGTGAGAAAAAATCTCAAACTCACAATAATTAGTACAAAGAAGTGATGCAAACATTTTTCAGATGTAAGGCAACTTCTGCCCTTTATCCCTCCCATCTACCATGGATTTTATAACGAAAGTATACCAGGCTTTAGTGCTAATGGAAATAATGGTACTAATGAAGATGCTCTCTTCAGCTCATATGATCAAATTGTCTATAGCTGATATAATAAAATAACATTTTGCACTATTCACATATGCAAGTTTTATTTATGAATACATTTTCTAATTAAACAATTTGGCAAGAATATGATGTCACATAAATGCATGTCATTTATTACAATCATTGCAAATAAATGTATTGAATATCCATAAAATAATTTGTAAGTACGCCAGGGATGAATAAAAACATATAGACACACAATGTATTAACAATAATACTGCCCAATCAGTATTTACTATTTCAGAATTTTTTGAAACAGTATCTCGGAAAGAACAATATGTGGCTTATCATGTTATTGCCTTAAGCTATTCAGTTCTACAGCGGGGACCGGGACGGGTCAACAGGCCCATACCTTCAAAATGATGATTTATTTTATATGATTCTAACGCCCGGCAGCCCTTGATTTCTTGTAGTAGGGAATTTCAGTTGCGAGAATTCGAGATTATGTATGGTTTGGAGTGATGGGATGTCCTATGTTGCGGTATATTTACCAAGAAATCATGGTTCGTTTAAATTATGGTTGGAGGATAGATCCTGGAAACGAGAGACCAATAATTTGGATTCGAAGTATGAAGAATCTTAAATAAGAACCTAGAGTGTGTCGTTTTATTCTATCTCTGAGATGGAGCCATGACAACTCCTGGAAAAATGGAAAAATATGATCATATTTTCGGACATTAAATATGAATCTGATATATAGGGATATTCAGAAAGAAGGAACAGACTTCAAACATTTATTTCTTCCAAACTACAAAAAATAGAAACACAATTCCAACGCTCTTGGAAAGAGAAAAGTTTGAAGTTCTGACCACGGCCGCATTGGCGCTGTTGCTTGTCATGTTGGTTGTTTGTATTTAAAAAGGCGACACAACAGGATGTTGGATTGGAAGAGGAGGGGCAGAAGATAAACTTAATTACCGGTGGCCTCTCAGGTCACCTGACCTAACCCCGTGTGATTTTTATCTGTAGGGCTACGTAAAAGACCGTGTTCCCCCCCCATGCCTGACACTCTTGAAAATATGCGACATCTAATTGTTGAAGCTGTTAATTCGATAACTACAGACCAGCTGATTCATGTATGGCCAGAAATAGCCACCGTTTTGATATTTGTCGGGCAACACTCATATTGAATACATAAACAGTAAAATTTGAATTTTTTCTTTCCTGGAAAGTTGGAATTGTGTTTATATTTTGTGTAGTTTGGAAGAAACAAATGTTTGAAATCTGTTCCTTCTTTCTGAAGAGCCCAGATAATTATTAAGAGACGCTCAAGTTTATCGACATAACAATCACTTACACCGGTTAGTAGAACGTCCCAACAGTCAAACTGCGGCATCATTCATGTTTGGACTGAAATTCTTTTAAAAGTTGTAGGATGAAAGTTCTTGAGACGCTTTAGGAATGCATTATAGAAAATATGTTTTAGATGTTTGTTTTATACAAAGAAATTAAACATAGGCTCAATTCTGGAAATGCGTGTTATTATGCATTGCAGAGACTCTTGATGTCCCAGCTCCTTTCAAAAAACATTAAACTGAAAATATATAAAACTATTATTCTACCAGTTATATTATATGGGTGCGAAACATGGACTCTTACTTTAAGGGAGGAAAGGAGATTACAAGTATTTGAGAATAAAGTACTTAGGAAAATTTTTGGACCAAAGAGAGATGAACAGACAGGTGAATGGAGAAGACTTACATAACAATGAACTAAATGGTCTTTATAGGAAGCCAGATATAATAAGAACAGTTAAGTCTCATAGACTGCGTTGGGCAGGACATGTTGCACGTATGGGGAATGAAAGACTTGCATGGAAACTTCTTGTAGGAAAGCCAGAGGGAAAATGCCCAGTTGGTAGACCGAGAATGAGGTGGGAGAATAACATTAACTATGATTTGAGGGAAGTAGATTATACAGGGAATGATTGGAAAACATTAGCTCAGGATAGGGATGTATGGAGAGCTTATGTCCGCGCGGCCATGAACCTACGGGTTCGATAGTGCCAGTGAGTAAGTAAGTAAGATGTTTGTTTTATTTGGATATTCTAATTTATATTAGAATGTAGATAAAATCCCAAGTTTTTAATAACGTTGGCTTAGATAATGATCTAATGTATTTTTTTTTTCTGTATTCAATATTTCTCACTGTTTGAGAGGAAGAGAAGCCCTTATGGACTTAACTCTGTCAGTTTGAATAAATTATTATTATTAAAACAAAAACTTACGTCGATGAAAATAGATTTCTTGAGGAGAGCAGCAAGATGTACAAAATTGGGGAAGAACAAACATATATTCAAATAGTGCATTGTGTAAGATATAATCAGTTAAATTGGCTACGTACGACGATTCCAAGAAGAAAGGTTACCCAGAAAAAAACTGGAATGCTGTCCTTCTGGAAGAAGAAAGAAAGGAAAATATTGAAACTCATGGATGCAAGAAATAAGAACTGGAATGAGAACAAAAAGCCTGGAGGACATGGAGTGGGATAATAATAATAATAATGATGATTTATTTTAGCTGGCAGAGTTAAGGCCATAAGGCCTTCTCTTCCACTCAACCAGCGAATAGTAAAATTATACAAAAATTACGTACATATTACAATTTTAAGATATTAAAATACAGACTAAACAAAATACAATGATGATGGATCTAATACTAGCTAATGCTAACAAAAACATAGAATATAATAAAATTAAAATTATATAAAATAAAGTAAGTAGCTTCCTACATGATTATTAATAGAATGCTCTATATAGTTGTTATGTAGTTAATGTTTTCATTGTGTCGAACTTAAGATATCAGTTAATTTGGATTTAAATAATGATAGCGATTGACAGTTCCTGACATGACTGGGAAGTGAGTTCCATGCTCTAGCCATAGATATTGTGTAAGATTCAGAGTACAGACAGGTCCTGTGTTGTGGTATCAAAAGTAAAGAAGTGATCTTGTTCCTAAATTGTGATGAGCCGATAAATGTTGAAAACGTGTTGTTAAATAAGTTGGTAAATATGTGTGCAGAATTTGGAATAGTAAGGTATGTGAATGTAAAGTTCTTCTGTCATTTAGGCGTAGCCATGATAAGGCCTGAAATGAAGGAGACACGTGGTCATAACGACGGAGATTGAATATAAATCGAATGCACGCATTATGAGCACGCTGTAGTCTGTCAGATAGATCAGTTGTAAGATTAGTCAGTAATATGTCGCAGTAGTCGAAATGTGGCATTATAAGAGTCTGTACAAGTATTTGTTTTAATTTTGTAGGAAGGAAGTTTTTAAAACTATTTAGGGAGTGAAGAATTGAGAACACTTTCTTGCAGGTATTATTCACCTGGATTTCCAGTCTAGGTGTTGGTCCATATAGATACCCAGATTTTTTACTACTGAGCTGAAGGGGATATTTTTGTCATTTAGGAGAATGGTAGGGGTATATTTTCGTAGTTTATAATGGTTTGGATTCGCCGATGTCCTATAATTATGAACTGTGTCTTGTCAGTATTTAGATTAAGTCCATGTTTCTTCGACCATTGGGAAATTGAGTCTAGGTCACTATTTAATTTGTCTAGTGTGTCATGTACATCGTCAGGATGGGAGTGAATGTAAATTTGCAAATCGTCAGCGTATAGGTGATATCGACAATAGGTAAGTCTAGTGGATATATCGTTAACATAGATAGAGAACAGAAGTGGTCCTAACACTGAACCTTGTTGGACGCCACCCTTCAGTGATAGCCAGGATGAGGAAAGTTCTGCATTGGATACACATTGCTGGCGATCATGAAGATAGGATCCAAGCCAGTTAACAGCATTGTCCGAAAGATTCAGAGCGCGTAATTTTGCTATTAATATGTCAGTGTCAACAGTGTCGAAAGCTTTGCTGAAGTCCAAGAGTGTAAATATTGTCATGTGGCCACTGTCCATTGATTCACGCGCATCTCAGTAACTTTAAGAAGTGCGGTTGCCGTACTATGGCCTGTCCTAAAACCTGATTGGTATGGGTCGAGTATGTTTTATGAGTGTTAAGGTAATCAGTTAATTGTTCATGAACTATGCGCTCCAAGGCCTTAGATAGGACTGGGAGGATGCTGATTGGTCTAAAGTCGTTTGGTGTTACAGGTAATTTAATTTTAGGGATTGGTCTGACTATAGCTTTTTTCCAGAGTTCAGGGTAAGTTGAGGTCATGATTGAGGCATTAAACATATGGGTTACAGTTGGGAGTATGACATGGAGTATTTTCTTTAAAAAGTCGATACTTATATTGTCTATACCTTGTGTCTTAGATCTAATGCGGTCCAGGGATAGTTTAACGTCGATTGGCATTATATAGGAAAAGAAGAATTTTTCTCGGGAAGGTGTAGGTGTGGATAGGAGCTCATCTATAGTTTGTTGTTTGGTCGTAGTGTTTAGGTTAAGTGTGGCGTACGATGTGAAATGTTGGTTTAGATCGTCCAGTGATATGTTAATGCTCTCTCCTTTGGTTGTCGGCTGCCGTAGACCCATTGATCCAATACGTTTCCACATATCACTTGCATTTGTGTTTGGATCAATGAGACTATGAGCATACCGCAACTTAGCGTTCCTAATGTTTTGATTAGTTTTGTTTCTTAATGTCTTATATTGTCTTAAGTTAGCGTCACTTTTGTCCCGTCTATATTTTCGAAAAGCAGCATCCCTCTCAGCCATCAGTAGTCGAATTTCGTGGGACATCCAGGGAGCTGGGGATTTAGTAATTCGTCTAGTCTTCAAGGGGGCATGTTTGTCGTAAAGTTCTAATATCATATTGTTAAATTTAAGAAATTTTTCGTCAATTGTGCGTAGGGTCCAAATATCATGCCACGGCATCTCGATAGCATCTGCAATTAGAGCTTGCTGGTTAATATGTTTTAAATTTCGATACGTTAATAATTTAGGACGAGTCCTAGGACAGTGGAGAGAGTATTCGATATATATGACGTCATGGGCTGATATGCCGGGGGCAGATGGGACGTGAGGAGAAGAAAAATAAAACTTTAGACACTGTGATATGTGTATATATTGATACTATATATATATATATAATATATATATATATATATATATATAAAATTATATTAATAATATTTATTACTATTATTATTATTATTATTATTATGACTATTATTACTATTACTACTATTATTGTTATTACCATACTTAATATTATTGTTTTGCTACTACTATTACTATTATTAATACTGTTGTTAATATTTTATTATAATTTTTACTGTTATTACTATTATTACAATTGTACATTACTATTATTAATACTATTATTATTATTGCCGGAATTTACATTTACTTAATCTTAAGAATGCAACACCGAAAGCTTGTATTCAACTGTTGCATGTGGATCCAAGATAAGACAATCAGAAGTCTTACTTCTCATTATACAGGGTGGACCGCTCGAATGGACCTAATTTCAATTGCTTGTTACTGGCAAACGGTTGAAGATAGAAACTTAAAACAACGTTCATATTACAGAAAAACTCACCAAGTTTTGATATCCAGATCACCACATCTCTATATGAGCCCCAGCAGTCACTGTGACGATATCAAAGCGATGAACAATTTCTTGCCAAGTACGTTGGAGTATGTCTTCTGGAATGTTCTCAATAGCCTCTATGATGCGCTCACGAAGATCACGAAGGTCTTTGACTGGGGTGGTGTAAACTTTATCTTTGACATAGCCCCAGAGAAAGAAATCCAGTGGTGTTAAATCGGGAGATCTCGGGGGCCACGCGATTGGTCCTCCCCTACCAATCCAACGGCCAGGGAAAATGTTGTCCAAAGTCGTACGAACTTCATTGGACCAGTGGGGAGGAGCACCATCTTGCTGGAAAACGATGTTAGGCTGCAGTTGTTCAATTTGTGGAAAGAAGAACTGCTCCAGCATGTCAAGATATGTGGTACCACGAACAGTTTTCTCGGCGAAGAAAAACGGTCCAATGACCTTATTATGTGACAAACTGCACCAAACATTCATCTTCGGACTATCACGAACATGCTCTTGAATAGCGTGAGGATTCTCCGATCCCCAGATCCGCACATTATGCCGGTTTACCTTGCCTGACAAATGGAAAGTGGCTTCGTCCGAGAAGAAAATCTTGGTCATGAAGTCAGGATCAGCGCCGAGACGGTCCAGCATCGTATTGGCGAATTCCACTCGTTTCGGCATGTCATTCGGCTCCAGACGTTGCACTAACTGCACTTTATATGCGTGCAGTTTGAGGCGTTTGTGGACAATCCGTTGTAATGTCGATTTTGGTATTTGAAGTTCCCGCGAAGCTCTTCTTAATGACTTCCGGGGGCTTCGCTCAAATGCGGCTTGAACATTTGCTACCATTTCATCGGATGCTCTGCGACCACCACCATGCTTCTTCAACACAGATCCTGTAGCTAATAATGTATCACGCCACTTCTTTATGCTTCTAGCAGTTGGAGCATCACGGTTAAACACACGCCGGAACTCCCTTTGAACTCTAATGATTGATTTAAACTCCGCATACCACAAAACAGCTTGCGCTTTCATCTGCGGAGTCGCCATTTTCACAAACAATTAAATCTAAGAACGAGAAACGTATCTTTGTGCCATCTACCGACAGGATTCGAAACTTGGTGAGTTTTTCTGTACTATGAACGTTGTTTTAAGTTTCTATCTTCAACCGTTTGCCAGTAACAAGCAATTGAAATTAGGTCCATTCGAGCGGTCCACCCTGTACTATAAAGCAATCTTATCTTTTAGCACATACATATCCTATCAATTATTATTATTATTATTATTATTATTATTATTATTATTATTATTTTATTATTATTATTATTATTTATGCCGTAAATTACCAAAGTCGGACTATGTATTCGACGCAGTTATTTATGTCTAACGTTATTTCGAAAATTACGAACAGAATTGACACTTCTTTTCCGTAAACATGTTTACGGGGTCGGAAGTTACAAAACCACGTCCATCGGAACCGAAAAAATACATGTAAACTTATATTCGACATAGATTATGTGAATCTAATTACTTGTGTAAAGCCGAAGTTAAAATATACATATATGTAATATTAGCATGTGTAACATCACTTCATAAACCTTCGGTCACATACTTACATGATCGATTTCACTCATAAACTTTTCGTCAGAAAGAAAAATAAAGGCCATAGAGGGTGTGGCGATGTAGTTTGGAGGGGTGCGAGTTAAATTGCTGTTCTTTTACAACAAAAAAAAAATCCGTGAGAGCGTGCGTTCACGCCAACCTCGTGTGT
Organism: Diploptera punctata; assembly: GCA_030220185.1. Taxonomy (NCBI): domain Eukaryota; kingdom Metazoa; phylum Arthropoda; class Insecta; order Blattodea; family Blaberidae; genus Diploptera; species Diploptera punctata. Next base: position 532,760 of record JASPKZ010002693.1, on the reverse strand, counting down.
TTAGCTTTATCGTGAATAGATTTCGTGTTTAGAGAGGTTAGAAATCGCGGTTTCTGCTATATGTTCTACTCATTATCCTGTTATTATAACTTCACGTGCCAAGGTGCAAACATCCAAGTTACTTGGAGATTTCAAATTCCAATTAATCATTCAATAAAAAGTAGTTAGATTTTTAGATCCTAGTTTCAATTAATTTCAAGTGTTTCATTATTCACCATATAAAAATGTAAATATCGTAAAATATTTATTATTATTATTGTTTTTTTATTGCGGATGAGCCCATGTAGGACTACGCAAAGTACTTAGAGGCGTTTCCTTTGAGCCCAAATGTTTTTCATTCTATTGCTATGAGCTTGTTTTTTATCATCTGTCCAAGTTGTTCCAGTTTTTTTCTTCGGTTTGCCTTCTTGGTCAACTTGCCACTTATTCACCTTAATTCTAAATATATCTCTGTTTGGGATATCTTCTTTAGTAATTCCTGCCAATTTTAAGTCCTTTTTTACTTCATCAATCCACTTCATAGTACCCACTGGAGCTTTACTTCTGTTTTCGTAGAATTCCATTATCTGTTTTGTAGGCCTATTTGAGTTCATTCGTTTAATATGGCCATCAGATTTTAACCTTCGTTTTCTAATATCACTATGAATGTCTGTATATATTTTTATTTCCTTTTTACTTCTGAGTCTAAATGCTTCACCTATGACTTGTGGACCTAAAACTTTTCTTATAATTTTGCATTTTTTTTTTTCACTATATTTTCGATATATTTTTTTCTGTTCAAAATTAATGTTTCTGCTCCATAGAGGCACTCTGGTTTAATTACAGTGTTATAGTGTCGTAATTTTGTATGTAAAGGTATGCATTTTTTATTATAAGTGTTGTGAGTAAGCCGAAATGCTGTTTCCATTTTTTGGCATCTATATTATTATTATTATTATTATTATTATTATTATTATTATTATTATTATTATTATTATTATTATTATTATTATTATTATTATTTATTATTATTCCTTTCCAGGATTAGGTCAGTGCGACCTATTCCGGTCACTAGTTCATCGTTTCTGTGGCCGTCCCAAAGATCTTTTTTCCATGTGGTTTGTAGGTGTTGATCTTTTTGGGTAATCTTATATTGTCCATTCTGTCTAAATGTTCTTTCCTTTGGTATTTGTGCTCTTCTATTTTATCGACTATGGAAAATATCTCCAATTCATTTCTTATTGATTCGTTGTGTAATCTATCCTATTATTATTATTATTATTATTATTATTATTATTATTATTATTATTATTATTTTTTTTTTATTCGAGGCTACCGGGTTGTCTTATCTTTATGATTAGTTGAAAATAATAGAGTAGAATGACTGAAAATTAGGTGAAAGTTTGTTTCTAGAATGCTCTCCTGACATTGAAAATCAATTAATCACAAAATATTGTTTTATTATAATTTTTATTGTTTATCCAATGCTACCAGGATGTCTTATGAGCAGGAAGTATACCCTATATGCAATGTTATTTCAGCTATATTTAGGTACACATTACTGCAAAAGTATGAAACTCAGCGTGCATATAACTGCATATGTGTTATATATTCCGTGCTTTTTGCAACTTTGAATTCCTTTCCAGGAAATATTTGTATTCAATTTAGTGAATTATTTTAAGAAATTAGGCAAAGGTATGTTCGCCTTTTCATCAAAAACATCTCTTCACGGTAGAATGTAAAATATTATCTGCCATATGATTTAATTAAATGGCCGCGGTATATTAACTGTGCAAAGTGTGGCGCGAAAAAAATTCAAGTTTCAATCATACACCATGCGCATGCGTCAACAAACGCGAAGCGGTTTACACTATGGAATCACGGGATGCAGCCAACACATACACGATATTTAACGAACCTGAAAGCTAACCTAACGCAATTTAAGTGCCCTATCCTGTGAAAGCCCAACCTAAAAGCTAACCTAACGCAATATAAGCACTCTAACTTGTGGAACAATGCAACACCCAAAAATAAATAGTAAGTTCTGAAATACTGAAGTATATGTGAACAGTTAAAATTAAACAAAATAGGAACAATAATTACAAACAGGAATGACGCGTAGAAAGGTAACAACCATAGGCTCAATTCTGGAAATCCATGCTATTATGCATTATAGGGACTCTTTTCATCAAAACTTCTCTAAAAATATAAATATGAAAATATATAATGCTGTTATAGACGTTGGGCTGATGCGTTATGAAGTCGGAACGGGTATTTGCCTAATCCCTGGAGTAATGATGATGATGATGTTATTCTTCAAGTTATATGGATGCGAAATATGGACTCTTACTTTAATGAAGGAAAACATATTGCAAATATTTAAGAATAAAGTTTTTAGGACATTTTTTTTGACCAAACAGAAAAGAAGGAACATGTAATTGGAGAAGACTGTATAAAATTATCTTTATGGGAAGCCAGATGTAATTTGAACAGTTAAGTCTCGTCGACTTTGATGGATAGGGCATGTGGCACGAATGAGGAATGAGAGAGAGGCTTACCTACTATTTGTAGGGAAAAAAATGGAAAATATCGCATTTGGTAGCCAAGAATGTGGTGGGAGATTACAATAACTATGATTTTAGTGAGATTAATTATACGGAGGATGTTTGGAAACATTAGCTCAAAATAGGGGTCTATGGAGAGCTTATGTTCCTAAGGGTTCTATAGTACCAGTGAATTAGATAATGGCATGTGATACTTCATCATCATCATCCAGGGATTAAGCCTGTTGCCTCGTTCCGGTTTCAAGAAAGCTAGAATTGTTAAAATTGTTCAGACCATCTTCTGTGTGGGCATCCAACATTTCTCCTTCCGTGCGGTTTATAATTTAGCAATACTTTTCGAAATCTTCCTTCTGGCATTCTATCAATATGTTCTTTCCACTCATTTCTATATTTAATTATTTGGTCTGTAAGTTTGAAAATATTTAGTTCCTTTCTTATATCTTCATTCGTTTTCTTATCCAGCAGAGTATGTCCTGATATATTTCTTAAATATCTCATCTCTGCTGCTTCCAATCTTTGTTCTTGCCTTTTAGTGATCGTCCAACATTCTGATCCATACATCAATACAGGAACAGCCATTACTTTATAAAATGTAATTTTTATTCTTTTCTTGTGTTTTTAAGTGTTCTTTTAATAGTGCCACACATTAGATTAAATTTATTTATTTAGTCATTTATATCTTCAGTTTTAGCATATGATAAATTGAAACCTAGATATTTAAAACTGTTCACTTGCTCTAAAATGTTATTATCAATTACTATTTTTGCTCTTAAGGTATCGTGTCCTTTAAATGCTAAAATTTTAGTTTTATTCTTTGAAATTTTTTAAATTGTAATTGACACTTATTTTTTCCAAATTAAAAATAGCTCTTTATAGATCATGTGATATTTATACTCATGAAAATGCTAAAATACTTACTCCGTGCTTAGCTAATCTTTTTATGTCCCAGTTTAGATAACAAAAATGACGTTTTCTTGTCTAAAATTAAATAATAGTGCATTTTACATAATTTTGAAACCTGTGTGGGGATTTATTAGTATTTTACATGATTGACAAGAAAACTTTCTCTCTAGACTAATTTATTAAACACTACAGTACATAAGTCTGATGGAGCAAATAGAAAACATTAATAAGATTTAAGATTTAAGATTTAAGATTTATTTATTTAGCCTGGTGGAGTTAAGGCCATGTGGCCTTCTCTTCCACTCACCAGGACAAACATATATTACATAAGAATATAACAATCTTAATTAACTCTAATATTAAACACTAAGTAAAAATTTGATCAAAAGATAATATCTAATATACATATTACGATCTATAATACAACAAGTTAATATTAGTTAAAATTAAGACTAAAATTATAATAACATGTAATAATAATAATAATAATAATAATAATAGCTTTATTTTACCTGGCAGAGTTAAGGCCTTAAGGCCTTGTCTACCACTCAACCAGGTTTAAAAAAAATACAAACAAAAAATCGTCTTAAATCTAAATTACAATATATATATATATATATATATATATATATAGCTTATATATATATAATACGATTACAAGTTATGAATACAATACAATTAATATTTATAATGTATTTTGATTTACTCTAAATTTAACGAATTAAATATATAATATGTACAATATATAGATAAAAAACAGGAAAAAGATTAATGACATAGTATAAAATTAAATAAATAGAGAAAAATTAATTATTAGACAACAGGTAACTGTATAAGCGTGACTTAAAGGTACCAAGTGTGCGGCAACCCCTGATATCTTGAGGAAGGAGATTCCAGGAGCGGGCAGAGGCTACTGTGAAGGAAGTAGAATAGGAGGAAGTGCTATGAAGAGGAATTGTTAGCAGACTGCTATCTTGTGATCTAGTGTCAATATTGTGGTAAGAGGATAACTTCTCAAATCTAGACGCCAGGTAAGTAGGGATGTAGGAATTCAGAAGCTTGAAAAGTAGTGAAAGAGAGTGCAATTTACGTATGTCAGTAAGACGGAGCCAAGAGAGGTTATTAAAGTGTTCGGAAATATGGACATAACGGCGGATTTTGAAAATGAATCGAACGCAAGCATTATGAACACGCTGCAGTCTCTGCGACAATTCATAGTTTAGATCATTATATATAATGTCACAATAATCGAAGTGTGGTAACACAAGATTCTGCACTAGGATTTGTTTTAACGAAACTGGGAAAAAATTCTTTAAACGTCTAAGATAATGTAAGATGGAGAAAGTCTTTTTACATATGTGTTTCACTTGTGTTTGCCAGGTTAAATTTGCGTCTAGATGTAGTCCAAGATCTATTACTGAAGAAGAATAAGGGATAATTATATTATTTATAGTAATGTTTGGAAGTGTAGATATGTCAAAGGTTTGTAAGCAGTCTTTGTTGTCCCATTAGAATTACTTGTGACTTGTTAGGATTTAGATTTAGACCGATACTTGAAGACCAGTTAAAGATGGATATGAGATCGTCATTCATTTTTGTCAAGCTGTTATAGAGAGAATGAGGAGGTGAATGTAGGTAAATTTGGAGATCATCAGCGTAGAGGTGATAACGGCAGTGCTTTAGTACAGTTAGCAAGTCATTTATGTAGATTGAGAAAAGAAGAGGTCCGAGAACACTGCCCTGGGGGACTCCAGCCGGCACGTTGCGCCAAGACGAAGATCTAGAGTTTAATGAAACATATTGTTGACGACCGTGCAGGTATGGGTCGAACCAGGATACAGCTCTGTCAGACAAGTGTAGGTGCTTGAGCTTTATCATAAGTAAGTCGTGGTCTACTGTGTCAAAAGCTTTGCTGAAGTCAAGTAAGGTTAAAAGAGTCAATTGACGTCTGTCCACGGCTTCACGAATATCTTCAGTAATTTTTAGCAAAGCTGTGGTTGTGCTATGACCATATCTAAATGTATACAAGCAAAGACATATTAAATTGTCCCTGTCTAGTGTATATAAAAACAGGAAAATAGTGAGATATAGAAAACTAATTTTACGATTATACAATATTTAAAACAAAACAAATTAAAAATATTTGTTATTCTTAATATTATTTACATTAATAATTAAATATATTAATATTGCTAAAAGAATACTATCAGTGAGGTGTATAAGTTAGTTTGTTATTAAATAATTCTTTAGTTTGTTTTTGAAGGATGTTATAGTTAATAGGTTACAGATAGAGTATCATTTTCCAGCAATCTATTTTAGGTTTCTAAAAGTCCGCTTTTCTTCTTCTTCACTTCAAGTTTAGATGATTCTTCTGTTTCGAATTCACAATGTGTTATGACCCCGCTGGTTTTCTTAGGCTTAAAGGACCTTCGGGACTTGGAAAATCTGGTAGCGTGAATTCTCTAGCCAAGCGTTAGTATGAGGATGTACAGTTATACATGTTTTGAAATAAACAAATGGAGTCTTATTTTAACTATTTTATTACTAAAGTATAATAATTACAATCCCTAAGTATTCTAGCCCTAAATAACTAATCTAAGCTTGTATATGAAACCTTATACCTAACTTCCTTGGTGTTTGAGAACGGGAGATGTGGGATAATGAATCTACCCTAATCTACATTGTTTAAAGTTCTAATATCCCTTCAAAACATAGGATTAGATAGTTAAGGTAATGATTCCCTTTCTATAAGTCCAGGACACATGTTAAGAAAAATGGTAGCTTACTCACCCATCAACGATTCGTCGTAGCACAGATAGACAGACCGCGAGACCGTCACTAACCAAGCAATAGTGAAATTATATAAACTTCTACACATAATTATAATTATTGACATAAGTATATTCTAAGAACAATTTATTAAAATGTAAAATCCATTACATTAATACCTAGTAATTAGTCTGTATCATGTTATTAATTATTTCAATATGATTGTTTCTATTATTATTGTTAGTATTATTATTATTTTATCAGCATTATAACATTGTACTTATAGAACTGTATTTTAAGTAAATTTTAATTGGTTTGTAAAAGAATACTCCAAACATGTAGTATTACTCTGTAATGGAGCATGTTGTTAATAAATAAATAAATAAATAAATAAATAAAAAACCCCATGGTTATATACTCAACTTGACTAAGCTTTTCCACTGACTAACTGTACTCACATACCACTGTCCTAACAGTAGTCCTTCACTCTAAAAGTAGAGATTTACAGTTAGGCCAAGGAACTTTCTGAACTATATAATGTCCAAACTCTATTCCAACAGACTTTACTTGAATAAAAAATAATCTATAAAACAATTAAATATCTGTATCTATATAAAAGACTATGTATTCATAACACAATGATTCCTTCCATCTCTTCCTAGGTCTTCCTACATCCCTTAATCCTTTTGGTTTATAATGATATTCTATCTTGGGCAATCTTGTTTCTTCCATTCTCTGAACGTGCTGATTCCAGTCAACGCGGTGTTGTTGAATTCTATTATTTATTGAATATATTTCTAATTCACTTCTTATTTCTTCATTTCTTATGTGGCACGCTTTTCATTTATACAATTTCGAGGTTTAGTGATGAGACTGTCCAATAGTTTTTCTTCACTTTATATAACTCATAATAAAATGACGGTCTTAAAACAAAACAAATTTGGATTTATTGAAGATATGAGCAGTTTGGTCACCACTGTTTTCCCTAGGTCAGATAATAATAGTACGTCAATTGAAAATGTGCTCCTTTATGTTGCAAGACACTTGGGGTTATGGAAACCATTTCATTTTCCACCCATCCCCCCACATTCACTAAGTTTGCGTGTGGCTTCTTCAGCTTTGTGCCCCACTTTTCTTCAATTTCTGCACTCCCATATATCCATATTGATTCCTCTAGAGCACCCACATAAATAAATATGTATGAGACAGAGTAGCCTGCAACAACCTGTTACAAACTCGAACGATAATAACTTACAATAAAATAACAACAGTAACTTAATTTATCGCATACTTTGCCCTCAATTTTGGAATAAATTTATTATTAATTTACTTGCGTCTTCATAGTACCTGCGTTTCTGAAAGTACTTGACTTCTACATTTTGTATAGAATAACTGTTACGGCCCGTCTCCTGTCAAGTGGTAGCATGATATATTTTATAGGCCGAGTAAAATAAATGAGACGGGCTTAACGTTAAATCAAGGTCAGGATTTACCTAACTTTGCAAAGGATAGCAGAAACTAAGGAATTAAAGGCAGTCACATAAATTAAGTAAAACTAAAACGAAAATATATATTTAACTAATTAAAAAGAAAAAAAATTGAAACATATTAAAATGTAGAGGTTAATCATTTACACAGGTAATAAAGAGAGCTGATGCAAAGTTATCTCCACTAAGAGTATTTCTTTAACCCTTAAATTGGAAAAACACAAATTTCTTCTGTTAGCTATTTGAATGTGGCGGACCGCAGTGAAATCGCAATCTTGTATAACTGTTATTATTAGGTATATTGTATAATTAGACACACATTTAAGTGGTTTATTTTTGTTCGTTTTCTTCTGATTTATTAAAGATATTAAATTAATTGAAGAAAATGATGTATCCAAAAGGATACATTACGAATTTAAGGGTTAATATAATATGAAGTTATATGCTGAGTTTAGTAGCCTATCTAAATCTATGACAAATACTACTCTATGAATAAGTATAAACAAATATGAAGGCTTACGTTCGTCCATGATAGGTGACCTCGGAGTCGAGAACGCTCGCTGCAACCAGCTATATGGGGGTCAGAGCCATCTCTCCAACCCCCGACGAGTCTCATCTCGGGGTTGAAACCCCGAGGTTATACATTTTTCTAAATGGGTCGCTTTCACCTGACGTGGAAGCATCAAGACTAACTTATCGTGTCGATACGGATTGGTACACGTCAACCAGATATGCATTTATATTAAATAAACTGTCTAAAAAACCGTAATACTTATAATAACCAAATATTTATAGGGGAATAATTAATTTTTAATAAAGCCTATAAACTTTGGGTCATAACAATAACAAAATCACGACCGAATTTACATTCGATGCTTGCATCCAAATGAATATTACTGAATACATATTTGGGTTCAATTAGATGTGCATAGGATATTTGGATAGATTGATGGAGGCAAGAAAATCAGTGAGCATATCACCGATGGCCTTGTGGTAATGTTGTCTCAGGATCAGTTCTGGTATTGAGGTGATCACTCACCCGGGAAGATCCTGCATCCTTGTTCGATCAAAAAGGTAAATTTATGATCCAGAGTTTCAAATCCTTACCTGACATTGTATTTCTGTATTGCCCGGGTGGTATGAGACACTTGGAGAGGTTAAACAATGGCAAAAAGGGAGAAGAAACTAACAAGGAAACTGTCAACCCTATCATGCCGAAATCTACAATGAAATCTCTCCCAGAGATGCGTTATGATGTACCAAGACAGTGTCCAAAAAATATCTGCCGTTTTTAACTGCAAGGCATAGAAATCGAAGCCAAATTCCAGCAATGTCAACCCACTGTGCGAAACACATGGACTCCCTGCGCGAGTAAAGCAGAGTAGTATGTGACGGGACGCGATGTGCGAGCAGGTTGTCAGGGTTATCTGTTTCAGCAAGTCGGAAGTTGTTTTAATTACCTATAGTTTAAGGGAGAGATTTGGCGCTGGATTTTAGTGCCTTGGAGTTAAAAACGGCACATAACTTTTGGACATGGACTTGGTATATTACAACACTTCTCTGGGGAAATTTTATGATAGGTTTCGGCAATTGTTGACAGTTCCTTTGTAAGAATGCTGAATAGGTTCTTATGCAACGTAAATAAAGCGATTCTACAAGTAACAGAGGGAAATATGACATATGGTACGGAGTTCTTGACGTTAGTAAACAGAGTTATAAAATTACGGCTGTAGGGATAAATGGAATTCGATGAAGAGCAAGTGCATCCAAATTGGGAAAGGGAGGAAATGAAGAAATGAGGCAGATTATGCATATCGAGGAGTAAATTTTAGAAATATTTGAAGGATAGCTCTTCATTGGTATGGATTCGTTATAAGAGCAGGGATTACAGAGTAAGAGAGGGAAAGTAGACATCCCACTAAATTATTTTCAAGAACCGTCAAGAAACGCGGATTTGGGTTACACTTGGATAAAAATTTCCGGTGATGAAATAATCCCACAGTCGTTTTTCCAGGCTATTAGGGAATTAATATGTAATACTATTTAATTCAGGGTCAGTGGAAACAGATCTATCTTCTGCTAATAATAGAACTAATTCTGAAAGGCCTGCAGTGAATTAATATTTTAAAAGTTAAGGAGAGGACCTAAAAATAAATAGTTTCATAATATTATAATCTTAAATTTAACAAAGTATCATAAAGTAGTGGACGAAGAGGTTGTACTCCTAACATCCCTTGGGTCTTAGATTTGTTTTTTTTAATCTTCACTCCAATTTTATGAAATAATTCTGAGCTTCAGATTGCATATTGTTCTTTAATATTTCATAGATAAATATCTAAAATTAATATAATTAAAAAACTCATCATGAGAAACAAATGAATTGTGCAATATAAAATACATGGAATATTTAACTCGTGCCCCAAATGGGAGTTAATGACCAATCACGTTTCAATGAATATTGTTTTACAACCAATGACAGTCGTGTTTCACCTAACTCTTTACCGAATTACCTTAACCACTTCCTGCTTTTGTGATAAAGAAAGCTCCTCTTTTTTAATATTCTGAAGAGGTCAGAGCATTATTTTGCAGTTACTGATTCTCCAACAGAGCCGCCAGGTTTTAATGTACAAATTGGCAGACACTATGTAGATATATTCCAATTTAATTTTACCCCCCTTTAGATAAAAACTTAAATTATGTTATTAAATAATTAATTAATATATATATTCACTTATTTACAATATTTGGCTGCACTTCAAATCAAGATATAGACGAAATAATCCAGCAAACTAAGCCTCAGAACACTCAAAGTAATAGAAAATATGTATGGAGCCAGTTGAAATATGTTGTTCATTAATTGTGTTTTTAAATAAAGATTTTACCGAGTTGTTTACTGAAAGCTAAATTAATAACCTATAATGTTGGTTAAAATATACAGTTTGATGCGTTTAATTTTTTCTCCACTAGGGTTCATTCTTACAATATTGCGTTCCTATTTGAAGTTTCCGAAGCCAGATGACAAGAAACAATATTATATGTTCAAGTTGCACTGGATAAACAAAGGAAACAACCACAAAATTCTGAATTTTCAAATATCGCCGTATACATAAAATATATAAGTATATTAAAATAACTATATTTAAATAATGCTTTTTGAGTAAACAGGTTAATTTTATTCGTTAAATAGTCCTAAGAAATGGCACTCTTGATTTCCAAATCCTCTAGATAAATTCTAATTTACTTTAACTTATTTTTATGAGAACTTTTCCTGTTGAAAATAAATCATAATGAAGATGTTCACTAATAATTTAGATCGAGGATTGCCACTGGTTATTATTCATATCTAACTAACTAACTAACTCACTGTCACTATCGAACCCGTAGGTTCATGGCCGCGCGGACATAAGCTCTCCATACGTACCTATCCTGAGCTAATGTTTTCCAATCATCCCCTGTATAATCTACTTCCCTCAAATCATAGTTAATGTTATTCTCCCACCTCATTCTTGGTCTACCTACTGGGCGTTTTCCCTCTGGTTTTCCTACAAGAAGCTTCCATGCACGTCTTTCATTCCCCATTCGTGCCACATGTCCTACCAATCGCAGTCTACGAGACTTAACTGTTCTTATTATATCTGGCTTCCTATAAAGACCATGCAGTTCATTGTTAAGTACTCTTCTCCATTCACCTGTCATTTCATCTCTCTTTGGTCCAAAAATTTTCCTAAGAACTTTATTCTCAAAAACTCGTATTCTCATTTCCTCCCTTAAAATAAGAGTCCATGTTTCGCACCCATATAATATAACTGGTAGAATAATCATCATCATCTACATTCATGGATTAGGTCTGTTGACCCATTCCGACTTCAGCCCATCTCTTTCTAGGTCTGCCCACATCTCAGGTGCCTTTAGGTTTGTATTTTGTTCTTTGTTTTGGATATCTATATTCATTCATTCTGTCTATGTGTTGCTTCCATTTTTGTCTATATGTATCTATTTTATCAGTTATTGCAAATATTTCAAGTTCCTGTCTTATTTCCGTGTTATTGATTCTGTCTTCCTTAGTGCACCCTTTAACAGATCTCAAAAATTTCATTTCTGACGCCGTTATCCTACTTAGATCCTGTCTTTTATGTATCCAGGCTTCGGTAGAATAATAGTTCTGTATATTTTCAGTTTAATATTTTTTGAAAGTAGTTGGGACGTCAAGAGCCTCTGAAATGCATTCGGTAGAATAATAGTTTTATATATTTTCAGCTTAACATTTTTTGAAAGGAGTTGGGACGTCAAGAGTCTCTGAAATGCATTCGGTAGAATAATAGTTTTATATATTTTCAGTTTAATATTTTTTGAAAGGAGTTGGGACGTCAAGAGTCTCTGAAATGCATTCGGTAGAATAATAGTTTTATATATTTTCAGTTTAACATTTTTTGAAAGGAGTTGGGAGTCAAGAGTCTCTGAAATGCATTCGGTAGAATAATAGTTTTATATGTTTTCAGTTTAACATTTTTTGAAAGGAGTTGGGACGTCAAGAGTCTCTGAAATGCATTCGGTAGAATAATAGTTTTATATATTTTCAGTTTGACATTTTTTGAAAGGAGTTGGGACGTCAAGAGTCTCTGTAATGCATAATAGCACGCATTTCCAAACCTGTGTGTATAACATAAAGTATTCTCAAGTAATGCGTTTCATTAGTGACAAAATGTGGAATTTTGGGCAATCCTGGTATAAATTGCGCACTCCCCCACCCATTTCTCGGCCAGCCCTTTATTATCGCCTGCTCGGGCGTAGTTCGTGTCGGAACAGGTAAGTGAATATCGACTGCTCGGGGGTCACGCGGGCCCAGATGATGACTGTTGATAGCGATCACTAACACGCGTCCTGCTATTTCCAAAATAATTTCCGAAGCGGATGGCTTACAACTCTGCTTTATCCACTTTGCTCTAAAACGGATGCGCTATTATCTGCATACTCTTTCTTTATTTTTTTACTTGCTGCCATAAAAAATGCTATTTGTAAAATTGTTTAAAATTAATAAGTAAGCAAACCTCATTTTTTATTTTCGTGTTTGACTTGAAATTTATATTACGTATACAGAGTGGAAAATAAGGTATATATTTAGGTACATTTTTTTTATCACTCACCTCATATTTTTCTTCCTTTTTTAAACTAGTTTCGGAACTTTAAACTTCAATTCCATCTTCTGTAATTTCGTGACCATTGTTCTGTCGTCTTGAAGAGCGATAGAACAACTATCACGAAATTACTGAAGATGGAACTGAAATGTAAAGTTCCTGAACTGGTTAAAAAAAAAGACAAATATTAGGTGAGTGATAAAAAAAATTACCTAAATGAATATACCTCATAGTGTGAATTCCTAAAATAAGTAAAGAATATATTATTTGTTGCAACTAGTTGGGTCACGCCGTAGAGTAGGGGTCAAGCCAATATGCTACAAGCCGTAAGTTGTGGGTTCGACTCCCGGTGGGGTCAGGATTTTTAAACTTAACCAAACCTTACGGCGGCACTATGACCCTGGGATCGACTCAGCCTCTAACTGAAATTAGTACAAAACGTTTGTTCTGGAGGTAAAGGCGGTCGTCACGCAGGGCTGACAACCTGGCTGATATCAAGTTCCGATTGTCTAGAAAAAGTGGGAGCCCTAACCTCCTACTACCCCAAGGGCCTCCTAACGCCTGAAGTGGGATCACTTTACTTTAGATAATATTTACTGACTTTACGAAAGTATAGCTCGAGGACTCTAAACTTGCGGGTATGTGACGTCATTGTTGTATTTGGGGAAACAAGAGGTGAATTGTTACCACTAACAGACTTAACAATATCAACTTAGCTGTTATTACTGAAGAGATATTTGAAATGTTAACTTAATTCTAAGTTTAGCTAAATTTACAACTGACTGCAAAATTATCGCATGTGTCATACTACCGAACTATCTCAACGTTGATAAAAAATATAAATAACATTTTCTCTTAGGTAAATACGAGGGATTGGAATTTAGTGGGAGGTGTAGCCCATAGGCTATAAGACGACGAATAAGCCCATAGGCTATAAGACGACAAATATGCTAAGTAAATTAGCGAAATATAAGATTTAAAAAATAGTTTATGATTATATAGATTATGGAATATATTAACTTATTTCTATTTTTTCTTCAGTGTAATGTAGCAGTTATAAAAAATAATATAATACATGAAAAATTTGCATTGATATACTTATCACTTACTTACTTACTGGCAATATCTAACAAGTAGGTTTATGGCCGCGCGGACATAAGCTCTCCATACATCCCTATCCTGAGCTAATGGTTTCCAATCATTCCCTGTATAATAGGCCTACCTATCACAAATATAAAATTAGTACCAAAAGAGAGATGACGAGAAGACTACATAACACTGAGCTACGTGATCTTTATGGGAAACCGGAAGTAATAACAGTTATGGGTCGTAGACTGCGATGTGTAGAACATGTGCCACAAATGGGGAATTTAAGAGGTGCATGGAAATGTATTGTAGAAAATTAGACGGAAGGAGTCCAATAGGTAACCCAAGAATGAAACGGGAAAATAATATTAACCATAATGTGGGGCAGGTAAAATATACAAGGAATGGCTGAAAATATTAGCGCAGTATAGGGATGTCTGCGTGACCAAGAACTTCCGAGTTCGATAGTTCCAGTGAGTTAGTTGGTTAGTCAGTCAGTATTTTTAAGGTGCTGTCGTGTCCAACTTTTTAACATATATTGTAGGGCTTTCTGAATCCAGTTCCTTCACCAGCAGATTGTTACATCTGATGATGAAATCGGATTCTGAAAGGCTTATAAAATATTTTAAAGGTTGTACTCAAGATGGGGACCACATCACTTTATAACTATTATATTCATAATTTTATATCATCAATAATTTAAAAATTCATTTTAAATCACCGTTGAGGTTATGTAATAAACAGGCTGAAAAAAGTAGCGGTGTCAGGAGAGTAAATAATTTATATGCACATTGTTTACAAAATGCGTGTCTTTGCCGAGCGTCTCCACTGCCTGCTCGGAGCGGATAGTGGGTATGTTCAACTCTCCTCAGAAATATACCTGTTTACATGACGTGTGGTTGTATCAGAATGCTGAAACAAAAATTGTGCAAATATGAATCCATTCCTACACAAAGCGGACTGTACTAGAAATCTGTCCCGAGTGGGCGTGTCAACGTGCAGTTTGTAAACATAGCTGTATAAGTATGATGCAGCCTAGCCATAACCAATACTTTTTTCAACCCTAGTAATAAAATATTAAAAATATAAAATTAGTTCCTGAAAAATCAGTCATCCTCAACTAAAATAAAGTTCTGTTAGAAAACTTCGTCAATTAGTTAAAATATGAAGGCCTTCCAAAACAATGTTTCATCTTCTGTATTTCAACTGGTACTAACAATCTTTAGTACTAACTAACAGTTCCAGTTGAAATGCAGAAGATGGAACATTGTTTTGAAAGGCCTTCATATTTGAACGAATTGACGAAGTTTTCTAACATAATTTTATTTTACTTGAGGTACTAATTTTATATTTTTGATAATTTTATATCAGTAAATACATCTTACTTTACGGAATATTATTCAGATGGATACATTAATCTCTCCACAAGCACCTGACACTTACTTCCATGCGTTAAAAAATAACTTATTAACTGTGTATACTATTTCAAAGAATTTAGAATTTGGTGATTAGAATACTTAGTTTATGATTTTATAATATAAAACACATATTTTGAGTATCTACTAAATATGTTATTTAAACGAAGACACTCTGTCAGTTCTCTTTCGAATATCCATCCATCATGCTTGCAGCTTTACTAGGGAATTGTAGGTGTGGTAGCTTCCCGTTGCCTTCCATACCGGTAAAGGATGTGATGATAATGATAAGGATGATGATGGCCATATGATTTCGGGGACCGTTTGGGCCTTAAAGTTTTCCTGACATTTGTCTTACAGGTGTGGAAAAACCCCGATAAAAACCTCACCCAGAAAAACGCCCCGACCGGGGATCGAAGTCGGGGCCGCTGCGTGACAAGGCAGCACGCTACCTCGAGACCACAGGGGTGGGCTCTTTCGAATATATGCTGTCTTAATTTGTATTTATAAAATGAATGAATTATCTAATGATGAATGAATAGACGAAAATAATAGAATTAGATTGAAAATAAATGAGACGATTGGCTCTGAGATTAGTAGAAAACTGGAAGGATAGATGGGTGAATAGGTGAGTTTGCTGACTAGAAGGATGGATGGACAAAGAGGTGATTAGAAGATTGTATAGGTGGATGTTTAATGAACTAAATTAATTACTGAATAATTGTTTTGAGTGAAATGGTGAACAGGTAAATAAATGAAAAATCGATCAATGAATGGTTATATACATATATTTTTATGTGGAAGAATAAATGGTTGAATGGATAAAATAAAACGAAGACTGGATGAATAATTTGAGTGGAAAGCTGAATAAATGAAAGGAAAGAAATCGATGTATGAATATCTAGATGAGAAATTGAATAAATTATAAACGAATATATAATTTAATCAGATATGAAATAAATATTTAAGTTCGTATTGACTATTTAGAAGTTAAACTGGGCATGATGAATATTTGCAAAGATATTTCAGTATATTCTGTATATTATCGGTGTTTTCCATACGTCAGTTTTTCAATAGCCTCCTCCATTCTCCATTTCTCTGTATTTATATGTACATGTATTTGTAGTTGATTTCCATACTGTAGTTTTTTTCTTGTATTTTTTTGAGAATTCAGAATTTACTGCTGGAGTGTGTGAAGTAGATAAAGGTGCAAGTAATGTTACGGCTACTCTTCTAAACAAATCGAACTTGAACGAGGAACTGTCGAATACCATAAGTTGGAACTTTCCAGCCTCTAGAAGGGGAAGTCAGAAGTTAAAGGATGGTGGGGACAAGGGATGACACGGTGACAAATGGGTTGGAAATATAGATGAGGCTCCTTTTCTTCTCTTTGTTCCATCTTTTTTCTTTCTTCACGAGCTTGAAGTTCCTGTGAACGCCAAAAGAAGAAGCTATAAAACGATCTGTAACACCTCCCCTTGACTTCCCACAAGATACTCCTCACTATTTTCAACCTCCCTCCTTCACACCCTCACAGACACAAGTCCTTTGAGATCATCTCTACCCCTCCACCACCTTACCTTCTTCCTTCCGCATCTTCAGAATCATTCTCCCAATCAGAAAGATAGAGCTGTTGAAAATGCAGACATATCAATATGGTGATACGGGAAACCGAGTGCATTTAAGGGCGTGAATGTAACACATGGTTTTGATATCTTTGATGTTGTTTGGCTTGTCATAAAAGGTTTGGAAATATCCTTCAAAATATAAATTTTTAACGTCACAATAAATTTTCTCATGAACAGATTCTTAACGGTAAAATCAATGATACTTTTTTAATTGTGTGTGTTTTCTAATGCCAATCACTGCTCTTTACGTGCCTCGGGTTGCTCGCTGGGAGGATAGATGCCGTTAATGTGGCCTACTTTTAATTTTTACGCACCACTTCGGCAGATCACTTTACATATATGATGTATTCTTGTATTGTGTACAGAGAGGAGTGCATATGAGTGTACGTTTATGTTTGTGTAGTATAAACAGTATTGTTTGAGGCATGACATGTGATGAAGTGAAGAGAGAAGGTGGAACCTAGTGCTGCACCTACTCTTATTGAAAAGCACCAAGGGGGCCGCCAGGCTTAACGTCTCCATCCAACGGATGAATTGCTATTAGCAGTATCACATGCCTTCTCAACATAATTATGTACTGCAGAGAGAATTTCAATTTTTTTATTATCCAAAACGTATAAACCCTATTTCACCTAAGGTACATTAGGGTTATATTTTGTCAAATTTGTGTCGTTATATACGTTTTCTTTTATCTAAAATTAAAGCTCTTTTATGAATTTTATTTATAAAAACATTAAAAAGTCTGTAGTTCTTTTGTGTCATAACCACTTCTGTAATGGGTGGTTTACTTAAACAGACATTGTTATATAGAAGACATATAATTTAAAAATTTTCATTCAGAACAATGGACAATCAAACATAATATGTTCTACGCTTTGATTGCCAATTCCACAATTAGAGCTTGCATTTTCTATGATATTGAATCTCTGTAGATATTGGCCAAATTTTCTGTGCCATTTAATTTACTGAAGGAATCTGGTGCACAATCTAGCGATTAAACATTTTACACCACCACTTCTTCTGTCCCCGAGATTGAAACATTTTGAATTATATTAATTTAACAATTAAAATGTTCAACCTCATCGGATATCAAAGCCGGACCCGTTAGTCAGGAAGCAGGCATGCTACCAATTGAACCAACATTGCATACTCTTCTGTAATCGTTAATTTACTGAAATGAGTTCTAAGATATACTTCGCAGTGTAGATGAACAAAGACTAACTGCGGCAGAAATGGAATTTATGAGACATACTGCAGGTTACTCAAGAACAGACCATAAAGAAATTCTGAGATTCTCAAAGAATTACAAACAGAATCAATCATGAAATATATGCAAAAATACAGAAACAACTGGAAATCTCAAGTAAGAAGAATTAGCAGAACAAGAATACCACGCCAAATCTTAAATTACCAGCCACCAGGCAAGAGATCACTGGGCAGACCCTTCAAACATTGGACTGAGACCGTAACAGACCGCTAGGTCTATCACATGAAAGGAAGAAGAAGAAGAGTTTTAAGATTTTGTGTTGAATAAAAATGAAAAATGGATGGTTTTCAAAGAATCGTGACGATATATAAATCAAAAAATAATTAGAAGTAGTTAGAAGTATAACGATCCATGGGGCACAAACATGATCAATGAATGTAAAAGTTACTAAAATTTCCAGCCCATGAACGATCAGCACAATATTTCTCTAAATTAGACAGGTTTAGAAATGAAACAATAATGGAGAAAATTAATTTTAAAGATTCAATTATTAAGTTAATAAAAAAACGATGGTTTGGACATATGAAAACGATTAATGAAGATGGGCATCCAGGAAAAAGTTTAGATTCAAATGGAAAGAGAAGATGTAGGAGATCTAGCGAAGCGTAGATAGAAGGAATTATATGGGAGATAATGAAGAGACAACTCCAAGAATGTGTTCAGGAAAGCAGAGCTGATGGGGGGGGGGAGTGAAGATAAAAAGTGATCATTGGACTAAGGAAGATGTTTCAATCTTTTAAAATCAGATTAATTCATTAATTGAAAAATTTCAAGTTATTTTCATACTGATTTATCAATATCAGATTTTACTTCCGTTCTTTAAAACTCGCTCAATTTATTTTGCAGACAATTTGTTCCCTATCTTGTATATATTGCTTATATTAGAACACTATACACCAGTGCTGTCCAATTTCTTGTGTACTATATCTTATCCGCTGTTAGAGTGATCCTATCGTAAACAAAAAATAATTATATCCTTCCGCCATTCGCGCCACAATTACTGTCACGTTGACAGAGAGCACGTGTGAAGTATATAGGCCTATCTGTGGCTTGGAGCTAAAAGGGCCAATGTCAATATTTGCCTAATTGAGGTTAAGCATTAAATTGAATTTCTCTGTTTGCTATTTTTAATATGGTCAATGTTAATATCTCAGCCAAAGTCGATAAATAAAATGTTTGCTTTATGTCAGTTGTAAGTAAACGAATTATTTGTAAAAACTTTAACTGCAATTTTCTCAAATGTGTAATTTTTGATATTGGCCCTTTTAGCTCCAAGCCACAGATATGGCATGTGATCGTTGAATGGGGTAGATTACAAGAAAGCTGTTGAGATTTTTTACTGAACTTGTGAAATACATTTAAAAATAACTGTTTTTGACTACTAGTCAAAGGTTTGTCAGACTTGTGTTTTAAAAATTTAGACTGCGACACAGCAACAGCTTCAGTTATTTTGTTGTATCATCTTGACTCAAATGCATCATCCACATGTAATAAACTGTTTTAAGTTGTAATTATTGATTAGGTATATTTTATAATATTTTCTATGTTTCAATATTATTTTCATTCACGAATAATAATAAATATAGGCCTATTCAGAAGACATATTTTTAATCTAATGAAGCGAACTAATTTTTTGTGTACTTCTTGCTTCTACATCGTATGTCGGTGTCTATAACCAATGAAAAGCGAGCAGGTCACATGGTTTTGTTTGATGAGGATCACTTTAAGGCCGGTATTCTTGAAACCAACTCTCCTCTCCCCCACCTCACTCACTTTCGTAAGTTGAGTCTGACCACGAGAGTGAGAGATGGTTTTCTTGAAACCATCTTATCCGATCTTATCTCTATCTCAGGCGAGATGGAAAAATGCGTATGTTGGCAATGATTTTAAAAATGCATAGAGAAATAATCCATATGATATTGTGAAATATGGCGTCTTTTAAAAATCGTCTGCAATTGTATAGGTTATGGGAATGTAATTGTTTGCCTAAAATAAATTAAACTTATTACAAAAATGAGGAAATAGAATCTGATTGAGGTTAAACATACAATATATGTGTGTAACCAAAACGTATTCATGGCAAAATTGGGATTTCCTACATATAGAAATGTCCAACAATGAAAGTAAAAAAATATATATTGCCCAGTTATCCCTTATAAAATTAGTTATCTGAATAGGCTTATATTATTGATAAATGTAGTAAGAAAAGTATAAAAGGTCAAATTGTAACATTCCACAGCTTTTATATTTTATACATGTGTATTGTGATGAAGAAAAGCGTACGTTATATGTACGTTATGGGATATCAACAAACCAAATTAATATAATATACGTGATCTATTTTATATCAAATTAAAAACAGTATTAGTGATCCATTTGAGATGGTCTATTTTATTTTATTATGTTATCTTTATGGATAATAGGTATACCTTTGTGCATAACAGGTAATACTATAGGTCCTAATAATTTTGTAGGCCTAACCTTAAAAGTCGAAATTGTAGCAAAATAATAATTTATTATTATGGTTTATAAAATCATTGATAGGTAACTATGTATTAATTTATTGTTGTAATTGTTAATAGAAAACCATTATCAAAATTACACTATGAAGATAATATTTTAAGAACATGGTAAGAAATTACCATCACCACGTTATGTAAATACATCAAATAAATACAAAGTTATTAATCAATTTTTGATGGTGCATTTTATTTTCCTTAACCTCAAGGTTGAGATTTTGGTAAAAAATATACATATGGTATAGGGCTCAACTGCACTTCTACTAGCGCTTGATTTTTCATTTATATTGTCGTAAACTCTTCTTCTGTATTAACTAACATTATTTAATGCTTTAAACTTTTTCAAACAATTTTTATAACATTATTAGACAATTTTGAAGTATTTATTTAAATATGCAAATCACAATATTATGACACTGGTAGACAATATTATGATGCTATTTTCTCTTAATATTGCAAATATTAGTAATTTAAATTTCACAGCGACATATAGTAATCGAGGATGATAATCGATATGTGGTTAGATTGTGGGTTATCGCTGGCTATATAAAACCTGACATATGCGTACTGTTGTTCTATTGGACTTTGAAAATATTCCATGCTAGTTTAAGTGCAGTTTTTCCGTTTATAGAAACTGTTAAGTAACTATGTATTAATTATTGCTGTAATTCACCACAAATCTTTAATCACCATGTTATGTAAATTATTAGTATTGTCTCTTCTCCTTATGGTCATTAATGCTTCTCCTGATACAAGACTATAGTCATAATTTATAAACTTTGATACTCTATCAGTGTTATTCTAAAATTTATATCAAAACAAAAAATGGAACATTATATGCATTATATATATGCCAACTTACTTTGCCCTACAGTCCTATAAGGGCATTTATATAAACAACCATCTTTAAAATATGTAGTCATTGCATGAAACTTCATTTCAGTTTACTGTTTTACCTCATCCTCACGTCAACATGATTTTTTCAAATATGTCCCCTTGAATAGCTGATTGGTTTTACTACTTATGTTGCAAGCTCTAGGGCTTTATGAAATACATAAGATAAATGGCACATTCACTAAAGCCCTCCACTGAACCTTTTCCTCAACGAACTTAATCCAATAAAAATTTCTTCTACTGTCTATTCAATCTACATGATCAACCCATAACAAACTTATAAAACTTATAGCGACAAATGTATTTATTTTATTGAGAAAATACCATTAGGAAGGTTTAGATGGGAGGATATTTGGATGAATCTTAGGGAACTGCATATTGGAAATAAACATCTGTTTTTGGTGGACATGAGTTTTGTATGTCATGATAAAAGAAACAGAAGTGAATTCTAGTACTTGGACAATGCAGGAAAATGAAATTAAAGAACAGTCCATACTTATATTTTATTGTGGAATTAATATGTATGACACCTGAAATAAATACAAAATATGTTTCATTTGAAAACATTGCTTTTTATTATTATCAGCATTCATAATTACTCATAACAATTATATACAAGAATCAATATGGATTTACATACATGAATATTACACAGCTATCAATGTACATAAACACACAAATTTGTAACACTAATACCTTATATATTATTGTGAAACATTACTATTTACACATTTTTTAGAATATAATACCTCATCGTGTCCACCACTGTGGTCTCGAGGTAGCGTGCTGCCTTGTCATGCAGTGGGTCCAATTCCTGGTCGGGACAAGCTCCTGGGAGAGGTTTTTTTGGGGTTTTCCTCACCTGTAAGACAAATGTCAGGAAGCTTAGGGACCAACAGTCCCCAAATATCATCCGGTCATCATCATCATCCTTCACCGATGTGGAAAGAAAGCAACGGGAAGCTACCACACCTATAATTACCTAGCAAATCATAGCATGAAAATGCTATGATTGCAGTGAAATACCTACCCTTGGGCAGAATTACTATGGATGGATGGATCATAAGGCTTTTAAGTTCCATACCCAACTTACGGAAAACAAGATAACAAAACAATAAAGCTTGCCAAGGATCTACCTACTTAATCAATGAAATTTTATGATGGGAATTTACATTATCAGGCAAATAAATTAAGTAAGTCAAATTATTACATCTCACCTCATAAAACTGGGTGATTCTCACAGGACCGGTTTCTGAAGTTATTTCCTCTATCATCAACCAGAACTCAGACTATAGAGTTAATGGAATCTTGGCTGATGATACAAGCAATAGCTTCAGAAACCAGTCCTGTGAAGATCACGGAGTTTTATGAGGTAACATGTAATAACTTATTTGACTCACTTAACGGAATATAAAATAATAAAAAAACCCATGGCTTGAAAGGCCTAGAAGGCTCTTGGCCTACTAGCTGGCTGTTGGACTCACTTCCACATGAGTTGATCACAGAGATAGAAGATCATTCACCCAGTGTAGGATTGATATGTGGTCAGCATGTCAGGTCCCCCAGTCATTATAGCTGATTTTCTGAACTTGGAGCCGCTACTTATTGTAGCTACCCAAATGCCTCATGATGCTGAGTGAGCAATGGCCCAATACTGGCCAAAATCACAAGAAAAAATGTTTTCCCCCATGGAGACCCGAACCAGCGCAAGTCTGGTAACTCTCTGACAAAGCATCTTGCCTTAACCATTCAGCTATGGTGCGGGACATAAAACAAACAAACTGAATTAAATAAACATGTTCACAATTGGCTATACCAGAAATGTGAATAAATGTGCACGCATTTTAACTTATGTTATCCAATAAATGATAGTGTTAGTGACTTAAAGGACAATTACAAAGTTTATAGCTGATATGTCACATGGAATAGGGCCCTATTTAAATTACACATTAGAACAAATAAAATTTAAGATTAGACAAAATGATATAGACAGATGCACCAAAAATTTAGACGAGGAAATCTGCATTTTTAACACATAATGGTCTATATACACAACACAAATATGTTAACAGCCTTACAGCAGAGGAAGTATAGAAGACAAAAAAAAATGCACAATACATAATAGTGTAGTGAAAAGAAAGTGTTCATATAATTTTGTCCAATCACAATCCTAAAATTACAAGTAAAAATACAATGGGAAGTAAGTAACTCTATTAGGTCCTTGTTAATAACAAATAAGGTAAATCTGGAGTTATTCTACCTCATAACTTGTTGTGTTCTATTTGAACTAGTGTCTATATATAAAGTATACCATTGTCAGCTTTTCCAGAATGTTGAAATTAACATTGTCGTTCCCTCTATGTCCAGAGCTGACAACTTAAATTTCAACAGTCTGGAAAAGCTGACGATGGTATACGTGAAATATCAAAACTACTTCAAATAGAACACCAGTTATGAGGAAGGATGACTCGGTATTCACCTTACTTATTATTAAAAGTGGACATCTATTAGAGCCCTTCCATTTGGCAAATCATAAACATCATTCACAACTGGAATAGCATTATTGGTGGCAGATCCTCTATTTCGGCATCGTTTGCCCTCCTCGCTATATTGTGTAACACAGTTGTTGCAACTATAACAGTCGTCGTCGTTTCAAGTTTGAGTTATAATTGAAATCAGCTCGTGTTTGTGGGTTGAGGAGAGGTGTCATTAAAATATGATGGCACGCATACCCACTGTCTTCCAGGAGAATGCCAGACACTTCTCGTTCTTCAAATTGGCCACAGATCATGCTACTTTTGAACATACGACTGTCGTGTGCAGATCCTGGCCAGCCTGTAACGATGTTTATGAATTCCATAGTGAAGTTCACAATGGCCTGAAAATTAAAAAAAAATCCAAGATATAAAAAGCTACTCTCAATGCAATAAATAAATATATATATATATATATATATATATATTAATTAAATAAAAGTAAAACTTAGTTTTATTCGATTTTCATATTTATTAAGATATAATTCAGTGACAGCTGTTTCGGTACACTGTACCTTCTTCAGACATGTACCGAAACAGCTGTCACTGTATTATATCTTAATAAATATGAAAATTGAATGAAACTAAGTTTTATTTTTATTTAATTAATTAATATGGATTTTCATCAAGTAAACACCAACTCAATTGATTATATATATATATATTCAATTTTTCATATTCAAAATTCTTACTATAAACTATGCCGTTCCTAACGAAAAACTATTAATTTTTTATTCATAGCCATTACAAGCACTTCAGTTTTGTCATTGCGTTAAAATTGTGATGGTTTCGTCAATTGTTTTATTGGAAGTAAATTTGGCTCAACTGCACTTTTACTAGCGCTTGATTTTTCAGTTATATTATTGTAAACTATAGCACTTATTTTGTATTTCCTAATATTTTAAACTTTTTCAAACAATTTTTATAACATTATTAGACAGTTTTGAAGTATTTATTTAAATGTGCAAATCACAATTTTATGACACTGTTAGAAATATTGTGATGCTAACTGCTATTTTCTCCACAGAGTATATTACTTAGTCTATGATTTTTCTATTGCTGTTTTGGGTTATCGCTGGTTGGATCAGCATTAGGGAGCGATAAGTAAGTGTACACCCATTTTTAATAAACGTTTGGTAATTTTAATATTATTAATATATCTTTTTTAACATAGATTTGGGGATTTATTGCAAATATTGGTCATTTAAATTTCATAGCGATGGATTGTAATCGAGGATGATAATCAATATGGTTCGATTGTGGGTTATTGGTGGCTCTCAAACTCTGGCGGTCATGCACACTGTTATTCTATAGGACTTTTGAAAATATTTCATGCTAGTTTAAGTGCAGTTTTTCCGTAAATTTACTTGTACCTTAATAAAGAAAGAAAAAATAATGCTTGAATTGTGACTTGAACCCTGGATCTCTGATTCTGTACATTAGTACAATACCAATTACACCATCTGAGCACCGATAAGAATGTCAACATTTCTTTCTACTTATACAATTCTCGTTCGTCCGAAGACCATCAATACCAACATGCCAATTGGAATCTTTTATTCAGAAGTACTTTTATTGAGAATTTATACATTACTTTTGAACGGTAAAGCTTCATACTTTGAAGTTTTTATTAAATTAACACTTTCCAACCTAGATTAATTAAGGAAGAAAAATTAAGGTTTGGAAAGTGTAAATTTAATAAAAACATGAAAAAAATTAAAATATGGTTATATTTTATTTGTTATTTATGCAAAAATCTATGTTATGTTATGGGATAAATGGTATGAGGTAGTAATCTAGAACAATATTAACACAATACATTTTCAAAATGTTTCTCACTGATATTGGTCTACAAAATCTCCTACTTGGCACAAATTATTTAGGTAAAAAGCATCATAAATCAAGTATTCACCTAAAATGGTTCACAGATGCTGCTTGGAGTTCTGCTTTTATGTGCTATATATTTAAGACAGTGCAACTAATGGCTTTATTTCAATTTTCTTACAATACTGATCAAGGCAACTGAAGCCATGGATCACATGTCGTAGATTTACGACACGTAGAAGAACCTGAACTCTAAAAATAAAGCTTCTAAAAAAAATTAGTTGGATCTTTCATTATCAGTTTTGAATTACAACTCTAATGATGTCAATTAAAGAGCATAAGGGCCTTCTAGGCCTGTTGCGCTTGGAGAGAGGGAGTGAAATAAAATAATAATAATAACACACAAAATACTTGCTTAACTAGTTTTTGTACATACCTGACAGTTGAAGGAGAATACGCCCAAGCTATTTCTGAAGATTTCGGGATATTCTCCTCCAGGATTCCTTATTTTTATATGTGTGCCATCGATGAATCCAACTACACCACGGAAACAAGCAATTCTATGAAATTCATAATGGAGATGACGAACCTCATCTCCATTAGGGAATGTTATAAATTGTAGTTTCAATTCTGCAATAGAGGTGGATACTTTTCTGATGACAGGTGACACAGTACTTGGCTGATGCCAGGGAGGTCTGCCACTACAAGCTGCATACTTCCTGTGAATAGAATTAATAAACAAATTGAATAAATTCACAATTGGTATGACACAATATTTATGCCATAATAAATTTAATATTTGTCTGGCCACACCTTGATTAAGTATTTGTTCCTGAATCGAGTATTTGTTCCTGAATCGAGGAATTTAGCATAAAATTAAATTAAGCATTATCAGATAATCTTTCATGTGCATAATTTAAAGAGTGAAGCAAATTATGGGTAAACTTTAGTATTTGACTCTCATCTATTCAATGAATAAGTTCTACAGAATCGCACTGCACATGCGCGAATGTTTAATGTAACCTTCACCAGGTGGCAGGATATAAATGTGAAATCGAAATAACTAACCTTCTTAATAAATTCCCAAACAGTTTATGAGAAACTGACATACACCCATTACACTCTTCCTAACCTAACAAAATAAATTGCTTGCATATTATTCAATAAACTAATCATGCGTATACTAACTTGTCCCAACAAAAACACACGAAATGAAGTTAATTTCTTTAAATTAAATAATAATAATGTTAAGTATTAAAAAATTAATAGAAATATTGTTTTATTAATTTCTACTACAGTAGTTTGAATGAAGATGTTTCATTATTTGCATTTTCCTTATATTATATATATATATATACATACACATATATATCGTACTATTGAATTACTAATTATTATCCAATTTTGTTCGTTATGTGACCGGAGTTAATAAAAATTTCACTTTTTTGCGTGTAATATACAAACAAAAAAACGATCATGTTAATGATTATACACGAGAGTGATATTTTATTTCTCTACATGAATTATTTGTAATCGGTTTATATAGTATTTCCATACACGTTTGTAATAAACAACACTAGATTTTAAGAAGTCTCACGATGCATATTGAAAAAGTTAAAATATAATGAATCATACAGCATATATTACATGACTTACCTGTATATCGGGGAATATCCTGAAAGTACAGGCGGCGACGGCGATTCGCTTGATCCCGTAGATTTTGTTCAATTTCCACATCTTCTATTAACTTCTGTGCCTCCAAACCCAAAAGATTATTCACTTTTGGAGTTCCGCCATTTCTACTGTGGAGCAGAACAAAGCGAAAGACAGGTATACTGCCGACTTATGAATTTGACATTTAAAAGTGAATAAGGCGTGGCCAAAACGAGAGTTTTGAGCGAGAGTTGGTTTCAAGAATACTCTCGACGTCATAGTAAGGCGGAGCCACTCACATGTCACTCACTTCGAGAGGAGAGTTGGTTTCAAGAATACCGGCCTAAGAGTGGATAGCCTTAGGGGCGCATCTGACTGATGGAAGTGCGGGCGCCAAGTAACACTTCTGGTACCACCATATTATTATCAATAATTGTGCCACAACCATACTAACCTACTACTATGACAGCCACAGCTACTACTACTACTTCAGTAATAATAATAATAATAATAATAATAATAATAATAATAATAATAATAATAGGAAATATACAAAACTATTATTCTACCAGTTATATTATATGGATGCGAAACATGGACTCTTACTTTTAGGGAGGAAAGGAGATTACGAGTATTTGAGAATAAAGTTCTTAGGAAAATTTTTGGACCAAAGAGAGATGAACAGACAGGTGAATGGAGAAGACTGCATAACAGTGAGTGAATTACATGATCTTTATAGGAAGCCAGATATAATGAGAACAGTTAAGTCTCGTTGACTGCAATGGGCAGGACATGTGGCACGAATGGGGAATGAAATACGTACATGGAAGCTTCTTGTAGGAAAACCGGAGGGAAAACGCCCAGTAGGTAGACCAAGAATGAGGTGGGAGAATAACATTAAATATGATTTGAGGACAGTAGATTTACAGGTGATGATTGGAAAACATTGGCTCAGGATAGGGATATATGGAGAGCTTATGTCCGTGCGGCCATGAACCTACGGATTCGATAGTGCCAGTGAGTTAGTTAGTTATAATAATAATAGTGTAAAGAAAGCATTATAGCTGGAACAGGTTGACATTATTGCGTCATCTAAATGCGAGTCAGTCAGGGCAGGTATTTATTTTTTGAAGATGCCCATAGATGAAAATGCGGCTTCGCAAAGGTATGTCGAACCAAAACAAGAATAAATTTTGTAGAGCAACACTAACGATAGAAAGATATCTATTCCAGTCCACTAGAGTCCAGAAATTGCATCAAGTTGTATTCGAGGATTCTAAGAACATGTCTTTTGAAGGTTTAAAAATGTACATATCTAATTCTGGAAGATTATATTTTTTGAATATTTCACAATCACTCCCCCTAAGCTCACTAATTTCAATAGAAGTTGGTTTCCATACAATTTTAAAATTCAAAATCATTCAATCAGTTTATCACAAACTGTTTTAAACAAAACAGGGCAAGATATCCGGCGGGTGCAAAAAAAAAAAAAAAAAAAAAAAAAGTCGGGCGTCATGGCTCCTGCGGGCGCCGCGTTGGACAATGCTGCTATACACAATTAAAATTGCGAGTTATATACCTAGCCTAATATATGTTTACCCTGTAGTGTAGTTGCTTAAGGTAATACACTACAACCGTTCCGCTGGGATCAGGGTTTTTATACTGATCGGAACTTTCTGACGACATCATTGCCCTGGATTCGACTCAGCCTCTAACATAAACGAGTACCATTCGTAGGCCTACATTCTAGGGATAAAATGGGGGCATCATGAAGATCTGATATCCCTTACGATACCCATTGCCTAGAAAGGTGGGAGCCTTAACCCCCCCTACTATCCCAAGGGGCTCCAGAGGGTTGTAATGAGATAACTTGTAGACTAAAAGTAAAAACTAAGCACCATCTTCATCATCATTATCAGCTGCAGCATCATCAAGGATTAGACCCCGATCTCATGTTAGAATTGGTCTATCCATCTTTTACTGGGTCTTCCAACATTTCTTCGTCCTAGGTTTGTAATGAAGGGAGACGCCAGTAACGTCTTCAGGGGGCATCAATAACAACTGAGCTATTTGCCAAAATCTAAGTTCTGAGAGAAAAAAAAACAGAAAAGAGCATTATCTTTCTATCAGTTTTGATAGGTCAGACACATTCTTGGGGCTAAAGTTTGAACTACCTACAGAGAGAATGTCACATAGCCCGGTTTTTATCACACTGGCATAGGCTCTTAACCAATATTTTAGCAATAAATGGAAGAATAAAAATTTATTTTTTGGGACATCCTAATCATGATGATGAAGTGAAATTGGTCGTGGCAATCTTCTTCTTCTTCAGCATCACGGTTTAGGCTTATTTACTAGCCTGTTCCGGCTCCAAATTGCGCTGGTACCATCTTTTCTTTGGTTTTCCCATACTTCTTCTTCCTCGTGGTGAATAGTTGTTTGCTACTTTTGGTATTCTATTCTCAGTCATCCTTGCTAAGTCTTCTTTCCAGTTTGTTTTGTATTTCACTGTTGTTGTGTTTAATTCCTCTACTTTTAGTTATTGTCTTATTTCCGTGTAATGATTTTTGTCTTCTCTTTAGTATCCTGCTATTGGTCTGAGGAATTTCATTTCAGCAGCTTGTATTCTATATCGTAGCTGTATTCTATATATATATCGTGGCAATAAAAATTAAAATTACGATCTACCTTTGAATTTGAATAAGTCTCCAAAACTCCAAATCATGTAGAAAATGCTCGAGTTTTGAAGTCGGAACCTCCAGAATAAAATAATTAATCACTACTTATGTGTAACCTGGTGTGACTTTCTAGGAGATACTTTTTGAACAGTGTGGAATATAAAATTTTAAATTTTCATGAATGAAATATAATTCAATCTGGATTGGGAGACATTTGAAAGATGTGGTGCGTGCGACGTGACATCTGTTGTCAGGTAAAGAAAGTGCTGAGTCGTGTGAAAACCTCGGTGTACTATATTTTTACGCTTATCTCATGGTCTAACCACGAATCTCATCTCACAAACTCAGCAACCCCCTACCAAGAGAAAAAAATGAAGCCATGTACAACACTGATCATAATTTACGCAGCCAGCTGTGGTTTCAGTGAGCTCCTCTATTACTATTTAACATCCAATTTACTGGAAGGAGGGAATACATACAGCCAGTGACGGATTAATATTCAATTCTGTCATTAACCTAGAGAATTAAAACATTATTTTTCCTTCTCTCTCTCTTAATTTTTCTCTCTTTTAACGGATGAATTCAAATACCTAGGAACAATAATCACAAATAGGAATGAGACGAAAAAAAAAAAATTAAACATAGGCTCAATTCTGGAAATGCGTGCTATATGTATTACAGAGACTCTTGATGTCCCAACTCCTTTAAAAAAACGTTAAACTGAAAATATATAAAACTATTATTCTACCAATTGTATTATATGGGTGCGAAACATGGACTCTTACTTTAAGGGAGGAAAGGAGATTACAAGTATTTGAGAATAAAGTACTTAGGAAAATTTTTGGACTAAAGAGAGATGAACAGACAGGTGAATGGAGAAGACTACATAACAATGAACTACATGGTCTTTATAGGAAGCCAGATATAATAAGAACAGTTAAGTCTCGTAGACTGCGATGGGCAGGACATGTTGCACGTATGGGGAATTAAAGACTTGCATGGAAACTTCTTGTAGGAAAGCCAGAGGGAAAACGCCCAGTTGGTAGACCAAGAATGAGATGGGAGAATAACATTAACTGTGATTTGAGGGAAGTAGAATATACAGGGAATGATTGGAAAGCATTAGCTCAGGATAGGGATATATGGAGAGGTTATGTCCGCGCGGCCATGAACCTACGGGTTCGGTAGTGCCAGTGAGTAAATAAGTTTAGCGGATTCCGAAGGAATGAAACTATTAAGGTTGTTCTTATGAACATATTTTTTGAAAAACTATTACAGATCTTCTCCTATCCCATACTACCGAAAATTACATAAATTACATTGACCAATATATGTATATATATACGGTATATATATATATTAAAAATAGGAACTCGGTTATAAGGGAGAAAATGAAGATTGAAGACACTATTTTAGATTATATTAAAACTCAGCAATTAAGATGGTACGGACATGTCCAGCGAATGGAAGAGGATCGACTACTGAAATCTGTTTTGGAATGGAAACCTGAGGGAAGACGAGGCAGAGGAAGACCTAAACTCTCCTGGAGTCAGGGAATATGTTTATACATGAAGGAGAAACATTTACAACCAGGAGATTGGATGAACCGACAAAATTGGCTATTAGGAATCGGACGATGTCAAAGACATTAATCAACCGATGATATATCTATCTGTATATATATATATATATATATATATATATATATATATATGTGTGTGTGTGTTTGTATTTTTGTATATTTCTGTGCGTCTGTATGTTTGTGTCTTTCTGTGCGTGTGTGTGTTTGTGTGTGTAGTTCGTTAACTAGCAATATCGGACCATCAGGTCCCTTAGGAGTTCACTTGAAACTAAAATTTGAAAATCGCTCTAGCGGTCGCTATTTTCAAAGAATCACAACGAAACTCAATATCCATCCATCCATAGTAATTCTTCCCGAAGGCAGGTCCTTCACTGCAATCATAGTATTTTCATGCTATGCTTGCAGTTTTACTAGGGAATTGTAGGTGTGGTAGCTTCCCGTTGCTTTGCACACCGGTGAAGGATGATGATGATAATGATAAGGATGATGATGATGGCCATATGCTATAGAAATAAAACGCGGAAAATATTTTCCAAAAATCAGCGAAATCAGACTATTAAAAGTAGGGGTTTACCTGGAACCCGAAATTTAAAATTAACTCTAGCAAACTGCCATATTTTTGTCTTTGCAATGCATACGATTTAGTTAACCGTTAAATTGTAAATATATAAGATACATTAGTAAAACTTAATATTTTAAAAAAGGTAATAGAATTATGAATAATAAATATTATTTCAATTTGTGTCAAATTATACAAAAATATGCAATAGATAATAAGTAACTTTCGGTTTAGCATTGTTTGTTTTCACTTCACTCAACATTTTTAAATAAGCTGCCAACATAAATTGAATCCCTGCAATTTAACAAAATAAATATATAATCCGTATTTACAAAATCGGAACAAAAATTTGAGTTTCTAAGGCATTTGCTTAGTTTCTGCAGTTACTGCGTGAAGAACTTTTTGTATTTCTCATTCCCTTCCTTTGAAACTTTCAAACAAATAAACAGGATGGATTGCCTGTAAACAAGGGTAATTTTATTTAAACAATTCTCATCAGACAAAACAGGGATGCCTGGGATTAGCATAGGGCCAGTGCTTATCCTTTAGACAGGTCAACCATGTACTCTCAGAGATGGCGGTAGCATGGGAAACGCGTCGAATTTCTGTAATTTAACTTCACAAATGTTTAAGAAAATTACCAATTTTTTTATTTCATACTTTTCTGCTTTTCTGTTATAAGAATCATATAATCACAATTTATCTCATAGTTTCTTCTTCACACTTGCAGACGTCTTCACCCATAAAACTTTTTTCACTTGATCACTCATTGCCTTTCCAATAACGATTCGCTCTCGCGACTGACTGGTCGTCAGGGGACTTACATTCCTTCTATATGCGAGAAACGAACAATATGGACGTCAGCCTCAATTTCTCTCGAGTGGAAATTTCGAGAGGTTGATTTTTCCAGAAAGAGAATCATAGACTCATCTACAAGCTTCTAGCGGACCCTACCGACTCATGAGTTACCAGCTCACGAATCCCGTCTACGATATAAGGCGAGACTTGATTTCCACCGCTGACGCTGCCCGAAAATTTCAAAAGGAGATCATATGAGCAACGCATCAATAATGCGTCAAAATAATTTTTTTAATCAATTTGCCTTATTTTAGTGGTAATCAATGTGCTGAATCCAAATTTAAGGTTTTAATTTAGATATATTCCAATACAAATTCTACCTCGTTAAAAATAAAACTTTTTAAGTACAATGAAAGTGGGAGAAGAACATTAACTATGATTTGAGGGAAGTAAATTATACAGGGAATGATTGGAAAACATAGCTCAGGATAGGGATGT
This sequence comes from Diploptera punctata, assembly GCA_030220185.1. Lineage (NCBI taxonomy): Eukaryota > Metazoa > Arthropoda > Insecta > Blattodea > Blaberidae > Diploptera > Diploptera punctata. The sequence continues at coordinate 498,988 of JASPKZ010002693.1, read as the reverse complement.
ATGGAGATCTTATGTCCACGCGGCCATGATCCTACGGGTTCTATAGTACCAGTGAGTTAGTTAGTTATAAGTATGATGCAAGTCTACGGATCCATTATATAGTTATAAATATTCCTTTGGTATAGTAAGTTAATATAGTATATAGTGGGTCTGTATACTTGCATTATATGCCAATAAAGAAGGCCGTATCACCAATAATTTAACATTTCAACGCGCAATATGTAAAAAAAAAAAATCTGTATCAGGAGATTTCAAAAGAAGTTAGAAAACCTATATAATAAAGTGGCATTTTCATATTTATTGTTTAATAAAATTTGTGTGTTCATAATATAACATCGATTTATTTTTTAATTCTATGGTATGTTCTAGTAATTTTCTAGTTAATAAATAAGTAACATTGTAATATTGACAGATAGTTCACTCTGCATTATATTCTTATATTTAGTTTCGCCATTCCGCCACTGATGCTCGGTATAGAGCAAGGAAGATTTGGGATTCTAATAGTTGGCCTATGCTCTCCCGTGTAAGATTGGAGACTGTAAACCCAAAGTTTACGATGTCACCTCTAACCTCTCTGCGGCACTGCTCTACCTACTGAGTTACTGCCAGGGAAATGAGATCAAAAAACAAAATTGGAAAATTACAAAGTTGAAATATTACACTATATACAAGCGATCACATAATTCACTTCTTTATAAACATTCCGCATTTTTCACTTTCATTTTTATTACACCTTACTTTATTTTTATTTCTAATTTAATGGGAATTCATCAAATTTATTGACACCAGGGATGTTTACTACGTTACCCACGCTCAAATTTGGACAAACCATGAGAAGAAATTGAATATTGGTGGAATCCACGTACAACTTGACATAACTCACAAAAATTAAAGTTTCTTCTCTGCATCCCAAAGTAATATATAAAGCTATTAATTAGATTCCCAAGTGCTTACATCGCAAGATATTGTAAAAATTCCACAAACTCATATTTAACGAATGATTCTTCTTCTTCCTTCCAAGTATTAGGCCAAGGCCTGTTACGATCCTATAGAAAAATTTCCCTCCAGCGTTTCATAGGACGGCCCAGTGATCTTCGTCCTCTTGGTATATAATTATAAACAGCTTTGGGGATCCGATTTGAACTCATTCTTGCCAGATGGTGTTTTCAATTTAGTTCATACTGTTTAATATATTCCAAAATTGGCGTAGTCTTCGATTCTTTTAAGATATCGGTGTTCTTTTCCTATCCTATCTGGTGTAACCCGCTGTTCCGCGCAAGAATCTTATTTCACAAGCCATTATTCATGTTGTTTTTTAGTGTCCATGCTTCACTACCATAGGTCAACACTGGTCTAGCCAAAGTGTTATATACACGCAATCTGGTGTTTTTTCTACAAGGGATGATTTTATAACTTGATTAATAATACCCAGACTTTTATTATAATTAGTAATTTTTCAGGGATATCCTTTTTATCCCAGATAGAGAGATAATAGATGGGGACCCCTGAGGGACAGTGTAATATATAAGCAATTAATTAGATATTTCAAGTGATTAAATCGCAAGATATTGTAAAATATGCACAAACTCATATTTAACGAATAATTATCTATTTTAATTAAAACTGTTACACCACGCAATAGTGTTAGTTCTTACATCAGTTAACTTTTGCATATCAGTGACTAATGTTTAATTGGACATGAAACTCAAAACATTTATTTTGTATCTCCTGCTATAGGTATATCTATACCACATTCACAATTCTACTTCTTCTTCAAAATTTGTAAGATTTTCATCATGTTTATTTCCAAACTCGCTCCTCGGAGGAAGACGTAATGGATGTATATTCGCTGTCTATCCATCTCTTTGCTGGTCTTCCTCTCGTTCTTCTCCCCTTCATTGGTCTATCTTCTTCAGCTCTTTTTTGCAAGTCGGTTATCTTCCATTCTTTCTATATGACCTTTCTAATATTTTCGTCTATCTATACTAAATTTGGTTATGTGTTGAATTTTACATTTATCTCTAATTTTTGTGTTGTGTATTTTATCAAATACTGTTTTCCCCAGAATAGTTCTTATGATCTTCATTTCACATGTGCCTATTATTTGTTTAGTTTCTGTTGTATCAGTCCTAGTTTCTGCACATTCACAATTGCTTGTTGAAATAAAATTGAAAATTTCGCAGAGTATTTTACTCTTATTCTGTAAAGCATAATTTCATTATACAGTTATTTCCGTTACGGATATGAAGCCGTATATTTCAAGTACAGTTATTAAAGATAGTATTTCCTGTTAAACAGATTGAAACGTATAAATAATTATTTTGAAGTGGAAAAGTGTTCTACTATCTGGAGGCTAAAAAAATAAACGTCAATTAGATAGAATTCGCCTTTAACCCTTAAATTGGCAAAACCTGACTGACTGGATAAGGCGAAGTCTAGCTTCACCCAGTGTGCTGCGTACGTTAGAACCCACTAGGGCTCTTTGGCAGCTAAGTTAATAGTGGCTATCATTACGGGGTTGTAGTTCACTTAACCCGAGCCTATTTGGCGACGCTAGCGTTTGTGTGCAAATGGTGATGAAATTTGGACAGAGATAGGGATGTGATGACCTGAAGCAGGACATCAGAAACCACATTGCTTTCAAGCCGAGAGTCGGAAATCCAGCACTGTGGAATGAGCCACGCTACTCCAGGTGAGAGCACATCGCCAAATCTCTGGCTGGATTTAATGAGGAGTAAATCGGATGAATATGTTTCTATGTACAGCACGCCACTGGGGCAAGCGTCCAATACTGCGTACCATAAAATTTGTATGCAAAGATGTAAATTTGTGCATCTTGCTTACATTTTCAGTTATCATGGCATCAATATGGGGAAGTTGCGCTACGTTGTGTAGGTCTGTCATCCTTGTGAAACGCGGTGCTTGAAAAATTATTTTCAAACACTTATTCTGTATAATTTGTATTCTGCGTTTATGCTGTTTTGCGAGGATGCTCCAGGCCTCACATCCGTACAGTAGCATGCTGCGGATCACGCTTTTATACAGTAAAAGCTTGATCTTACGTGACAATGTATTCGACCTGAAAAATGGGTATAAAATTGCAATTGCTGCATTTGCTTTATGTTGTAGATGTCGAATATGAATTTTGAACGTAAGCTTGGGGTCCAGATGGACCCCAAGATACTTCACTGAAGGTTCTATTGGCAAAACCCAAATATCTTCTGTTAGTTATTTGAATGTAGCGGACCGCAGTGAAAACGGAATCTTGTGTAACTGTTATTATTAGGTATATTGTATAATTATACACACATTTAAGTGGTTTATTTTTGTTCGTTTTCTTCTGATTTATTTAAAATATTAAATTAACTAAAGCAACTGATGTATCCAAAAGGATACATTACGAATTTAAGGGTTAATAACTTTCATAAATATTATTCTAGCTAATTCTCATAATTTGTAATGAATAATTGCAACACCGTCACATCAATCAAGCCTAGAGTATTTTGTTTGTACCCAGTATTTTATGTTGTCTATCTTTGTAAGAATTCTCTCCTTTTATTTTGGTATGCTCTTATTATGTTAAGAATATTATAACTAACTAACTAACTCACTGGCACTATCGAACCCGTAGTTTCATGGCCGCGCGGATATAAGCTCTCCATACATCCCTATCCTGAGTCAATATCGTACAATCATTCCCTGTATAATCTATTTACCTTAAATCATAGATAATGTTATTCTTCCACCTCATTCTTGGTCTACCAACTGGGCGCTTTCCCTCTGGTTTTCCTACAAGAAGCTTCCATGCCCATCTTTTATTCCACATTCGTGCCACATCTCCTGCCAATCGCAATCTACGAGACTTAACTGGTCTTATTATATATGGCTTCCTATAAAGACAATATAGTTCACTATTATGTAGTCTTCTCCATTCACTTGTCTATTCATCTCTCTTTGGTCCATACATTTGGTCCATGACACTTAAAAGTAGTAGTATTAATGGAATTTATTTCCTTTTTTTCCAAAAGAAAGAAAATACATTTGCATTTACATTTACATTGCACACGGGCTGCTTGGCCGTACGTGCATTACACTGATCGACAAAAATGAACTTTTTTTCTATCACAAGAATAAAAATATGAGATTTTAGAAGTATTTCTCATACTGAATTTAAATATGATTTCAGTTTTTTCCTCTCAGGCAAGAGTTTTCTGTGATATGCATTTACATTTGTTATAATTTGTATAATTTTAAATAAAATCCATCTAACTCTAACACATTCTGACTTACCTAGAAAGTGGTAGATAGTGATATTCGGGCATATTTTGAATCTGGAATATCTCCCTTCTTGGCCCAACAGTAGTCAGCCAGCATTTTAGTACTCCACTTACCTTGGTCCTCTTTTCCATTGTGGAAATTTGCTGATGAAAACGCTCACCGTGCTCATCGGAGACAGCCCTTAAATACAGCTTGAATAAAATCGCTACATATAAGGTAGAGGTTCCTATGACAGGCCAAAGAGTATGCTAAAATCAATTTTTAAAAAGTGGCTGTCACAGAAAGCTGTGCCTAATGGAAAAATTCTGACTACATATCTGAATTCAGTATGAAAAAATGCACTAGGTTCACTAATCAGATTTCTTGTGAAGAAAACCTTGTCGACCAGTGTTATTTTTCCATGAATAAATATTAAAAATAAACATAAGAATATCTTAGAGAATAACTACATGGCTACACACCTACATTTAACTTTAAAGTATCTAAAAGAGGCAGTTTAAAGTAACAAGGGAACTGTTAATCATTGCATGCCGAAATCTATCTTGAAATTTTACGCAGGAAGGATTGTGATTTACCAAAGGCCGTGTCCAAAAATGTATATATATGCCGCTTTTAATTACATGACACAGAAATCGAAGTCAGAATTCAACAGTGGAAACACACCGTGCGAAGCAAATGGATGTCCCTGCTTAAATATAGCTGAGTGGAGTAAGTTGGGACGTGGTGGGGATGAGGATGAGTATTATCCAATCCACCAAGTTAGGAGTTGTATTACTTTCCTATAGTTTAAATGAGAGCTTTGGTCCTGGATTTTAGTGTCTTGCACTTAAAACTGTTAGATATTTTTGGGCATTTTCTAGGTACATCACAAAGCTTCTCTGGGAGAAATTTGAAAGTAGATTTCGGCATGCAATTGGTGATAGCTCCCTTGTAAGAATAAAAAGAGAATACTTTTCAAGTAGTTATTTTTTTAGGTTGTCATTTTCGACATTTCTGGCTTTCTCTCCTCGTATTGGCGTAATTCTAACCCACCTCTGAGGTTGGGACGCCTAGATGGCGGGGTTACGGCTGCTCCGATGATATGATGAGAAATGATAATAGCGGTGCGCCCAGGAGAGTACTTAATCCTAAACTTAATCTAAAGCGAAAGTGAAAGATACGATTATGATGGCCATATGATGTTCGGGGACAGTCTGTGTGTTAAAGTTTCCTGAAATTTGTCTTACAAGTTAGGAAAAAAATCCGAAAAAATCTCATCCAGGAAATTTATCCCGACTGGGGATCAAACCCAAGGTCGCTGCGTAAAAAGGCAGCACGCTATCTCGAGACTACAGCGGTGGATTAGTTTTGTATTACAATTTTTGGATTCGATTTGAGGTTCGTGCCTCAAATCGATAGAAGAATTATGACAATGGAAATAGAAAACCTTGAGATGTGTATGAAAATAGTTTAGTCTATCTTCCTTCGTGTTTTTACAGCTACTGCCGTCTTCCCTTGCAAAAACCTCCAAAGCCTACAATCTTGTGCATTTTCAATGCTTAACCATCTTTCTTGCATTGCTATCCTCATGTTTTCATTCCATGTTAACTTTGGTCTCCCTCTTTTCTTCTTTCTTGTCGGTTGTCATTGATATAGTTGTTAAGATAGTTTAGTGTTAACTATATTCACTGAATACTATTCAGAGTTCATATGGGAATTTGTGGTTATGTTTTGTAGAATCTTAGAAAAATATAATTTAATTTAGATGGAATAACATCGTCTAGATAACTCGCTTCGCTAAAGAATTTACATGTTAGCGCAGCAAACTAAATTGTGACGTTTGCAAAATGTATCGTGATAAGAACTGAAGGCCTATATTAAATTTTCTTGAGACAAAAATTGATTAAAGTATGAAGACGTTATATTCCCGTGAACATGCGTAGAAGGAAGTCATTCCTCAAGAGCTCTTATCTGCCTTACAAATGGCCACGTTACGTTAAAACACTCGGTGTGAGAATACCTCCCAGACGAGCCTTTCCCGAAACACATAAAGCCTCTCTCCGTCCCCTTATCCAGCAGATCTTACTTACCCGGCACAATTTGTTTCCTTCCTATGACTTATCCTATCTCCCCTTTACTACTTTATACACGTTTCAGAAATTCACGCTTATTAAATATGTTGTATATATGATCAAAAGAGTTGAAAATTTCTTGAAATTTGTTCAGAACATTTAGTGCACAAGATTTATTTATTTATTTATTTATTTATTTATTTATTTATTTAATTTAATTTATTTATTTTACCTGATGGAGTTCAGACCGTAAGGTCTTATCTTCCACTTTACCAGGGTCAAATTATAAATATAATAACAATTATGAATTATCTTCAAGTTGATTAATTGATACATAATAGATATAGGCTACACAATATAAAGTTAACAAGGAAAAGAAATAAAAAATAGTAATAAGAAGAATGGTAATAGTAATAATAATAATAATAATAATAATAATAATAATAATAATAATAATTGTACTGTATTGTAAGCCCATGTTTTCCCTTTACAGAGATTTAGGCGCCCTCCCCCTACAGGGAAGAATTTGAACCATACTAATTTAGTTACACTTGTTTTTGTATAGATGTCATTTTGAGTGGTCCGTGGTCAGCGTTCCGCCTCATACTGACATCTAGGAAACCAAGGTAGTTCTAGGACGGGAAAATTCGGTAAATTTTGCTTAGAGGCCTTTTCATTCAGGCTTAAGGATTTTTTACGAGCCTGAAAATCTTCAGACTCGGGACCCACGGCTTAAAGTCCCTCCCGGAGGACTTGCTCCTTGGATTTTTCCGTCCTAAAAAATTCTTCGACCCCGGCTGGGTTTGAACCCGCGACCCTCGGGATCAGAGGCAAGGAGCATAACCACTAGTCCACCGCGGCCAATAATAATAATAATAATAATAATAATAATAATAATAATAATAATAATAATAATAATAATAATAATAATAATAATATAATAACCTATAATTATTTTAAGTAATTGGCTTGATAAGAAAAGTTTAAAATACAAAGGAATAATAAAATAACACATGGAACACGGTTATATATTATATTATCTAAGGAAATATGAAGTGAGTTTTGTTTTAAACAAGTTTTGAGTCGGACAGTCCTTGATATACGAGGGGAGGGAATTCCAGAGTCGGGTGGCTGAGACAAGGATGGATGGAGAATAGTGAGATGTTCGATGTAGGGGATTCTATGCCGCATATATATATATATATATATATATATATATAATTTAAAAAAAGGAGAAACACACTATTTATTTGATCATCATCAGCATCAACGATTAGTCCTTAAGGTCTGTTCCGATCTCATGCTAGAATTGGTCTGTCCATCTTTTACTGGGTCTTCCTACGTTTCTTCGTCGTAGTGAATTGTAATGAAGAATCTGTAATTACACCATTTATTTTTAGTGAGAAATTTCTTTCCCCGCCCTATATAACCTGCTGCTAGGGACAGGAGCGAGTCACCGTCGAGTAGGCTAGGGTCAACCAGCTAAGCCCGATACTGAATACACGCGTGAATTAGCCGTCAAGGGACAAAAAAAACAGGTCCCAGATATGCGGCACTCTGGACAGCACCAATAGCTGTAATGAAGCGAGCGAAGAGAGCCAGTTGTATGGTGAGAGCAATATAATGGGCTATGAAAGAGAAGAAATTGCGGCGCCTGCACTCGTCAGAGACTGTAAAATAATTGTGTGACGATAAAGAAAATTAATTGTATTACGGAAATTTGCGAGTGCATGTCACTGATTGTTTACACCGGATTCTTCATTTATAACCTAACGGGCACACGGCGTTTCGCTTCTTCAAGTTCTTGCTAGATTCTCCCGACTGCCTTTGAGCGCGCGCATCTGCTAGCAGCGGCACTCGGCATTACTCTATCGTCCAGCAATATTAACAGTCGATTGAATCTACAGCAACGCATTTCGTCATCATCATCAACAACAACAAGGATTAAGCCCAATGGCCTGTTCCTCATTTTTGTGTGTAAAAGCAATTTTCATTGTGAATCACCAAGCCGTGTTCCCACAGAGTATATTCAAAAGTTCCCTGGTGAAGTGTCTCCTTCCAGATTTACAATTAACGAGATTGTGATGAAATTCGAAACCACTGGTTCTGTGATAAACCAAAAACGAAAGCGTAAGCGTACAGTTTTAAGAGAGAAAAAGTTTGACGAAGTATCCGCAAGTTTTGAATATACACCAACAAAATCCAGCCATCCATAGCAATTCTGCTCGAAGGAAGGTCCTTCACTAGAATCATAGCATTTTTATGCTACGCTTGCAGCTTTACTAGGCAATTGTAGGTGTGGTAGCTTCCCGTTGCTTTCCACACCGGTGAATGATGATGATGATAATGATAAGGATGATGATGGCCATATGATTTCAGGGACCGTTTGGGCCTTAAAGTTTTCCTGACATTTGTCTTACAGGTGAGGAAAACCCCCGATAAAAACCTCACCCAGAAAAACTGCCCCGACCGGGGATCGAACCAGGGCCCGCTGCGTGACAAGGCAGCACGCCGCTGCGTGACAAGGCAGCACGCCACCTCGAGACCACAGCGGTGGACAACAAAATCCATAACTACCAAAATTAGCACAACAGGTGGAAATTTCAGAGCCTTCTGCACATAGAGAATCTTCTATAAGTTAAGATTTTTATACATGCTTCACGCGCCGAGTTTATATAGCAGAAAAGCCGGCTGTGGCACGCCCAACCACGCACAGGCATAACGCCGTGTGCCCGTTAGGTTATACATGAAAAACACTGTTAAAATTAATTAAAGTTATTGTGGAGTTTTTTGCAGATGTTGTTTTGTTACGATAAAACGACGTGAAACCGACCCCATAGCAAGCAGTGACAATACCTTAATTTACTCAGAGCGTGGACGTCGTATTTACATCCATTATTAAAAATCAACATTTTATTTGTGACTTCAGTCTGATATACTGTTGACTGAACATGACATTCTATGGTTTTAATAAGAGAATAATTCGCCATTTTATAGGGGCGGTGTTTGTGTAAACACATCGTTACGTTTCAAGGCATGCATCTGGCTAATTAATTCCTGGAGCCGCACACCGGCCACACCGGTTGATTAATTCAGGGCCCTAGTCGTCAGGTGGCGTTCATAGTACAGCGCGGTTAAAATCTGTTTCACTGTTCTGTGACTCCCAGTATGTAAAGGGTAGGGTTTCAAGTGTCACCTAAGCTAGATTCGTATGCGGAAAATTATTTAGGCCACTTCACCCCAAGTTAAACCACGCATAGTGCATGGTCAGTGCGTGTAACATCAGAATAATGTGCATCCCAGCACTCATTGCACAGTGGCGTGTCTCCTATTATTTACTCTTAATAAAGAATCATCATCATCATCGTCCTTTCAAGTATTAGGCCCAGTGGCCCGTTACGGTCTCCCGCCATCTCCGAAAAGGTCGACCACAGATCTTCTGCCTCGAGGAATGTAGTGAAGAGTTTGTTTTGGTGTTCTGTGACGATCCATGCGCTGAATATGGGCTAGCCAATTGTTTCTATAACCAGCTATAACGGCTGGGGGACTCGACATGCTGACCACATGTCACCCCTACACTGGCTGATTATCATCTACCTGTGTTATTGACACATGTGGATGTGAGGCCAGCAGCCGCCTGGTAGGCTAAGGGCCTTGTAGGCCTGTCGCGCCAAGAGTAATTGTTTCTATATTCTTGGAGGTATTCAGATAGGCCCTATAGGTACGATGTTTAACTCTCTGGCTATTGTTGAATTTCTTTGGTGGTCTAGAAGGCTATAACCTGCATTTCGTTGCAGAAATTTCATTTCCGTGGCTGTAATATGACGATCATCCTGAGTTCTGATGGTCCTAGCTTCACTGCCTATATCTCACAAATCATACTGCCTCAAACTAAATAGGCTATATTTATTGTTAGTGATTATCCACATCTCTTGAGTTCACGAAGCATCTATCAGCTCCTGTCTAACGCTGTCCTTCCTCTCTGACAGTGGATTTTTAGCGAATTTTGAGGAATTCAAGCTGTTGATTTTCGATTTTTTAAAAATATATTTTATAATCCTACCTTTAATAGACACCAAAAATTATTACTTTTTTAAAATTATTTTTCACTGAGAGTAATTAATATTATAATTACAAAGAAATAAACGTTATCTCAGTCAAAACATAAATTTAATGAGTCGACGTTTCAATCTCCATATGTGAGATCATTTTCAAGACTTGGATGTTTATAAATTCATTGTTCACCAAGACAATTAATTTTTTATATATAAATATATGTATACAAATTTAAATGAATAAATTAAAAATTCCAGTTCATATTTAAACTATTTTAGCAAGTAATCATATGTTCCACACCATTCATTTAAATAATTTTGTTTATTTAATGCTTAATTTTGTTCTTTTTTATATAGGCCATTTCTGCTATTAATATTTTTGGTAGTTATTTTCTTTGTGAAAAATGTTTATGTCATTCCATTTCATTTTATGATTTTGATTAATTATATGTTCACTGATTACTGAAAGTTCTGCACCTGGTGTACTGATATTCTTTTTATGTTCGTCGATTCTTTTTCTTATAAATCTTTTTGTTTGGCCTACATAAGAATTTTCACAATCACCACATTGGATTTTGTATACAAGATCTGTCAATTTATTAGTATTGATTTTGTCTTTGCCACTTTTTATTAAATTTCCTTCAAGTTTATTAGGAACACTATGAGTAAAAATAAATTTGAATGGTATCAATTTCTTTCCCAATCCTTCATTTAAACCTTTTACGTAAGGTAATTACAAGCGAAAGCTTTGTTGTTCAACATCTAGATTTATTTTATCTAATTCCATATATGTTTTTCTGTCTTCCAATATTTTCAATCTTCTCTTAATTTGTTGAATAATAAACTCTTGTGGATAATAATTTTCCATCAAAATATGTTTAACCAATTCAATGTTTTGTTTATGGAATATGTTATTGGAAAGTAATATCGCTCTGTCAATTAAGCCATAAATTACACTTATTTTTTGTTGAACTGGGTGTCGTGAGTGGAAATTAATAGGCCTATATCTTCCAGAAAATGTTGGTTTTCTATACCAATTTGTTAACGAATTTCTATTACTTAAACGTATCACTGTGACGTCAAGGAAACTCAACTGACCACATGTTGCACGTATGGGGAATGAGAGACTTGCATGGAAGCATTTTGTAGGAAAGTCAGAGGGAAAACGCCCAGTTGGTAAACCAAGAATGAGGTGGGAGAATAACATTAACTATGATTTTGAGGGAAGTAGATTATACAGGAAATGATTGGAAAGCATTAGCTCAGGATAGGGATGTATGGAGAGCTTATGTCTGTGTGGCCATGAACCTATGGGTTCGATAGTGCTAGTGAATAATAGTAAGAGTAAGTATTACAATACTCTGAACTTTACGATCTGAACTGTATATTGATTTTTAAATATATTATTCTGCGTTTTATAGTAATTTAGTACGAAAGGGCAAAATATTAGGAAGGATATTTATTTATTCGTTATTTATTAAGGATATCTCGATTTAAAATTGTATAGAATGATTCTAGTGGTTGTTATTCGAGCAGGTTTTTTTCCCTGATAAAGTACAATGGAGGCTTAAGCCCATGTCGCATTAAAATGTCATGACACTGGATGCCAGGAGTGAAGCCCAAGGGATGTATCGATACAGCTGCTGTAAAAGTGGTGGTGGTGGTAGTAATCTTCATTGGTCAAATTCTGTTAATCCCACAACGCGGACTTCAATCTAGTTCAGAGAGTAAAAACACGTCCAAACTCTGGGAACATCCGTCCTCTTCTAATGTTTCTAAACATTTTAAAAAAGCTTGATGTTCATTTGTATGACTAGCAGATTCACCAAGAAAGACGAGTTCTAATTATATTAAAAATCAATCTTCGGGCTACAGGGGAGTATCTGGTTATTACCACAAGCTATTACGTACTTATATGCTGAAATGTACGAGCTGCATTTGAGAGGGACATTTATTTGTTCGACTCTTACAGTATTATTTAGGTGAAAAAAGGAAAGATCGATTGTGCGAGTATTCATATAGCATTTCCAAACATATAAAAGAAATTGATGTACAGTAACTAGTCCTTTTTTAACTCTAAATAAATTATATACATATTAAATAAATACTTCTGGTATATTTAGTAAATAAAACTATCAAAGTTTTATATGATTTTCATAAATAACGGAGCATTCGATAAGTAATGATAGATAGATAGATCATCGGTTTATTTATGTCTTTGACATCGTCCGATTCCTAATAGCCAATTTTGTCGGTCCATCCAATCTCCTGGTTGTAGATGTTTCTCCTTCATGTATCAACATATTCCCTGACTCCAGGAGGTTTTAGGTCTTCCTCTGCCTCGTCTTCCCTCAAGTTTCCATTCCAAAACATATTTTGGTAGTCGATCCTCTTCCATTCGCTGGACATGTCCGTACCATCTTAATTGCTGAGTTTTAATATAATCTAAAATAGTGTCTTCAATCTTCATTTTCTCCCTTATAACTGAGTTCCTAATGTTTTCTCTTCTTGAAATTCTTGCTGCTCTTCGTATAAAATCTATTTCCGCTGCCAAAAGGTACTTATTTGTTTTTGTTGTTAATGGTCAAAGTTCTGCTCCATAAGTAATGATGCTTTTAATAATTATATGATATATATTCATTTTATTTTAATTGCTTATGTTTTTATCCCACAATATTCCATTGAGGCAAGCAATTGCAAATTTTCCTTTATTATTTCTATTTCTTATTTCCTCTTCATAACTCCCATTTTATTTATTTTAATTCCTAAATATGTGATCTCACTACAAGCTTTTATTGTTTCTCCAGTCTCCAAAATTAAATTTTGTTCTGGTTCACCAATTGATAAATATTTTGTTTTTTTCATGTTCAAACTTAATCCCCATGATAACACTGCTATAAACATCACAAAAATTATCTAATATATAAAAATTAATGTTTGTTTGTTTGTTTGTTCGGTACATTATGCGCTGCCATACCGTTGATCTGATTGTGATGGGGCTTTTTGCAAAATGTTTAAAGAGATTCCCGGGATGAACATAGGCTATAAAGAGAGTTGTGATATTTAACTCTTACAACCTTAAAAATCGCTCTTTGTAGTGGAAAACGTGAAAAAGTGGCTCTTTGGACGCTTAAATTGCGTACGCTGCCTAAACCATAACAAATTCACAAAATTAATGTAAACAGAATTGGATATCTGAAAAATATCTACAAAAAAGTCCGGGACAACATATGTTTATCTTTTACGGATAACTCACAATAACCATTTTTGTCTTTCATTGATTCCAAGAAGATCGGGATAAGTAGATTCCCGGGCAAGCGTGCTCTGCCATATCGTTCATCCGATTGTGATGGGACTTTTTTGAAAAATGTTCAGGAGATTCCCGGGATGAACATAGGCTATAAGGGAGTTGTAATACTCAATCCTTTCACCCCTAAAAATCACCCTTTGTAATGAAAAAAGTGAAATAAAGTCCCTATTTTTTACGCTTAAATGGCTTACGCTGCCTAAACCATAACAAATACACCAAATTAATGTACACATAATTGAACATCTAAAAAAAGAAAACTCTACAAAAAAGTCTGCGATTTGCATATGTTTATCTTCTACGGATAACTCATTCAATAAGCATTTTTGTCTTTCATTGATGCCAAGAATATCGGGATAAGCAGATTCCCGAACAGTGCACGGCTGGTGGTAAAATCATATTAGCATTTATTTCTGAGTAGCAGAGCACGCCGGGTATTAGCTAGTATTTAATAAATACAATTATCAAAGTTTTATATGATTTTTATAAATAATAGAGCATTCGATAAGTAATGACAACAATGCTTAAACATCACAAACATTATTTACGTTATTTTTGACATTACGAACTTCATTTACAGTCTCCTGCCAAGTCAACTATACCTTACCAATTATTTGGAATATGACCCACTCCATCTGCAGCAACATTTCTGGAAATCTCTCTCATTTGATCGATCTAGAGTTTTCTGGATATAAACTCTTAATTGAAATCTAATGCCTCTTGGAGGTTCTTTGATCTTTGTCAGTAAGTCATAGTCACAAAGACTCATATCCGATGAATTTGGTGGACGTTCCAATTCCATCTTCTACAAATTCTACTGAATATTTTTATGGCGGTATTACTTACTAAATGTGGGAAACAGTTAATATATTCACTAAATATTGATATTTGAAGACTTTTAAAATCATTATTTGTACTACAAAGACTGCTCAAAACATACTACAAGGTTACCATAGTCACCATTAGGATCGCTGGTTTACAGCCGTGTTGCCTTTACATATCGAATGCCTAGTATTTATTTTATTTAACATTCATAACAGCTGTTTTAATACAATGTATATTCATCATTCGAATTTCATAAATGTAATAATCATTGTTTTAATTCGTGTTTTAAAGTTTTACATGTTTCTTACAAAAGAAAAAAGCTAAATATTTTAGAAACTTTGAAATAAATAAGTTAAAGAAAAGTAACAAGTTATTAAATTCTCAATTAATTTTAAACTGTTCACTTCTGTTAAATGATTATAAAACAAACAAAAATGCGTTTATACATTGCTATATAATTTGTTTACCTTTAGTGTATATTTTATTGTTTGCTTACATTTGTTTACATATTTGACTATGCACACAAATAGAAAAGTTATTATTAAATTGTCATTCGTCTGATGAAGGTTATTGAAACAGCAGTTACGAATTTAATATATAAAAATTAATAATATCTAAACACTTTAAAAAGTTAAACATTAATATGGCATTTAAAACTAATAAAACTTTACAAAATATAATAAAAAACAATAAAACCAAAATAAAAAAGACATTATCAGGTGTATATAAAATGAAGTGTGGCACATGTGACAATGTCTATATAGGACAAATTGGTAGACCTTTTATCTCTCGGATAAAGGAACACATGAGATCATATAACACAAATTTGGAATATTCAAAATATGCTAACCACCTATTCCAGTCTAATCATTGTTTCGATCCAAATTTTGAAATTTTACATGTTTGTGATAAGGTAAGAAGTTGGACTTTTGGAGGCTGTAGAAATAAATAAATTGAAAAGTAGTAATAAACTGTTAAATTCTCAACTTGATTTGAATGAATCGCCTTTGTTAAATTAAAAAAAAAGTAAATTATTGTAGTATTGTTGCTTAGATCAGTTGATATGTAATATAACACAATTCATAATTTGTTAACATGTCTGAAGAAGGTACAGTGTACCGAAACAGTTGTCACTGAATTACACTGCTCAAAAAATTAGGGGATATTGTGGAACAACCTATTAAGACTATGTTTTAGGAACAGTATTAGATGCAATCACTTTCTATTACTCCAAAAGAATGTCAACAAGAGTTTGAAGTCATTACGTAACCTCTGTACCACACCAGATGTCAAAGAGATCCTGATTAGGAATATGGCAAACAAACAAAGCAACATTAACATGGGTGAAAATGTTTCTTTAGTATGGTGTATGGTCTCCTCGAACGGCCAGCACTGCCTCACACCTGTATGGCATTGATGCAATGAGGTTAGCAATGAGTTCTTGGGGGATAAGTGGTCACTCTTCCATAAGAGCAATGTGCAGCTCTGGAACAGTTGTGGGAGGTGCTGGTCTGCCTGCAATGCACCTTCCTAATGCATCCCACACATGCTCAATCGGATTTAAGTCCGGGGAGGAAGCTGGCCATTGCATACGCTCGATACCCTCCACTTCCAGCATGTCGTCCACCAAGCCAGCCAGCTCTGTGGGATCGTACATTATCATCCATAAAAAGAAAAGTATCACCTATGGCATCAGCATAAGGCACGACAAAAGGTCGGAGAATCTCATCTCTATACTTTACCGCAGTCAAAGTACCACCTTGGATAACGTAGAGGTCCGTACGTCCACCACTACTGACTCCTGCCTACACCATCAATCCACCGCCACCATATGGGGATCTTTCACGTACAAAAGCTGGATTGTTTCGTGTCCCTTTTTCTCTCCAGATGAATACAAGCGGACTATCACATTCCATGTTGAATCGCGACTCATCAGAAAAAAGAACTGATCTCCATTCAGCATGCCTCCACCCACGATGTTCCTCCGCCCAGTTTCTGCGATCTCTACGGTGTTGTGGAGTTAACCTGATACACACCATGGGCCTACGGGCATAGAGACCACTTCCATGCAGTCGATTAGGGACGGTTTGAGTTGACACCCTGCGTCCTGTTGCTGTTTGAAGTGTATTTCGCAGTTGAGTTGCATTCTGCTGTCTATTCCGACGGGCTGTTAACAAGAGGTAACGGTCATCCCTTGCTGTTGTTGCCCTTGGTCGACCTTGTCCGGCTCTTCTGTGAACAGTATGTTCTTTGAAAATGATTCCAAAGACTGAAAATCACGCTTTGAGACACCCCAATGGCTTGTGCCACCTCTTGTTGTGTCTGTCCAGCTTCCATCCTTCCTATGGCCCTCCAAGCCATTGGTTCAGGTAAATCACGTTGTCGAGGCATCACTGTTCCTAAGGCAAGTCATTCACTAACTGAAAACTGGACTGGATTTAAAAACAGCAACAAAACATTCACCCCCACACCACCCTTTCACATCAACAGTACAGACACTGCCCTGTGGTGTGGTACCGAGGTTACGTAACAACTTCAAACTCTTATTTTACATTATCTTGGAGTAATAGAAAGTGATTGCATCTAATACTATTCCAAAAAACATAGTCTTAATAGGTTATTCTACAATATCCCCTAATTTTTTTGAGCAGTGTATATCTTAATAAATATGAAAATCAAATAAAACTAAGTTTTATTTTTATTTAATTAATACATTTGGATTTTCATCAAGTAAACACCAACTCAATCGACTAGAAAACAAGTAATTTGTCGGTTATATACTATTTCAAACACCAACTTAAAGTAGTTTTTTTTTTAATTTTAACAGATTTTTTTATAAATTAAATTAAATTAAATTAAAAGATAAAAGAGTAGACGGCTCCGTGACGCAAGCGGTTAGATCCACGTCTCTCACCGCTGAGATCCCGTGATCGAGTCTCGGTCACTCCATGTGGGTTTCATGGTGGACGAAACGGAGCTTGGGCAGGTTTTTCTCGGGGTTCCTCCCATACAATTATCGACAATTGCAAATTAGATATATTCCAATTCAAATTATACCCTCCTTAAAAATAATTTTCCCCCGCCACAAATTCATTCAACCATTACTCCATACTCATCTCATCCATTTCGGGTTCATTTCATTCATCTGTCCCTGTGATGGTGCGTCAGGCGTGGTCGGCCGGCACCCTTGTCATTAACATACCTCTATATATATATATATATATATATATATGGGCTCATCTCATCTCATCCTTGACTCTACTCTGAGTTGGATATGAGTTGAGGATGTTTATTTAATTAATAGATAAAAGTATTCTCTCAGAGAGATGTATAAATTGGTTTATTAAATAATCCTTCAATTTGTTTTATGAACGATATTAATAGTTTGATTAGCATTCAATAAAAATTAACTTGTTTTTATTCTCATCAATTCATCGTTCTTTTTTCAAAGCAAAACACAATACTAAACATGAAAATGAAAAATTATTCATATTGTTTATATTTAATTACATGGTGTTCAAAATCTTAATTTTTGTTATAACTGGAGGCAAACATTTAACATCACCGTTTGCAATAAATGACATATAAATAAAGTGAACATCGAGTAGGCTATAATATGGAAAATTACACGGACATACGATCATAGTTTATAATACTATACATATTTACTGTTATTGGAGAGAATAATAGAGATTACAATCTTGAAACAATTCACAGAGATAAAACATAGATCAAAGGTTATCATTTTTGTTTACAAGTACGCCACTGATAATGTAGTGACGTAATAATTAGCACACAATATGGAAGGCAGCATATGGTTGGTGGTTTTGATGACCGCAGCAAGGTTTGGTACGTTGTTCAATCTCGGTCATATGCGCATATGCATTAGCGCATCTGTTGGAATGACTGCATCAAGTATTTTAAGTTTGAAACACAAAAATTCTATCATAAGATAATATCTTATAAAGAAGTATGCTAAAATGAATTTATACATCATCATTGTTATCACCCCTGCCTCTAGTTCTGGAGGTCGCGGGTTCTTTTTTTTTTAAGTATAAGTTGAAAATTTAGTCATTCAATTGAGCATATCTAATATATACAAATGTATGTTTGTTTGTTTGTTTGTATGTTTGTTCGTACTTTATGCGCGGCCATACCGTTGATCCGATTGTGATGGGGCTTTTTGCAAAATGTTCAGGAGATTCCCTGGATGAACATAGGCTATGAGAGAGTTGTGATACTCAACTCCTACACCCTTAAACCGCCCTTTGTAGTGAAAAACGTGAAGAAAGTAGCTCTTTAGAAGCTTAAATGGCTTACGCTGCCTAAAACCATAACAAATACACAACATTAATGTACACAGAATTGAATGTCTCAAAAAGCTCTACAAAAACGTCCGCGACAGCATATGTTTATCTCTTACGGATAACTCACAATAACCATTTTTGTCTTTCATTGATGCTAAGAAGATCGAGACAAGTACGTAGATTCCTGTGCAAACATGGCGGGTATTCTTTTATGGATAACTCACAATAATGCATTTTGTCTTTTAGCTCATTTATGCCAAGAAGATCGAGATAAGTAGATTACCGGTCATCACCGGATATCAGCACGGGGAATCTTAAAATAATTACGATATACATTTATAATTCTTTTTCATTTTTGTTATTCAACTAATCATAAGAAGTACAATAATTTTCGTCTTTCAGCTCATTCATGCCAATAAGATCGGGATGAGTAGATTCCCGGACAATGCCGGGTAAACAGCACGAGGTATATAAAAATAATTACATAATCAATAATCAATAATGTCTGAAGAAGGTACAGTGTACCGAAACAGCTGTCACTGAATTATATAATAAATATGAAAATCAAATAAAACTACGTTTTATTTTTATTTAATTAATAAATACTTACGATATAAATTTTTCGTTTTACTTATTTAACTAAACACAAAACACATTAATTTTCGTATTTCAGCTCATTTATGTCAAGAAGATCGGGATAAGTAGATTCCCGGAAAACGCCGGGTAATCAGCACGGAGTATTTAAAAAAATATAAATTTATAATTATTTTCCCTTCACTTATTCAACTAAACATAAAAGCACTTTAATTTTCATTTATTAGGCGTAGCAGCGCACGCCGGGTATTAGCTAGTTACTTAGAAAGTTACTTTTACATCTGTATAGTTAACTGTGGAGTTTGCACAACAGATGAATCTACCTGTCACTAGTGCATTATTATTATTATTATTATTATTATTATTATTATTATTATTATTATTATTATTATTATTATTATTATTATTATTGTTGTTGTTATTATTATTGTTATTTTTATTATTATTAATATTGTTATTATTATTGTTGTTATTATTGTTATTATTATTATTATTATTATTATTATTAATATTGTTATTATTAATAATAATATTGTTATTATTTTTTTTTAAATTGCGGATGAGCCCATGTAGGATTACGCAAAGTACTTAGAGGCGTTTCCTTTGAGCCCAAATTTCTTTCATTCTTTTGCTATGAGCTTGTTTTCTATCATCTGTCCAAGTTGTTCCAGTTTTTTTCTTCGGTTTGTCCTCTTGGTCAACTTGCCACTTATTCACCTTAATTCAAAATATATCTCTGTTTGGGATATCTTCTTTTGAAATTCGTGCCAATTTTAAGTCCTTTTTGACTTCATCAATCTACTTCATAGTATCCACTGGAGCTTTACTTCTGTTTTCGTAGAATTCCATTATCTGTTTTGTAAGCCTATTTGAGTTCATTCGTTTAATATGGCCATAAAATGTTAACCTTCGTTTTCTAATATCACTATGAATGTCTGTATATATTTTTATTTCCTTTTTACTTCTGAGTCTAAGCTAACCAGGCACGGTATTATTATTATTGTTATTATTGTTGTTGTTGCTTCTTTCTAGTTTGTTACTTATCTGAGGAATTGTAACAGTTGAAGCCATTTGATTATTAGAACTAGAAAACATACTAGATACTGTGCTGCATCACGTAGTGGTGGTCAAAGCTGAACTCAGTTCTCCAAACAGTTACACTTTATATAGTCTTCAACTGAGCATTCACTGGTGAATGTAGTAGAAATGCAGAAATGGCATCCACTACCGTAGAGGAAACTTGGTCACCCACAAAGGCAATAGACATGGCAGCTCCTGAAGTTATTGCAACTAGCAGCTAAACCCAGAACCATCAGCTAAGTCCTCTTCGGGCGTGCAATCATGATTCTGTGATACCGTCCTAAAACGATAGAAAACCAGAGGATTCTGTAAACATTACTTTTTTCTCGTTTTCTTTTGTTTATACTGTTCTTCCTTTTTTGTTTTGCATTTCTTAACCTTTTATTTTATTCACATATACAAACACAAATTCAGGATACACACTCAAACCCAAGGTGGATATTTAAAATCACCTAGCTCGCCAGGAAGCGAACCTGGGTCGCCGGAGTGGAAGGTAGGGACTCTACCTACTATGCAACGGCAACGGACCGGTTCAAACTCGGCCACAGTCGATATATATATTTTTTTAGGATGGAAAAATCGAAGGAGCAAATCCTCCGGGAGGGACTTTAAGCCATGGGTCTCGAGTCTGAAGAATTTCAGACTCGTAAGAGATCCTCAAGCCTGAAATAAATAGTCTCTAAGCAAAATTTATCGATCTCAAACATCTTAGTAATACCTTAGTTGCCTGCTGGATGTCTCATGGAGTCAGTGTGTTGACCGCATCACTCATGACATCTATGGACAAATAAGTTAACTAAAATGAATTTGGTATATTAACTCCTAACAAAGGAGAGGCTATGTTTCGACATTGGGCTATGCCATTATAAATAGGTTATCATCAAGGAATTATTGTTGGTCTGCGCCACCTACAGAATCCATCGTCAGTTTCTACAACTTTGGTGGTCTAGATGTTAAGTTTCTTGCCTCTGGTTCCAAGGATCGCGGATTCAGATCCGGCTGAGGTCGAAGAATTTTTGGGATGGAAAATCCAAGGAAAAAAAAATCCTCTGAGAGGGACTTTGAGCCGTGAATCCCATCTGTGAACATTTTCACGCTAGTAAAAAATTTAAATCTAAATTAGTGCCTCTGAGCAAAATTTAATCGTCCTTTTTTCTCCAAGTATTATCATAGTTGCCTACTACATGTTTCTTTGAAACGATGAGACAATACACTTACTCGCTGACATTTGTAGGAAATAAGCGAAATTAAATGCAGCTTGGTTAAGTAATTGCTACAAGGGACAGCATCCTTTCCCCACATGGGGATGTACGGGTGTAGACAACTAACAAACTAATTAACGAATTATGAATCTCTACAGTTTGTCTCTCATTTATTAAGGTCCTATATTGATCTCTATCTTCAGCCATTTGAAACAAGTTCATAGTTTCGATATAAGGTTCTCTAGGATCAATCAAGTCAATATTATATTGACTTGAACATAGACCAAGGCCTTCCTATTTATCTTCTTCTTCTTCTTCTTCATTTCCTGGTTTAGGCAAGGTTGCCTGTTCCGTCTTCACTAATAGATCTAAGACCATCTCTTCCGAGGACGTCCGATATCTCTTCTTCCTCTTGGAAAAAAATTGAAGATTTTATTTGGTAATCTACTTTCTTCCATTCTTTCTAAATGTTCTTTCCACTGTATCTTGTTGTTAAATATCTTTTCTTTTATGGAGTAGATCTGCAGTTCCTCACGGATATCCTCGTTTCTTATCTGGTCCATTCTAGTGCAGCCTTTTACTCTTCTTAAAAATTTCATCTCGGCTGCTTGGATTTTACTTTCTTGTTTGGTAGTGGTAATCCAAGATTCACTCCCATACAAAAGGACAGGGACAGCCATTGTTTTATAAAACTTTAATTTTGTTTGTTTATGGGCTTTATTATTCAATATTCTATTTATTGTACCACAAATAGCTTGAAACTGATGTGTTTTGTGTTCAATATCTTTATCATACCCATAGCTGATGTCACATCCTAAATATTTAAAGTGGGATACTTGTTCAATAATTTCGTCTCTAATTACTATTTTTGCACGCAGAGTATTTCTTCCACAAAATGCCATTACTTTTGTTTTACTTATTGAAATTTTAAAATTTTAATCGCTACATATTGCATTTAGTTTGTAAGCAGCCAATTGTAACAGATCTTCATCATGGTGTAGTAAGACCAAATCATCGGCGAAAAGTAAGTTATTAATACTTGAGTTATTGTTCAATCTAAGGCCTTTGTCCATTATAATTTTTCATTGTTTCATAATGTCGTCGATATATATTAAAAAGAGTGGGCGATAGACTACACCCTTGTCTAACTCCTTCCTATTTATCTTTTGTATACAATTAACTTGTGTGAGAGACTTTTGAGAAAGATCGTTTTACATGATGGGTTTCCAGCACGACGCACAGCCCCCAATCTGGAGGGCCGGAGGTTTTCTATTGGAGTCCCTTTCCCTTAGAAGGTTGCCTTCTCCTCGGCTGACGAGAATCCTCTTCCCAACACTGAGGGACAAAGTAAGAAAGAATACACAGATAACACTTTACTCAACGATGGCTCTACCAGTGGCGATGTATGGAAGTGAGGCCTGAGTCCTGAAGGAAAAAGAAAATAAATTAAATTCAGGCAGCGGAAATGAGTTTCCTACGGGCTGTGAGAAGTTATGCAAGAGAAAAACATATTAGAAATGAGAATATTAGAGAGGAACTAAAAGTACAACCACTTCTTCAACAAATAGAAGAACACAGGAACAATTGGATAGGACATCTGCAAAGAATGACAGAGGATAGGATTAAAAGATGGCACTGATGTGTAATCCTGGAGGACGAAGATCGGTAGGAAGACTAAGAAAGCGCTGGGCTGAACAGATGTGATATTGGAACAGGCTAAGACCTAATCCGTGAAGGTTGATGATGATATTATTAACTCATTGACACTAAATAATCCGAAGTTTATGGACGCACGGACATTACCTCTCCATACATCCCGATCCTGATTTAATATTTTCCATTCATGTTTTGTATAATTTATCAATTCATAGGTATTTTACCATCTGATTCTTGACCCACCTAATTGGTGATTTTCCTCTGATGTCCCTATAAAAAGTTTCCATGCTTCTGTTCTATCCCCTCTCCCCAATTTGTGCAACATGTCCTACCCAATGCTGTTTACGACTTAACTGCCCTTATTAGGGCCTACATCCGGTTACCCATTGAGGTCTTGTAGCTTACTAATGTTGTTTTCTTCAGTCACTAACTGTTCGTTTCTCATTTCTCTAAATTTTTTCATAAATATTTTAGTCTCAAATACTCGTATTTTTCTCCATTCCTAAAAGAATAGAAATATAGTATAACAATAAAAACAACCACTATACATATTTTTAATTTAATATTTATTTGGAGGAGTTTGAATGACACTGTAATAGCATGGATTTCCAGAATTGAGTGCATCTAATTTATTTCCGCACCTCATTCCTGTTTGAAATTATTGTTTCTGGATATTTGAATTCAGCCACATTTTAAAAACTTCGTTAATTTTTAATAAGCGTTCATTCCCATTTAATAATGTATTTCTATGTGTAACCATATACGTATTTAGTTCTGCGTTATTGAGTTTTAAGAAACTTACTTTGGACGTTTCTTCAGGGGTCCTCATCTAGGGGATATGTGGATGGTGACCACAAGGTGCCCAAGCTGAGCAAAACATTTCTTCCACTTGTGTTATGCACTCTTTTAACTTTACTGTCTAACCTCTCTTGGTTAACTCTTGTTTTTTCGACCCCGACGCTATTAGAACATCCGAGGGCTAGGGAGTCTTTCCTTTCTTCTATTTCTTCTTTCCTTTATTTTCTTTTCTTCTCCACAAAAGCCTGACCAGAGGCTATAAGATGGCAGCCCCATCACTGGTCTTGCCTTCCTTTGGCCAGCAACCAATGGAAGGGACTATTATTAT
The DNA here is from genome assembly GCA_030220185.1 of Diploptera punctata. NCBI lineage: Eukaryota > Metazoa > Arthropoda > Insecta > Blattodea > Blaberidae > Diploptera > Diploptera punctata. The sequence goes on along the minus strand of JASPKZ010002693.1, from coordinate 474,507 downwards.
GCTTTCAAGTCTTATACGTGAATTTCCCGGAAGGATCAAAACGCTGGAGGGAAAATTTTTTATAGGATCGTAACAGGCCTTGGCCTAATACTTAGAAGGAAGAAGAAGAAGACTTTGGACGTTCGTTTCAAATGGTAATTCTCAGATTTATTTTTTCAATTTTATAGTCATTCCATAATATGAGATTTACATACTGTTATATATATATATATATATATATATATACTTTCATAATTGAAGTCTGCACATTTTGTAAACTACTTTTTTATGAAATAGGCTCTATTATGGAAATGCGTGTTATTATGCATTACAGAGACACTTGACTTCCCAACTCCTTTCAAAAAACGTTAAACTGAAAATATATAAAACTATTATTCTACCAGTTATATTATATGGGTGCGAAACATGGACTCTTACTTTAAGGGAGGAAAGGAGATTACGAGTATTTGTGAATATAGTACTTAGGAAATTTTTTGGACCAAAGAGAGATGAACAGACAGGTGAATGGAGAAGACTGTTTAACAGTGAATTACATGGTCTTTATAAGCAGCCAGATATAATGAGAACAGTTAAATCTCATAGACTGCGATGGGCAGGACATGTGGCACGAATGGGGAATAAAAGACGTGCATGGAAGCTTCTTGTAGGAAAACCAGAGGGAAAACGCGCAGTTGGTAGACCAAGAATGAGGTGGGAGAATAACATTAACTATGATTTGAGGGAAGTAGATTATACAGGGGATGATAGGAAAGCATTAGCTCAGGATAGGGATATATGGAGAGATTATGTCCACGCGGCCATGAACCTACGGATTCAATAGTGCCAGTAAGTAAGTTCGTTAGTTATTTTGTTATGAAAAGTCACATTTATATTTATCATAGTGAAAAATTAGTTTAATTATTGTAATAATAATAATAATAATAATAATATATAATAATAATAATATATAATAAATAAATAATAATAATAATTTTTATTAAGAATTTCTCTACAATACAGTAGTTTTCCCACAACCCATTGTAAATTTCAGTCCTCCATACATCCCATTTCTTTGCATCACTCGCTGTTAATCCCCTCTACACCATACTCCTACGGACTACTTGAACCCACTATTCTTTTGTCTCCCCTTTTCTTCTGTTATCCTCGATTCAAAATTTAATATAATCTTACGTATCCTATCATCTGACATCCCCTTTACGTGGCCAAACCATTATAGTCTTCTTTCTTCAATAACTTATATAATTTATTTCTTTTTGAACATCCATTATTTATTTGATTTTTAGTATTCCTAATATTGTCTCATCTTGAATTCCTAAAAGCTCTCCACCAGAAGTCCATCTCTGTCAGGAATAATTTATGTGCTTGCTCTCTGCTTAATGTTCACATTTTGCACTATATAATAGCATACTCGCCACCAATTAACTATATATTTTTTTTAGATTTGTTCAGAATTTCTCCACTTTTCAGCAATGAATTTAACATGTTTTTTTATTTCATTCCTTGATAATAATAATAATAATAATAATAATAATAATAGATTAAATAAAAAATGGTACCTGGTAAGTCAGTCCTCCTCAACTAAATTATTAAACTTCATCAAGTAGTTCCAATGGAGGCCTATCAAAAAACATTGTTTCATCTTCTGCATTTTAACTGGTACTGATTTTGCTGTATAAGTTGTACAACAGGTTTAGGTTTACAGAAGATGAAACATTGTTTTCTAAAGGCCTCCATATTGGAACTACTTGTTGAAGTTTAATAATTTAGTTGAGGACGACTGACCTACCAGCTACCATTTTTTTTTCAAATGCCCCACGTTGTCTTTCGACATTCCTGGTTTCTCTCCTGGCATGGCGTACTTGTAACCCACTTCTGAGGTTGGGGCGCCTGGAAGGCGGGGTTACGTTGCCCCGATGATATGATGGGTGATGATGATGATAGTGGTGCGCCAGGAAAGACCCTAATCCTAAGCTTAACCTAAGATGAATATGAATGATGATGATTGCGATGGCCATATGATTTCGTGGACCATTTGGGCCTTAAAGTTTTCCTGACATTTGTCTTACAGGTGAGGAAAAACCCCGATAAAAATCTCACCCAGAAAAACTGTCCCGACCGGGAATCGACCCCGGGCCCGCTGCGTGACAAGGCAGTACGCTACCCCAGACCACAGCGGTGGACCCAGGTACCAATTTTATATTTAATATCTAATTACATAACCTCAACGGTGCTTTAATATGAATTTTAAAAGTGTTTAATAATAATAATAATAATAATAATAATAATAATAATAATAATAATAATAATAATAATAATAATAATAATATTAATATTAATAATAATAATTAATAATAATAATAATACATTCTTAATTTAACTATTTAATTTAAAATCATTTTATATCATTCTTATTTTAAACGATTTTATTATCTAGCATTATACTGCACCTAGAACCTTCGGTTGAATCCCATAGCCTGTGTGTTTTAGTTATTGTGCATTTCATCTTGCAGCTACTATCACCTACCGCAGATCAGTGCTGTTTGTGTGGGGTAGTAGCCTCGAGTCTCCCATCGTGCACTATGGACATTGCGTATCGGTGGCTTTGATGGGTTGGGAGATACTGTGGTTGAAAGTGGTCAACCTCGGGCATTTTCATACATTTCGACCGAAATGATCTACAAAATATTCAGAATATCCAATAATGTTACGGAATTCTCCATTTTAGTGTTTGTGTGTGTTTGTGTGTGTCTAGGAGTCGACCACCGGTCAACTTCCATCGACCACCCAGTACATATACAACCGACCATCAAACAACCGTTATTGAGAATGTTCTAGCATGAATTGGACTAAGAAAGGATGAAGAATATTTTGGAATATTCTAGACCATTATGTGTAGGAGGTGAGGAAAGCTAACAACATAATTGAATATATATATATATATATATATATATTAAAATGGTACTTGTGAAAAATATATTATTAACGAAGTAAATTGTGCAAGGAAGGCGATTAGATCCCTGAATGGTCTTTTATGGAATAGAAATTTGACCAGAAAAAAAAGATATTATACAGACAATAATAGAAAGTATACTTACATATGGATTAGAAAGCTGGACAATAAATGAAAGGATGCAGAAAATAATCTTGGCGACAGAAATGGATGGATTACGGAGAAGTATGAGAATATCTAGGCTACAACATATTCGAAATACATACATCAGACAAGAAATGGATGCACAAGAAACTGTTATCGATAGGATAACAAAGAGAGCTCTACAGTGGTATGGACATGTACAACGGATGTCGGAAGACCAGTGGCCTAAACAGGTGCTGGATTGGATGGTACCAGGCAGAAGGAAGAGGGGGAGAAGTAGAAGAACATGGTATGAGGGAATATATGATGCCATGATGAAGAGGGGTATGGAACATGGTCAATGGGAAGATATGAATCTCTGGAAAGCAGAAATCAAGGGCAAACTGCTGTAAAGTAGAAAGCCTGTATTAAGTATTAAGTAAGTATTAAAATGAGTGGTAATGTACAAGAATATTCTCGAATTTCCTAGAATGAATTGGACTAAGAAATGACGGAGAATGTTTCGGAATATTCTGGAACCGCTTCGCTCGTCAGATAGCTGATGAGTTGTCTGGGTGTAAATTTCTATATCCATCCATAGTAATTCTGCCCGAAGGCAGGTCTTTCACTGCAATCATAGCATTTTTCATGCTATGCTTGCAGCTCTACTAGGGAATTGTGTATGTGTGGTAGCTTCCCGTTGCTTTCCACACCGGTGAAGGATGATGATGATGATAAAGATGATGGCCATATGATTTCGGGGACCGTTTGGGCCTTAAAGCTTTCCTGACATTTGTCTTACAGGTGAGGAAAAACCCCGATAAAAACTTCACCCAGAAATCTGCCCCGACCGGGGTTCGAACCCGGGCCCGCTGCGTGACAAGGCAGCACGCTACCTCGAGACCACAGCGGTGGACAATTTCTATATAATCAGAAATAATTTAAACTTATCGCTTAAGTTTTAAATAAGTTCTATTCGATTTATTATCGGAAAGTAGTCCACCGCTGTGGTCTCGAGGTAGCGTGCTGCCTTGTTAGGCAGCGGGCCCGGGTTCGATTCCCGGTCGGGACAGGCTCCTGGGTGAGGTTCTTTTCGGGGTTTTCCCTCACCTGTAAGACAAATGTCAGGAAGCTTAGGGCCCAATGTTCCCCAAAAAGCATCCGGCCATCATCATCATCCTGATCATTATCATATCATCCTTCACAGGTGTGGAAAGCAACGGGAAGCTAAAAAAAAAGAAAAATTCCAGCCCTTGGCTGACCAGCCGGCCTCACATCCACATGTGTTAATCACAGAGGTAGACGATCATCCAGCCAGTATAGGGGTGACATGTGGTCAGCATGTCGGATCCCCCAGCCGCTGTAACTGGAATCCTCAATCTGGAGTCGCTACTTATTGTAGCTACCCAAATGCCTCGCGATGCTGGGTCACCGGTCCCATACTGGCCGAAATTCCATCAGAAAAATTTCTTCCCCCATGAAGACTTCAACCAGCGCAAGTCCCGTAGCTCTGCGTCAAGGTTTCTTGCCTTAACCACTCAGCTACGGCTCGGGACCAATGGAAAGCTACCACACCTATAATTCCCTAGTAAAGCTGCAAAGAATAGCATGAGAATACTATGATTGGAGTGAAGGACCTGCCCTCGGGCAAAATTACTATGGATGGATGGATCGGAAAGTACGAACGTTGCTATTGCAGTTATTTATCTAGGATTGGAGTCAATGAAATTATTTTAAGTCCAAGTACACGTTATTAGAATATTTTAATGTTCAGATTTTAGAAGATTGAAATTTCGTCCGAGTCCGAAATGATCACAAGTTTTGCGCCATCGCAGAAGTTACTAAATTAAAATATTTAGTTGTGGAGATCGCGGACTAGAGTGTAGAATATAGTAGAACAGTCTCGTAAAGTAGAATAGTATACAATTTTGTATGCGTTTTCACTTAAAAAGGCGTTGGCCACGCCTATGTTTAATCCACTACACTTTATACAATCTTGGTATACATGTTACAGTAAATAATATTCGCTAAACATGAGTTCCTTGGCAGGGAGGTGTATGTCTCGGAAATTCCTAAAATGTAAATTACTTCACCACATCTATTAATATTTAACTCTGTTCTTATATATTCATTCTTTACCCGATCCAATCTTGTTCAGCCTCACCACATCTATTAATATTTTGGTAATTTTATACGGGTGAATCTTTCAATTGTAGATGTCATCCTTCTTCTTCTTCTTCTTCTTCACTTCACGGGCTAGGCAAATTGCCTATTCCGCCTCACAATTCTGTCCATCTTGTCACTGGCCTTCCTACATTCCTTGAATCTCTTGGCTTGTAGTTAAATGCTGCTTTTGGTAACCTTTTTACATTCATACTTTCTACACGTATAAACCATTTATCTCTATATTCTTTGATTTTATCGTCCAATTACTTATATTTAACTCTGTTCTTATATCTTCATTCTTTACCCGGTCCAATCTTGTTCAGCCTTTTGTTCTTCTAAGGAAGTTCATTTTCTTTCAAAAAACGTTAAACTGAATATATATGAAACTATTATTCTACCAGTTATATTATATGGGTGCGAAACATGGACTCTTACTTTAAGGGAGGAAAGGAGTTTACAAGTATTTGAGAATAAAGTACTTAGGAAAATTTTTGGACCAAAGAGAGATGAACAGGCAGGTGAATGGAAAAGACTACATAACAATGAACTACATGGTCTTTATAGGAAGCCAGATATAATAAGAACAGTTATGTCTCGTAGACTGCGATGGGCAGGACATGTTGCACGTATGGGGAATGAAAGACTTGCATGGAAGCTTCTTGTAGGAAAGCCAGAGGGAAAACGCCCAGTTGGTAGACCAAGAATGAGGTGGGAGAATAACATTAACTATGATTTGAGGGAAGTAGATTATACAGGGAATGATTGGAAAGCATTAGCTCAGGATAGGGATGTATGGAGAGCTTATGTCCGCGCGGCCATGAACCTACAGGTTCGATAGTGCCAGTGAGTAAGTAAGTAAGGAAGAAGTTCATTTTTACGCTTTGTAATCTACTTTGTAATGCTTATTTCTTGGTATTCTAAGAGCCAGAGGCGTTAGTTAACGTTTTGAGGTGAGTGGGATATATGTTTTTTGATTTGGTTAATATATATATATTTGATTTTTTTTTAAATTTGCAAACTGTCATACGTCAATGTCAAGAGACGACGTCACCTTTAACCTGTAACCTTTTCTTACGAGAAAAGAACATAGCTTGTCACATGTGTATTCAGGCGAGATAGTTTTTAGCATTATAACAATTCTTTTGTTTTATTTTTACATTGGGATTGTTTCCTGGACCTGCATGACTAACTCATCACACATGCCTTTTGTAACAATTTGATAATAATATATATTCTTATTAATTATTGAAAACTTAATTTAATTATAATTTTGATATCATTTGCTTACGGCTCCGTGGCCGAAGCGGTTAGGCGCTGGGGTCCCGATATCGAGTCTCGATCACTCCATGTAGGTTTCGTGGTGGACGAAACGGACTTAGGCAGGTTTTTCTCGTGATTTTCTCCCTTTTCCCCTGCCACAATTTCATTCCAACATTTTTCCATTCTGATCTCATCAATTTCATTCATCTACCCCTGTGATGGTGCGTCAGGCGTGGTCGCCCGGCACCCTTGTCATTCACAGACCTCTATATAAGGGGCTCATCTCATCGCATCCCTCGTTCCGACCCTGAGTTGGACATAAGTTGAGGATATTATTATATATTATTTGCTTAATACATGTAATTTTGTGGTTCTAATGATATGTTATACGACATGTTTATCTTGTAGCATATTTGATTAAACGTTCTTGAAATTTATATAAATTTATAAATAAATTCAATATCAAGAAGATTCCTGAAGATGAAGCTAACACTTCGAAAAGATTAGAAATTTAATGATGTAACGAAGATTGTGACATGACTTATTGCGGTTGAGGACGGCGGTGTAAAAATGGTATAACAGTTTTTATAATTAAAATAATTGTAATCTCAACGGTGTGAACATAAAACAAAATAAAAATATTAAAAGTATAAGGCATTGCTCTATCCTAAAATGAAAAGAAAAAAAATATTGTCATTATTTCTAGATAGATAATTAATTGTTCACAATATTGGAGATATCTCTCTTTACCCACCCGAGATGGATGTATAATTATCGCTCCACCCGAACATTATGTTTCGTTGATTTAAAACAATTTAAATCTAACGCCTGTAGATTGCACTATATAATTAAAATATATTAAAATGCATGTTTAAAAACACGGTTTAAGAATTCCATCAGTGATAAAGATAGTTGAATATTATGAAAGTGTGCACAAGAGGTAACAGAAGGCAGTAAATGTTGTAATTTCTGCATATCTCCAGCAATACAGTGTCGTTACACTGCTGATAATGCTATCGTGTGCTTCTAATGGGTGTTCATTATAATATATTGCGATAAAACTAGGGTTCCTTGTTAACCAACACCGCTGTAAATCGCATGAGCTACAGCAGTTTCTTTTCCTCTTGTAATTGCACATTATTTAATTTTCTGGAAGAAAGGCAAGTCGGGTGGTGAAACGTTTGAAAAACACGACAGAATGCAATAACTTGATTTAATGAAATTCTTCGAACTGCTATGTTATACAAAACAAGATATAACCTTTTCTGGAGTAAGAAAATACAGGCTGGAAACAAGTTTTCCAAAGATTTAAACATTAACCGGATTTGTTAAACTGTTTCGTTACAAGATAATCATCTTTAGTAACATACATAGATAGATCATCGGTTGATTAATGACTTTGACGTCGACCGATTCCTAGTAGCCAATTTTGTCGGTCCATCCAATCTGCTGGTTGTAGATGTTTCTCCTTACTTACTTACTTACTTATTTACTCACTGGCACTATCGAACCCGTAGGTTCATGGCCGCGCGGACATAAACTCTCCATACATCCCTATCCTGAGCTAATGCTTTCCAATCATTCCCTGTATAATCTACTTCCCTCAAATCATAGATAATGTTATTCTCCCACCTCATTCTTGGTCTACCAACTGGACGTTTTCCCTCAGGCTTTCCTACAAGAAGCTTCCATGCACATTTTTCATTCCCCATACGTGCAACATGTCCTGCCCATCGCCTTCATGTATAAATATATTTCCTGACTCCAGGAGGTTTTAGGTCTTCCTCTGCCTCGTCTTCCCAACAGGTTTCCATTCCAAAACACATTTTGGTAGCCGATCCTCTTCCATTCGCGGGACATCGCCGTTCCATCTTAATTGCTGAATTTTAATATGATCTAAAATATCTTCATTTTCTCCCTTATAACTGAGTTTTTAATGTTTTCTATTCTTGAAATCCTTGCTGCCCATCATATAAAATCCATTTCCGTTGCCAAAATTACGTTGAATCAATAATAATATATCTCTCTGTGCTTTAGTTTAGCTCCACCATTTGTGTATAATTTTTCATGTCAACATCTCCTAAACCATTCAGGGACATGAATTAAGGAAAGAAGATAAAATAACCTCTGTAGGCCTAATTTATATATTTTTAGAGGCACGCTCTAGCATAGTGTGCTAAGACAATAGACTTATAAGCCGGAGGTCGTGGATTCGAGTCCCATTGGGGTCTGGATTTTTAAAGTGGCATTAGCATTCAAGATAGGGACAAATGGCGTAACATCATGGACAGTGTAGAGTTCTGAAAAGTAATATCTAACTTTGTGTATTTTAGATGTCAATGTTGTAACCTATTTTATATTTTGATATTGTTCGGCTGGAGACAAACCTCTGTACTGAGGAGAATTCCCTTTAATAATAAATTAACATTCTGGCGGCACTATGGTCCTAGGTCAACTTAGCCTCTAACGTAAATGAGTACCAGGCGGTAAAGGGGCTGTCACACAGGGCCGACAATCTGGATGACATAACGTGTCGAATGTCTAGAGAGATAGAAACCTTAACTTGTAACTAATTCATGGACCTTCTAAGGCCTATAGCGAATCACTTTATCTTATACAGTATACACATATTTATTTTATTTCCTATTGCTTTCTTTTCCCCAAATTTCAGTAGTTTTCTACTTTGAATTTTACATATTTTAAGTGTTTTTACCGATTTACTTTTTTCACATGAGTACATGATACACTATTTTAAAAATAATAATATAATACTTTTTTTATATTAGTCTTCCCAAATTATAATGTTAAAAATATTGATACATGATACTGTACACACCCAGACCCAAGTTGGAGATTTAAAATCTTTTACCCTGCCGGTATTGAAACCGTGTTGCCTTAGTGGACTCCCGCCAAGACAATAGCTAGAACATACAAGAATAGGCCTATGCTTAGTAAAACTTTATTTAAACTACACCATTTCAAACAAAATAAAGACGTCAATATATTAAAATAAAGGAGTCTATAAACATAAATGGAATAGTTGTGAAAATGTCGGCAGAATCTACAGGAATTTTAATGTAGAATTCAATCAACATTTTATAGATTTAAATATGAGAGTAAATAAAATCTTGCTAAACCTCTGTTAGAAACAAGTTATCAGTTCAACGCAATCACAACATTATGTAATGTCGATATTACGCAGAGAGAATAACAACTAGGATATTAACATTCTTGAAGAAATCTGAATTTTAAAAGATGCTAAGGATAAAAACCTTGTACTTTAGTAGGACTTTAGTAGACTAAAAGCAAGATATACACAATGTTATTTACAGATATGGGTCGCACGGACAGTAAAATAAAAGCCTAATGAACGAGAACACGCCCAACAACCTGAATCTTTACTACAGAAAAACCTAAAAATCTAGTAACTTACCATTTTAAATGATGATGATAATGGAAAATGTGTCTGAAAGGTCTTCAAAGTGATTTGACTTACGATGTGATAAAAGTGAAATTTTTATTATCAACTTTTACAAACATTTTCCTATTTATTTTTATTTTTATGTTAGTAGTAATGGTATGTATTGCCTTTTTTCAAAAGAAAGAAAATACATTTGCATTTTCATTGCTCACGGGCCTGCTTGGCCGTACGTGCACTATTTTTCCATGAATAAAAATAAAAATAAACATAAGAATATATAAACAAATATATACATGGTATGATAAGAAAAATAAATGCCTGGACGGGATTCGAACCCGGATCTCTGAGTCTGTACCTCAGCGTGATATCCATTACACTACCAGGCGAATCCAATTCAAACACTTATTTTTCTTATATATGTATTATACTCTCCATTATTACTAGATGTCGCGAGAACACTGTCTTCACTGCCATCTAGTAGCTGACTATATCAAGTAAGCAAATTAAAGAGAATATTTATTTTACTTTATAGCAGTGACGCTTTATCGATGTTATAATTAAATCTTTAACATTGAGCAATGCAATATATATACGTGACTACACATCTTCATAAAAATGTGTAAACATAATGACTGATATATATATATATATATATATATATATATATATATATATATATATATATATCATCTTCTTTGTTCTTCCTTCAAAGTATTAGGCCAAAGCCTGTTACGATCCTATAGAAAATTTTCCCTGCAGCGTTTCATAGGACAGCCCAGTGATCTTCGTCCTCTTGGTATATAATTATAAACAGCTTTGGGGATCCGATTTGAACTCATTATTTCAAGATGGTGTTTCTAATTTAGTTGGTACTGTTTAATATATTCCAAAATTGGCGTAGTCTTCAATTCTTTTAAGATATCGGTGTTCCTTTTCCGATTCCATCTGGTGTAATCCGCTGTTCTGCGCATGAATATCATTTCACAAGCCGGTATTCTGCTTTCAAGTTGTCTTTTTAGTGTCCATGCTTCACTATCATAGGTCAACACTGGTCTAGCCAAAGTGTTATATAAACGTAATCTGGTGTTTCTTGTACAAGGGATGGTTTCATAACTTGATTAATAATTCCTAAACTTTTATTATATCTAGTAATTTTTTAAGGGATATCTTTTCCATACCAGATAGAGAGATAATATCCAAGGTTATATATATATATATATATATGAAATCTATGTCCACACTACATACACATCTACATTCGTACATGAAAAGGCCATGTGTATAGATATAAAAAAGTGCCAGTAATTATTCTACGTAGGGGCGATGTGTTATCGAATACCCAGTGACTATAATCGTATTTATAGAATCATCACATCACAATCATTACGTGTTGGACTCTGGTGAATCGATTGTGGTATTATGCCAGCGTCTTTTAGTTCTTCCTAAGTTTCTTCGTCTATTTTATGTATAAACAAGAATTGTCTAGGTTATCTTCTCGGATCCATCCTAGTTCTTTCCACTGAAGACTGAATTGCTGAACATAATGAACTGTAGAGTATATTTTAGTTATTTTAGGATTACCTCATGTTTACAATGTTAAAACTATGAGGTTACAGCTGTACTTCTCATGAACCTCATTTCAGATTCAATAATCATCGAAAATGAATAGTACTCTAAGAGAAGCTGAAGATGTAGTATGCTTCCGAAATGCGTTCACAGAAGTTTTTAACCGGAGTTTTAGTTGAGGATGACTATGATCTCAGGTACAGGTAATTCTATAACTAAAGTTTCTTAGTGGTCATAAAAATCCTGTTAATTCATCACTGTTGTGTAGCTAGATGCACCACCACAATTTCCACACATCAAATCGCATGTACATAATCTTAATTAAAGTGACTACATCTTAGAACTAATAGCTAAACATACGTTTTTAGTGTCATTTTTTTCCATGATAGAATTAATAATAATTAATAACAAGTCGGACAGTTTCTCACTGTTGGCCAGTGTAATTATCGAATTCTGAAGGAATGAATTTATTCGGCTGTTGTCACGAAAATAATTTTGAAACAAATTGTACATACGTTCATCTAATTATCGAATTCTGAAGGGATGAATTTATTCGGTTGTTCTCATGAAAATAATTTTGAAACAAATTGTACATACATTCATCGATCCTACCTAGTAGGTGCCGAAAATAGCAATGACAAAACATATATATATATATCGTTACATGTCGCATAGAGACATTTGAATTGTACGGGCGAGTCGCCCATGGCAAGTTAGAGTATCCGCACAGCCGCCGAATTATCTGGAGCGTGTTGCCAGATGGTTCTACCGGTGTCTCTCTCTTTCTTGGGAAAGATCCATGCTAGAGGATTCTAGGCATCGAACTGCCTAGAAGCTGTTTCCGGAAATTTCCTCTCGCCTTATAAAAAGACATAGGCAGGAGATCGCAGTCAGTCCGCGATAGCGAGTCTTGTGGTGAACAATGTGACGATAAGTTGTGGAGAATTGATTTATTAGTGAGTGGAAAATTGTGCTAACTGAGATAATAATTAGAAGAAGATTATTAGTGATTTGTATCTGTGAACAGTAGTTTGTTGATAATTGAAGAATTTAATAAAGTGTTTAGTGAAAATTTTAATAAATCCATTGTTCTTATTTACTGCTAAATAACCTAGAAGGAAAATCGAGGCTATCCGGGCACAATATATATGTATGTCCGTTATAGCGACAGCAATTTTTTTTTTTGGGAATACAACTTGGCATATAGTAATCATTTAAAAAGTAAATTCGTTAACCAGCAAAATCGGACATTTATGAGTGGTTCATCTGACACAAAAATTTATAAATCTCTCTGGCACCCGTAATTTTCGAATTTTCGCAACGAAATTCAACATGTGCTATTTAAATAAAACGAGGAGTGCATTTCCAAAAAATCATCGAAATCCGTCCATTAGAAGTGGTGGTTTACCTAAAACCCTAAAATAAAATAAAACTTTTTGTCTTAACTGCGCTCCGACACATTTATATAACGAAAAATTAGTACATTATTAATGGGTTACATTGAGGAATAATTATTTTTATTATCTCCGAAGTATTCTTATTAATTTAATCTCATATCGCATTTTCTTATAGAATACATTCACTAACTATTGATATCGGATCCCTTTTAATTTAAGGGTTAGAAAAGGACATATTCCGTAAGCCAGCAAAACGGGACTGTACATTTGACTTCTGAGGAATTCGCTTAGTTGAGGCACTTCTTGCGCGACGGACTTTCTTTTTAAATGTTGATCATACAATAATTGCCGTATACAGGGTGAAAATTATTTAAACCGACAAACTCTGGGAGGTTGTAGAGGACACCAAAACAAACAATTTTCTCTAATGCCAATTTTCCTATGAGGATTATTTAAACCGGTAGAGGGCGTATTACGCTCTTCAGTTCTCATGACTGCAACTGCTGTTGATGGTGGGAATTGTTTTGTCCACCAGTGTAGTAGTGAATTGTATCTGTTTACTAATGGAGCGTTACACCTGGAGTGAGTACACTGATATGTGTGGGCCGGTATTGTTGGGGACTGTTTAATTGGGACATATCTCCTACCTAGGCCATTAAATGGCAGGCACTATTACGATTTTCTCGCCAGAGCATTGCCAGAATTGCTGGAAGACTCCCGCTCCCTACAAGACAACGCATGTGGTTCCAACATGACAGGGCGCCGGCACATTTCAGTCGTGTGCGTCGATTCTTGAACCAACGGTTTTCAGAAAAGTTGATTGGCAGAGGTGGTCCTGTACCATGGCCTGCTCGATCCCCAGATATGACCCCTTTGGATTTTTTTGTGTGGGGAGAGATGCGCAACCTTGTTTACACAACTCCAGTTGCATCAGAAAAGGATCTGGTTGCCCCGGATAGTAGTAACAGCAGGAGCAATTAACGATACTCCTGGAGTTTTTGCCCATGTTAGACAGAACATGATCCGCCGGTGTAACCTTTGTTTACATGTCAATGGAGGCATTTTTGAACCTCTACTGTAATTTAAGTAATTGCGTTGTGTTAATGTGTTGTCTCTTGGTAACGAAAAATGCAAAAGTGTTTCATCATCATCATCATCACTCCAGGCATTAGGAAATTGCCCGTTCCGACTTCATAATGCATCAGCCCAACGTCTTCTAGGTCTTCCAACATCACGTCTTCCTCTTGCTTGATAATTTCTTGCTAACAATGGATATCTCTCCTTACTCATTCCATCCATGTGATCAATCTATTTCTGTCTGTAATTCGTGACTTTATCCAATAAAGGCTGTAGGCCTACTTTCAATTCTTTTCTTATATCCTCATTTCTTATTCTATCAAGTCTTGTACATCCTTTTACTTGTCTTAGGAACCTCATCTCTGCTGTCTGTATTCTATCCTTCTGTTTTTTCACTGGAGCCCAAGTTTCACATCCATACAATATTGTGGGAACCGCCATAACATTATACATTTTTATCTTGGTTTCTTTTCTAATTTTATTTTTGAATGTTCTCTGTATTGTTCCACACACCATCTGAAATTTACTTATTTTGGAGTCAATATCAGTCCCGCGCCGTAGCCGAGCGGTTAAGGTAGGAAGCGTTGGCGCAGAGCTACGGGACTTGCGCTGGTTCGAGTCTCCATGGGGGAAGAAATTTTCTCATGGTATTTCGGCCAGTTTGGGACCGGTGCCCACCCAGCATCGTGAGGCAATTGGGTAGCTACAATAAGTAGCGGCTCCAGGTTGAGGAACCGGCTGGGGGACTCGACATGCTAACCACATGTCTCCCCTACATTGGCTGTTGATCATCTACCTCTGTGATTGACACATGTGGATGTGAAGGGCCAGCAGCCGGCTGGTAAAAGGGTAACCGCTGAAAAGTGGAAAGACCCTCAATCGGAATCGGAGTCAATATCTCTTTCCACATTGTAGCCAACATCACAGCCCAAATATTTGAAACTAGACACCTGTTCTATACTTTGATTTTCTAAAATAATTTTGGATCTCACTGGATCTCTTCCTCTAAAAGCCATGGTCTTCGTTTTCCTTACAGAAATCGACAGATCGTATAATTTACATATTTCATTTAATGCATGCATTGATTTCTGTAAGTCGTCTTCATTTTTCTGTATTATGATTACATCGTCAGCAAATAGAAGATTATTTATGCACACTTTATTATCCATTCTTATTCCTGGATTCACTAAAACTTTCCATTTATTTAAAATATCGTCTATATATATATATATATATATATATATATATATAACAAAGTGGGCGATAAACTACATCCTTGTCGTAATCCAGTATTTGTTTTGATTGTATCTGTTCTTTTGAATCCGGTATCTGTAATTATATTTGTGCCTTCATATAATTTCTTTATTGTTTCAACAAGGCACAGCGGGTATCCTTTCATTCGTAATATTTCCCATAATTTTTGTCTGTTTACTCGATCGAAGGCCTTATCCAAATCTATAAACCCTATGTGAGTTTCTAAGTTATGTTCTCTTCTCTTTTCTGTGAGTTGTTTCAGTGTAAAGACATTGTCTATACATGACCTTCCCTTTCTGAATCCACTTTGATTTTCATTTATTATTACTTCTGTTATGTTTCTCAATCTATTATTTATTATTTTCGTATATATCTTGTAGCCAGTATTCATTAAGCTAATCCCTCTGTAATTCTCGCAATTTCTCCGGTCTCCTCTTTTGAATATATTCTTCACAATTGCTGTTTTCCAAGTGGTTGGAATCCCATAGGTCTGCCAACATATATTAATTAGATGAAGTATTCGTAGTTTACACAATATTCCACTATATTTGACTAACTCCATATTTATATTATCTAATCCTGTTGCTTTCCTATTCTTAGCAGTTTTCAAAGCCATTTATAATTCATTTATGTCTATTGCATCAATATTTTCCACTTTTATTTCTTCCTCATTGTTCTCTTTTCCTTCAGTTTCCTCCTTTTTCCAAAGTTTTTCATAATGTTGGATCCATTCTTATTCTGGGATTATATTCAATCTCGCAGAATCTTTCTCAGTCTAATTTAGATGTTTCACTAATTTATAACCTATTTCTTGTCTTCCATACATATCATGTTCTACTGAGCTTATAAATTTATCCCATGACTCCTGATGGGATTTTCTTACAATGCTTTTAGCAATTCTCCTTTTAATTTTATATTCTTCATAAGATTCTTCTGTTTTCAGTCGTAAGTATGTATGATATGCTTTTTGGTTTTCATTCACTGCATTTTGTATATTCGCATTCCAAGTTCTCAAGCCCTTCCTATTTATTATTCTATTTTTCTTTCCTAATATCTCATTTGCTGTTTTATGTATTACATTTGATATATTTTCCCATTCAATATTTATATCTTCTGACGTCGCTATCTCTGATATATATTTATTCATTCTGCAAAAGTGTTTGTTGTTTTAATTAATTTACCGCCCGAGAAATCTTCCTCTACCGGTTTAAATAATTCTCATAGGAAAAAATGACTTTAAGGAAAAATATTTGTTTTGGTGTCCCCTACAACCTCCCAGAGTTTGTCGGTTTAAATAATTTTCACTCTGTATATGTTCTTCGAAGCTTTTAAGTTTTAAATATTCCCTCTTTAATAAAATATAAAGAATAATTTATTCACTCGGTTTAACGTGAGTGCAGTGAGAGTATATTTTCAGTCAATGCTATATTTTATCATATTATGAAATATAAATTATCTCTTTTACCAATGCTTTTATATTACGTTCCTTCAGCTGTGCACTTGATTTCTGACACTTAAAGTGTGGAGATGGGGGGGGGCGCATTAAGTGTTCTTAATTGCAAGGCTCTTCAATGCACACTATATATATTATATGAGACTAGAAAATGCAGTAAATTATATCCAACCAACACTAAATTTAGTTGCAGCGTTTATGGTTTTGGTGAGACCCTGACTGTCTGCCTGATTACGTGGCCTGGCTTTGCGTGCTCGTAAAATTGCGTGCACCTGATCTTTCCCGAGCTGTTGCTAATTGAAAATACCATTAAAATTTACATGAAATATCATTTCAGATATAATGCCACCTAGCACCTCCCATGTCTCCTAAATGTTCATATGTTAGATTGCATGAAATTTTTATTCACTTAACAAGATTCATAACAATCAGTTTTACAGCACATTTAAATACGACTCTGTGTCAACCGCTGTGGTCTCGAGGTAGCGTGCGCCTTGTCACGCAGCGGGCCCGGGATAGATCCCCGGTCGGGACAGGTTTCCTGGGTGTTGTTCTTACTAACTAAAACTCCAACTAATTCACTGGCACTATCGAACCCGTAGGTTCATGGCCGCGCGGACATAAGCTCTCTATATATCCCTATCCTGAGCCGATGTTTTCCAATCATCCCCTGTATAATCTACTTCCCTCAAATCATAGTTAATGTTATTCTCCCATCTCATTCTTGGTCTACCAACTGCGCGTTTTCCCTCTGGTTTTCCTACAAGAAGCTTCAATGCATGTCTTTCATTCCCCATTCGTGCCACAACTTAACTGTTCTCATTATATCTGGCTTCCTATAAAGACTATGTAATTCTCTGTTATGCAGTCTTTTCCATTCGCCTGTCTGTTCATCTCTCTTTGGTCTAAAAATTTTCCTAAGAACTTTATTCTCAAATACTCGTAATCTCCTTTCCTCCCTTAAAGTAAGAGTCCATGTTTCGCACCCATATAATATAACTGGTAGAATAATAGTTTTATATATTTTCAGTTTAACGTTTTTTGAAAGGAGTTGGGAAGTCAAGAGTCTCTGTAATGCATAATAACAAGCATTTCCAGAATTCAGCCTATGTTTAATTTCCTTGTGCATCTCATTCCTGTTTGTGATTATTTTTCCTAGGTATTTAGATTGAGCCACTTCCTCAAAATTTCCCTCATTTGTCATTAGCTGTCCATTTCCATTATATAATTTATTTTTATGTGACCATATATTTAGTTTTATTGATATTTACTTCCAGTCCCAATTTCTTAGTGTTACTCAGTAGTGTGTGCGTGTTGACCTTTAGTATCTCCTCGCTATCGGCCAATAGTACTTTGTTCTTACACGCTTTATCTATCTATGTAACGGAATCTTTCAACACGATTTTCACCCATTTAAAAACATTGGATCGACTTGAAACTTTGTATACTTGTAAAGGACCAATGTCAATACAATAATTTCATAAATAATATATATTATATAATAGGTTGCGGACTTATCAACTTTTTAGTCCATCGTTGTATGAAATTAATATTATATCCTCTGGTAGCTCAGTTGGTAGAGTGGTGAACTGTAGTGGTATATAATTTCAGTAATCCATAGGTCGCTGGTTCAAATCTGGCCCGGAGGATTTTTTTAGAAGAGTATTACCTTTAGCACATACTACATAATAGTTTTAAAAAACTAAAACAACACACTTTATTAGAAAACCAAATTAAAAAAATTAAAAAATATTTAAAAAAACTAAAAAATCACGCTTTATTAGAAAACCGAACTAAAAAATGAAAAATAATTTCAATTTCCAACACGCTTGGGATAAAATTAAAGTGGTCAACAAAAAAATCATCTCCAATACATCTAGAATAAAACTAGAGTTATCTACAAAAATAATACCATAAAAAACGTGGAGTGATTTTTATGGTTTTTACGTTTTCTTCTTAGAGACTTTACTAATATCTGTTTATTATCAAACATCTTCTTCTTCTTCCTTCCAAGTATTAGGCCATGGCCTGTTACGATCCTATAGAAAAATTTTCCCTCCAGCGTTTCATAGGACGGCCCAGTGATCTTCGTCCTCTTGGTATATAATTATAAACAGCTTTGGGGATCCGATTTGAACTCATTCTTTCAAGATGGTGTTTCCAATTTAGTTGGTACTGTTTAATATATTCCAAAATTGGCGTAGTCTTCAATTCTTTTAAGATATCGGTGTTCCTTTTCCGATCCCATCTGGTGTAACCCGCTGTTCTGCGCATGAATCTCATTTCACAAGCCGTTATTATGCTTTCAAGTCTTATACGAGAATTATCAAACATATTAATTGATATAGAGTACCCCACATTTTTTATGGTAATTTTTTTTGTAGATAACTCTAGTTTTATTCAAGATGTGTTGAAGATGATTTTTTTGTTGACTACTTTAATTTTATCCCAAGCGTGTTGGAAATTAAAACTAATTTTCATTTTTTAGTTCGGTTTTCTAATAAAGCGTGTTGCTTTAGTTTTTTAAAACTATCATTTATTTAATATGCCTACATCATGTAAAATATATATCCTACAAACAGGACGCTTTTAAGGATGAAACGTATTGAACATGCTAGTTAGTTTTTTTAAAACTATTTAACAGAGGAGAGATGAATGTGACGCGACTGCCTTGGTGTTTAATGTATGAGGTTACGTAGGTTGCCTATTGTTCCGGCGACATCGTCCTACTGGTCCAGGTCGGATCCGCCGACTGTAACAAATGTAGCCGCCTAGCATTAATTCCGTTAAGCTTGCGTATCGCTTTGTAATCTCGTTCACTACTGGCAAAATTTCCGCCCGTTTACCAACGATGCACTAATTATTTATTTTCATCTACAATCATTTCAATCCTTCAACACTTATATTATGTAAACAATATTATGGTAATTGTTTCCGCGTGTGTATTACAGTGCGTGTTTATTTATTTATTTAGTCTGATGGAGTTATAGGTGTTAAACAAAACTAAAACAAATGTATTCTAATTAAAATACAACAATCACAATACGTCATTAGATTACATTTATGTGAATATTTGATCAAATTGACAATAATAATAATAATAATAATAATAATAATAATAATAATAATAATAATAATAATAATAATAATAATAATAATAATAATAATAATAATAATAATAGTAGTAATAATAATAATAGTAATAATAATAGTAATAATAATAATAGTAATAATAATAATAGTAATAATAATAATAATAGTAATAATAATTGTAATAATAATAATGATAATAATAATTGTAATAATAATAATGATAATAATAATTATGATAATATTTTTATTTTTTATTTTGACCAACCTAATTACCTAGTGGTCAGCGTTTCTCACTACAGTTCCATGAGGTCCCGTGTTCGACTCCCAGTCAAACCATAGGAATTTTTACTTATCGGGAATCATTCCTATGGTTGCCTATGGTCTGGGATTTAGGTTAAGTTTAGGTTAACAACTGTCCTGGCGCTTCATTATCATTTATCACCCATCATATCATCGGGGTAACGTAACTCCGCCTTCTAGGCGCCCCAACTTCAGAAGTGGGTTACCATTAAGCTATGCCAGGAGAGAACACCAGAAAAATTTAAATGACAACCTGGGGCATTGAATAAAAATATATTTTTCATTTATATACAAATTTGCAATGTTTACACACACCTTTCGGTGCCTAAAGTTTTGTATTCCTTCTCCGCTCGTCCCTATCCATCCACTCCATGTCCTCCAGTCCTCTTGTTCACATTCATGTTCTTATTTCTTACGTCCATGAGTTTGAGGTCTTAGTTTCTTTATTCTTTCAGATGGACACCATTCTAATGTTTTTCTGAGGAATTTTTATTTTTCCATTCGTCGTAAATGCCCATGCCAATTTAACTGTTAATATCTTATGCGGCCATGGACCTACGGGTTCGATAGTGCCAGTTAGTTAGTTTGTTAGTTATATCTTATATAATCTACTATTGTACATTTAATATTAATTTTTTTCTCGTATGACTTTATTTCTTAATAATAATAATAATAATAATAATAATAATAATAATAATAATAATAATAATAATAAAATAATAATAATAATAATAATTACTCTCGATCCCAGTGGTCTAATTGTTAATTGTGATCTACTATCTCTGCCGATTCAAACACGTCCAGTTATCATATCAGGACTCATCATTCTGAAAACTGCTTACTTCTGAAGGAAATTAATCAATGACGTCATGTCCTAAATTTACGGCACGTATAAAAACTCTAGCCTGAAATAAGTGGCCTCTGAAGAATTATTTTGTTCAATGCCACCACATAGTCATTTCGACATTCTGCTATTCTCTCCTGGCATGGCTTTATTGTAACCCACTTCTGTGGTTGGGGCGCCTGGAAGGCGGAGTTACACTTCCCCGATGATATATGATGGGTGATGATGATGGTAATGATGCGCCAGGAGAGGCCTTAATCAAAAACTTAATGAATATGTTTATGAAGATAATGATGGTCAGATGATGTTCGGCGACCGTTTGGGCTTTAAAGTTACCTGACATTTGCCTTATAGGTGAGGAAAAAACAACGAAAAAACCCATCACCCAAGAAACTTGTCCCGACCGGGGATCGAACCCGGGTCCGCTGCGTGGCAAGGCAGCACGCTACCTCGAGACCACAGCGGTGGACATTTCATAAAGTAGATTTAACGCTAGTAATCTGAGGTATTCGTATTAAATAGTGCCATTAAATTAAATTAGATTTATTTTTTGCACAGGATGTAATTGTGAGGTCGAATTAAAACTATATTTAACGCTTGTTCGCACGTCCTAAAATATTTAGTATGTTTTTTTCTATATATAATCAACATTTTATATTCATATATTACGCTAACACGACTTTGTATTCAAGAAAAAAATATTTCTCAGAAAAATATCCGTCAACACTGTTTAGTTGGAAAATACATTACGACAGAAAAATTAAAATTCCACTAACATTACAGAATATCCCATTTACTAACCCATATTTTTTCAACTTACAAAAGTATTTTGGTGTTTCTCGTATAATTTATAATATTTATATTATTATTATCATTATATTATTATTATTATTATTATTAAAATATATATACAGTCAATATGCCCATTTCACCAATTAATGTTTAAAAACGTCAACAACTTTCCACAGCCAAGCTGTCATTCTCAAGACCAGATATTGACTGAAGACAAAATTGATAATAAATAATAAACAAATTTTTAAACATTAATTGGTGAAATGGGCATATTGACTGTATATATATTTTAATATTTTATCACCAAGAAGATCACTTGTGTATTATTATTATTATTATTATTATTATTATTATTATTATTATTATTATTATTATTATTATTATATTATTATTATGATTATTATTATCATTATTATATTATTATTATTATTATTATTATTATTATTATTATTATTATCATTATCATCATCATCGTAAGTCCACCGCAGTGGTCTCGAGGTAGCATGCTGCCTTGTCACGCAGCGGGCCCGGGTTCGATCCCCGGTCGGGGCAGTTTTTCTGGGTGGGGTTTTTATCGGGGTTTTTCCTCACCTGTAAGACAAATGTCAGGAAAACTTTAAGGCCCAAACGGTCCCCGAAATCATATGGTCATCATCATCATCCTTATCATTATCGTCATCATCATCCTTCACCGGTGTGGAAAGCAACGGGAAGCTACCACACCTACAATTCCCTAGTAAAGCTGCAAGCATAGCATGAAAATGCTATGATTGCAGTGAAGGACCTGCCTTCGGGCAGAATTACTATGGATGAATCATCGTAAGTATTATTATTGTTATTATCGTATATAATGTTGTTTGTACATGAAATTTACATTGCTACATTTAATGTATCTTTAACTGTTTATAATTAGCATAGTGTATGTCTATATTTGTCAAATATTTACTTATATTTGTGCTGGTTGAGTGACCTTAACTTTGTCAGATTAAATAAAACATTATTATTATTATTATTATTATTATTATTATTATTATATTATTATTATTATTATTATTAATATTATTATTATTATTAATATTAAGTATATTGATTCCACTCCTAGGACATATGTTCCGATTGTACATTTCAAAAAGAAGAAAAAATCATAATTCCCTTATTTATTTTTTCTTTTTCTTTATTTTATTTTACCTGAAGGAGTTAAGACCATAAGGTCTTCTCTTCCACTTCAACAGGGTTAATTATCTACAGGGTGATTCATAATTCCTATTATAAACTTTTCGGGGTTGTAGAGGGGACTTAGTAGATAATGTTTTGATAAGGAACCAATGTCCGGAAACATACCATTTCTATGTAAAATAAGTTTGAAGATCGAAACAAAATGGGCTGATATCGCGTGTCTCGTATTTCAGAGTAAGCGTTACAGACTTCTAGGAGTTGTACTACAAGTGTGGTTCCACGTGTTACGTTGAGAATCTTCGAACAACCATTTCCATGGATGCAACATATTTTTAGAAGTGAAATTACTATATTATTAAATGTTGGTATTGTTTTGGCGGAGGCCCTGGATTGAAATAATCCTGGTTGGTCCTCATGTCTTTGCGTGGTCAAAAGTATGTGTATGATCCAAAAGTTTAAAATCCCTCTCCCGACAAGGTATACCATTGTAAGGGACGTGAGAACACGTAGAAGTACATGTAAGGCGAGAGATTAAACTATGATGGAGAAGAATAAGAAGAAGATGAAAGTATGCTGTACTAAAATGAATTGATATAATTTCATTAAGTATTTTAAGACGTATTTTAATTGCGAACATTTGCGAATGAATGAAGCAATGTTTAATGTGTAATATATGTCAGCGTGATCGATATAAAATGCCTTTTACAATTCAATGGAATCCAGGATAATAAGAGGTCCTCATTATTCCTACTAAAGAGGGAACTGGATGTAATTGGTTCATTTCCGGTCATTAATTTTTAAACCTAAACTTAGAGACACTTGAAAACCTAACGAATGGAAAGAACGAATTTCCTTTTATCTCCCCAAGACATATTGCAAATGAAATATTGGTCCGATGTGACATTTGGGAAAATAACATTGAAGTTGCAAGTATAATATTATTTTATAAGATAACGTAGGTATAATTGGACACGTGCAAATTTAAATTTTTTTCAACAGTAAATTTTGACAGCTGCTTAAAAATAAACACTTTTATTTTCCAAAAAAAAAAGTAATAACCGAACTCGGACGGACAAATATTCTCTAAAAATCACCAAAATATAACCATTGGGAGTGGGGGTTTACCTGATAGCTGTAATTTAAAAATCGCTCTAGCACCCACCATTTTATTTTTCTCGCAACGTAACTGGATATATACCATTTACTTACTCACTTACTTACTCACTGGCACTATCGAACCCGTAGGTTCATGGCCGCGCGGACATAAGCTCTCCATACATCCCTATCCTGAGCTAATGCTTTCCAATCATTCCCTGTATAATCTACTTCCCACAAATCATAGTTAATGTTGTTCTCCCACCTCATTCTTGTTCTACCAACTGGGCGTCTCCGGCTTTCCTACAAGAAGTTTCCATGCACGTCTTTCATTCCCCATACGCGCAACATGTCCTGCCCATCGCAGTCTACGAGACTTAACTGTTCTTATTATATCTGGCTTCCTATAAAGACCATGTAGTTCATTGTTATGTAGTCTTCTCCATTCACCAGTCTGTTCATCTCTCTTTAGTCCAAAAATATTCGTAAGAATTTTATTCTCAAATATTCGTAATCTCCTTTCCTCCCTTAAAGTAAGAGTCCATGTTTCGCACCCATATAATATAACTGGTAGAATAATAGTTTTATATATTTTCAGCTTAACGTTTTTTTGAAAGGAGTTGGGACATCAAAAGTCTCTGCAATGCATAATAGCACGCATTTCCAGAATTGAGCCTATGTTTAATTTCTTTGTGCATCTCATTCCTATTTGTGATTATTGTTCCTAGGTATTTGAATTCAGCCACTTCCTCAAAATTTCCCTCATTTGTCATTAGCTGTCCATTTCCATTCATTTAATTAACAAAATATAATAATAATAATAATAATAATAATAATAATAATAATAATAATAATAATAATAATAATAATAATAATAATGATAATAGCTTTATTTTAACTGGCAGAGGTAAGGTCTTAAGGCCTTGTCTACGACTCAACCAAGGAAAAAAAAATATAAACATGATTCTTACATCTAATTACAATAAAATAAATAGTATATAGTATGTCTACAATATAATTATTATTTACAAAATATCTAGATTACTAGATTTAACAATTGAAATATAAAATATACAATATAGAAAAATGAGAAAAAATATATTAATGACAAAGAATAAATTTAACACTAGAGAAGAGTTTACTATTTGACAACAGGTATTTGTATAAGAGTGACTTAAAAGTTCCAAATGTGCGGGAACCCCTGATATCTTGTGGAAGGAAATTCCAGGAGCGGGCAGAGGCTACTATGAAAAAAGTAGAAGAAGTGAAAGTGCTATGAAAAAGGATTGTTAGCAGATTGTTATCTTGTGACCTAGTGTCAATATTCAGAAAACTATAAAAACCGGACCCATAAATTCGATTTGTTGTGGAATTCCTTTATTTTTATCTGCGTGGCAGACTTTTTCTGGATTTCCTCCGTCCTTAATCCAAATGCTTGGATGAAAATTCATTTAGAAGATCAATCAAAACAGACATAATTTATTAATGAAAACACATGAAAAATACCACAATATAGACGCACAGATTATTGAATACAGTACACCTAAAATTCTAGAGGTCCTATGTTTAAATATATCTATAAATAAAAAAAGAACTGCAAATTTATGTTTTTAAAATAATTGTCTTGATGAAGGGAATAATAAATTAACATGTATATTTTTAGGGAATACAAATCCTGAGCATTAGTTACCTCGGAAGATAAACAAAATCGCGAGTCCCTTGTTATGTAGATTTATGCCACTTGACAGAGCCTCAAGTCTCAAATAAGAGGCCTCTGATCAAAATTTGTCGATCTTTCAGCCCAGAGTCGAGGTTGCTAGTCTTATAATCAAATTTGTAGAAGAGTGTTTTTAAAATAAAATTATCTCTTTATTTCTTTTAGTTGTCCCTTTCTTTCGCAGGGACATTTACACGATGCACGCCATCCGGCCTTAAAAAGATTTGACCTGTTGGGGGAGGATTTTAAACTATGAATCACATAAGCTTACAAACTCTATTTATCACAATAACATGGAGGGTCTTCCCATATGAGTGACCAGCTCAATGCCAGGGTTACATCCCAGACAATACTAACATTTAAGACAAAAATACACCATAATACAAAGATTAAAATATATAGGCCTACATGCAGGCAGGTGTCGTCTTCAGCTATGTTAAAATATTGTATTTAAAATATAATTTGGAGGCCTTTCGGAAGTTAACTTCTATTACCATCAGGATGCGTGTCTGCTGCTAGTTGTTGTTGTTTACAACGTTGTAGACGTGAACTATCGTTAGTAGCGACTGACTTGTTTTTAGCGATCAGTTGCTTTAACGACGCTTCAAGTATACAACGTCGTAAACAACAACTAGTAGCAGACACTCATCCTGATGATGGAAGTTAACATTCGAAAGGCCTCCAAATAATATTTTAAATACAATATTTTAACATAGTTACATCGGCCGCGTAGTGGATATGCTCGATGCCTTTGGTCCCAAGGGTCGCTGGTTCAAACCTAGTCGGGGTCGATGGATTTTTTAGGACGAAAAAATCCAAGGAGCAAGTCCTCCGGGATGGACTTTAAGCCGTGGGTCCGGAGTCTGAAGATTTTCAGGCTCTTAAAAGATCCTTAAGCCTGAATGAAAGGGCCTCTAAGCAAAATTTACCTAATTTTCCCGTCCTAGTACTACCTTGGTTTCCTAGATGTCAGTATGAGGCGGAAAGCTGACCACGGACCACTCAAAATGACATCTATACGAAAACAAGTGTAACTAAATTAGTATGGTTCAAATTCTTCCCTGTAGGGGGAGAGCGCCTAAATCTCTGTAAAGGGAAAACATAGGCTTACAATACAATACAATTATTATTATTATTATTATATTATTATTATTATTATTATTATTATTATTATATTATTATTATTATTATTATTATATCTAGCTTCCTATAAAGACCATGTAATTCACTGTTATGTAGTCTTATCCATTCACTTGAATCACATACTCCCTTTTTTTATACTATACAATGACATTGAAAGCCTCCCAGGATGATTGATCAGCTCAATGCCAGGAACACCTCCGAGACAACATGAACATTTAAGACATGATATACCATTCAACTATACTACATTCACATTAATCGAGACGAATGTGATATAGATGATTATGATGACCAAATTATGTTCGTGGACTATTTTAACCTATAAGTTATCTGACATTTGTCTTATAGGTAGGAAAAATTATGAAAAAATCCCACTAAGGAAACTTTTGAACCCGCTGTCTGAGTCAACAACTTTACCTTAATCGACAATGGTAATTAATTAAAGTAAAGATTTATTATTTCATTAGAGGGTTGCCTCAAGGACAAAGTGATACAATTAATTTTCGAAATTGATAAAATACATTTTTGTAAATACATTAAAAAAATTCAAATTGTAATTGAAGTAGACATTTTGTAAAGATGGTTTGTTAAAATTGAAATTGATCCTCTAATGGCAGCGATGGCAATTTTAGAAAGATACATCCTGTCCAAATCTAAGAAATTTCAAAATTTAGCTAGTACCTCTTGTTCCGATCATCAATCCTGTGACAGTTATAGTATCTAGTTGGTATTTATCTTTGTAATAATCAATTGTTGGCTCATATATGGCTTTCTTTTCACAGTCAACTTCCTCAGGTTGGCCACTATGAGTCTCAAAACGGATTGTGGGATCAAAGACAATATAACACGGTATATCATTATCGCATACTTCATTATAAAAAGTGTTCTATATGATAAATAAATTTACTTTTTTATTTCTTTTTGTTTTCGTTTTATATCAAAAGAGCTCGCATTAATATATACTCTAAGAACTGAACTTCATACTGACGTTAATCCGTAACGCATCGGAAGATATTAATTTTTTAATCCAAGCATGAATGAATGAATGAATGATATTTCTCTTTTAATAATGCAAGTTAACAAGGAGCTATATGATCTGTAGGAAGATGTGGACATTGTTACATATAAAATACAATGAATATAATAGGGAGGGCTTTTTATAAGATCTAATGATCAATTACTGTTATATAAAGTATTCACTGCAACTTTAGTTGAGAAAGTACCTAAGAAGAAATCAATACTGATAACATTCGTATTAAAATTCCGTTGAGGTAAACCGTCACAAAGTAAAATATTAAAACAAATACCTGGCAGGTGCCATTGTCTTCAACTAGATTAATTAAAAAAATAAATGTAGGCCTCTCTGAAACCGGCTTCAATCATCAGCAGAAGGATATGCACTACTAAATATTATTGTTGTTTTGCGACGAATTTGACATCAGCCTCATTCTAGCATCTTCTGTAGCTACTGTTAGTAGCGCTTATCCTTCTGCTAATGATGGAAGCCGATTTCCGAAAGGCCTACAATTCCTGCATGGTTTTAAAAATAACCTAGTCGAGAATAACGGCACTTGCCAGATATATATTTTAATATTTTACTTTGTACCAGACGCTTGTTCTGGGGGTAAAGGCGGCCGTCACGCAGGGCTGACAACCCGGCTGACATCAAGTGCCGATTGTCTAGAAAAAGTGGGAGCCTTAACCTCCTACTACCGCAAGGGCTTCCCGAGGCCTGTAGTGGGATTACTTTACTTTACTTTTACCTAATGAAGACCTAAATATAGTTAGGGAGATGGGATAATAAAGGATGTAAAAAACTCTAGTGTAAAAGAAATTGCAAAGGCTATATAGGTTTTGATAGAGAAGATTGGTAGGAATTTCATAAGAAGCTGTGGACCAAAGAGATATGTTTATGTCAAATATGATAATAGGGCGACGATGATTATGATGGTGATAATGAATAATGCATACTACTTTTTCTCCAAATATTTCAACTCTTTAAGGTTACTGTATTGACGTAGACTTTCACGGCCGGAGTTGCTATGATGATCTTCAAGAAGATTTTCGGGCTTTTGGCCGTGGTCGTGAGGCTTGTAGTTCCCCGACGTTTCGCCAGAGACTGCGTCTGGCATCCTCAAGGGTTGTCTCAAGAAACGGATGCCAGACGCAGTCTCTGGCGAAACGTCGGGGAACTACAAGCCTCACGACCATAGCCTACAGCCCGATAATCTTCTTCAAGATCATCTTTAATATATATTTTTTTATTATTGATTTCGTGCATCTCAATGATGGATAAATCATATTTGAAGAGAAAAATTATACGCTCACACCGGGACTTGAACCCGGGACCCTTGGTTCTCTAGACCAAGTGCTCTACCAACTGAGCTACCTGAGCAAGTACCGATCTAAACGCAAATCTTTCTCTATATACATTGTAATTCCCATCCACCAAATGCTGTGAAGCCATGCTTCTATCTTGCAAATGGCATGTATATAGAGAAAGATTTGCGTTTAGATCGGTACTTGCTCAGGTAGCTCAGTTGGTAGAGCACTTGGTCTAGAGAACCAAGGGTCCCGGGTTCAAGTCCCGGTCTGAGCGTATAATTTTTCTCTTCAAATATGATTTATCCATCATTGAGATGTACGAAATCAATAATAAAAACTTGAAAAAAGCCGTACTGGCTGTAATGTATAATTCCCAAATATGTCTTCTTAATAAAAGGAGCCGCCATTTGCAAGATAGAAGCATGGCTTCACAGCATTTGGTGGATGGGAATTACAATGTATATAGAGAAAGATTTGCGTTTAGATCGGTACTTGCTCAGGTAGCTCAGTTGGTAGAGCACTTGGTCTAGAGAACCAAGGGTCCCGGGTTCAAGTCCCGGTCTGAGCGTATAATTTTTCTCTTCAAATATCTTTAATATTATTCTGGTAGCGGATAATCGATAATATAAAACTAATCTAACAAAGGAAACAGTCAACCATTGCATGCCTAAATCTACCTTGATATATCTACCAGAGAAGCGTTGTGATATACCAAGGCAATATTTAAAAAAATTGTCGCTTTTAACTGCAATGCATTAAAATTTAGTGGTAAATCTCTCATTCAAACTGCTGGGAAGTAAGACAACACTTCACTTGGTGGACTGGGTAACCCTCACAACTTGCTGTTCACACCTGCCCCGCCTCACATCACTCCGCTCTATTCAAGCAGGGAGTCCATCTGCTTCGCACAGTGGGTTGCCATTGACGGATTCTACCTTCGATTTATGTGCCTTGCAGTTAAAATCGGCAAATTAATTTTTGGACACGGCCTTGGTACATCACAACGCTTCTCTGAGAAAAATTTCAAGGTAGATTTCTGCACGCAATGGTTGACTGTTCCATTGTAACATGTAAATTACAAGTCTTAAAATTTTAAAATAGCTTTTTATTATATTCGTTGTTTTTGTTAATAGTAATATTGGACTAGATTAATATTGTGCATTGTTTATGCTGTATGTAATAATTTTTAAAATTATTTTAATTCTATGAAACTGCGTACTGTTTTATTATTCACTAATTAAAAGGAAGAGAAAGCCTCACGACCTTAACTCTGACACCTTAAATAAACCATTATTATTATTATTACACTGGTCAACATGATTTTTGTCTCATGAGTACTAATAGTTGTATTTAATGCAGTTTTTTTATCGTGTTTTCAAATAAGTATTCGGAATTTCTCTACCACCCACAGTTTTTTTATTTCATTTCAATTAATGGATTTAAATAATTATTTTTTAATAAACGTTTTTTCGTCCATTTGGCCATTGCAAAAAGTGAGCGATGATCACGGGGAACACTTTCATTAGGAGATTTCAGCTATGGAAAAGGGATATCAAGGCAAATGGAATCCTAATATGCTGGCCCATTATCGTTGGACCATCAAGAGGGATGCTCCACATGCGAAATGTAGCAGAAAATAGTAATTTCTTACCTTCTAGGTGAATCCGTATGTTCGAATATTGTGTAGTTACGAATGCAGTAAATATTAATGTGTTTGAAATTATAAATGCCTGTCTCTCGGAAACCTTGCGTAATGGAGAAAAGCCGATATCATATTTGAATTCAGGAGTAAAAATACTATCAGAATTACATATTTTTCTTTCGGAGAAAAAAAGTTTTTTTTGTTGCTCAGTGTTGTTATTATTGTTATTATTATTATTATTATTATTATTATTATTATTATTATTATTATTATTATTATTATTATTATTATTATTATTATCATCATAATTATAATAATATGGGAAGTATTGGAGAAATACAATATTGACAGAAACCTAATAGAAATTATTAAACAAATCTATAAAGATAACTCCGCTTATGTTAAAATGGGAAATATAATGTCTAATCCTATAAACACCTCAAAGGGATTGAAACAAGGGTGCAGTCTATCATCAATTTTATTTAATATTTATGTAGAATTTATATTAACGAAATGGAAACAAAGCTGCAAAGGTATGGGGGATCCCAATAGGCAATAGATTTTTGCTGACATTACAATTTGCCGATGATCAACTGGTTTTAGCGCAAGACAATTTTGATATGGAATTCATGATAAAAAGGTTGAAAATCACATATGAATCATGGGGTCTCACAGTAAATTTACAAAAAACAGAATATCTGGCAATAAATAGCAATGAAAGAGAAAATTTAGTATTGGAAGATGGAATCCAAATAAAGCAAGTGAAACAAACTAAATATTTGGGAATGATTATGGATAACATCGAAGGTGTAGGCAAAGAGAACATAAAACATAGAATTGAATTGAGTAGCAAAATAATATCATCATTAAATTCCATATGGTGGGATAAGCTTATTTGGAAAGACAAAAAAAATATATTGGTAAAACATTGGTGGAATCTGTTTGCAATGTACGGAAGTGAGGTATGGACATCAATAAGTACTACAAGAATAGACTAATAGCTCTAGAAATGGATTATTTACGAAGAAGTGCCAGAAAGTCTAAATTAGAACGTGTCACAAATAAGGAAATTAGAAACATAATGGAAGCAGAAGAAAGCATAATAGAAAGAATTGAGGAAAAGGAATTAAAGTGGTTAGGACATGTTTTAAGAATGGAAGATGAGCGATGGCCGAAGCAACTATATGAATGGCATCCTAACAGAAAGAACAAAAGAGGAAGACCAAGGTTAACATGGAAGGAAAACATGAAGACAGTAATGCAAGCTAGAGGGCTAAGCATCGAAGATGCCCAAGACCGTAGGCTTTGGAAGTTTGGCACGGGAAGACGGCAGCAGCTTTTTGCTAAAAACCCGAAGATAGATAGATAGATTATTATTATCATTATTATTATTATTATTATTATTATTATTATTATTATTATTATTATTATTATTATTATTATCATTATCATTATTATCATTATTATTATCATTATTATTATTATTATTATTATTATTATTATTATTATTATTATTATTATTATTATTATTATTATTATTATTATTATTATTAACTCACTGTCACAATCGAACGCGTAGGTTCATGACCGCGCGAACATAACCTCTCCACACATTCCGATTCTGAGTTATTGTTTTCAAATCATCCCCTGTATAATCTACTTCCCTCAATTCTCCCACCTCATTCTTGGCGTTTTCCCTCTGGTTTTCGTACAAGAAGCTTCCATGCCCGCCTTTCATTCCCCATTCGTTCCACATGTCCTGCTCATCGCAGTTTACGAGGCTTAACTATTCTTATTATATCCAGTTTCCTATAAAGATAATGTAGCTCACTGTTATGTCGTCTTTTGCACTCGCCTGTTTGTTCAACTCTCTTTGGACCATACATTTTTCTAAGAACTTTATTCTCAAATACTCGTAATATTTTCTGCTCCCATAAAATAAGAGTCCATGTTTTCCAACCATATAATATATTTTTAACACAAGAATATATTAATTTTAATCTCATTATATTAAAAAATGCACTTTTTCCAATAATAATAATAATAATAATAATAAATTAGAAAAATGGATAGTGGTGAGTTCATGTTTTTTTTATATTTCCAGGTTCATTAGAAGAAATATTCAACAAACGGTGACTAATCCATGCTACTAAGGTAAGAAATTTGCAAATCCATATAACAATATTATGCATGTAAAATAATAACTTGCAGGATGCAAATGCATACCGTATTATTATTATGTACTAGTAGTAAATCCGATACATTCCCAAGTAGGACAAGAGTGTTCCCTAAACCAACACCATGAAACACTCGAGATCCCAGAGATGAGATGCGACCGCCTACACACTAAATACATATGTTATCTCCTTCACAAACTACCTTTTTAACTTTTTCTCAGTTTTAATATTCACTACAACCTCGATAAATATGTTAAAGTGTTGAAATATAAGAAATAACTGCTATATAGAGTTAAGTGTGTATGTGTGTGTGTGTGCATATGAATGTTCATGTGCATAGTCATTTTCTGTGTCTATTAAGTAAGATCGATGAGGATTTGTTAATAAATTCAAAAATTTAAAAATTTAAATAAATATTGTTGTATTGTTGCTTAGATCAGTTGGAACACAATTCATAATTTGTTAACATGTCTGAAGAAGGTACAGTGTACCGAAACAGCTGTCACTGAATTATATAATAAATATGAAAATCAAATAATACTACGTTTTATTTTTATTTACTTAATAAATTCAAAATTCTTTGCATGAGAACAACTTGAAAAATTACGTTCTTTTGGAATTCGCTACACGTTTCGGGACAAAATAAAATATATGATTGACGTCATTAGATATATTTCACAATATCGATACATAGAGGATGGCAGAAAAAAAAGAGATAGAAAGTATTCGTTTTACACTGAAAGTAAAGTGATCCCACAACAGGCCCGGAGGCCCTTGGGGTAGTAGGAGGTTAAGACTCCTACTTTTTCTAGACAATCGGTACTTTATATCAGCCAGGTTGTCAGCCCTGCGTGACGGCCGCCTTTACCCCAGAACAGCGTCTGGTACTCATTTCCGTTAGAGGCTGAGTCGACCCCAGGGCCATAGTGCCGCCAGAGGGTTGAGGGTTTGGGTCAGTTTAAAAATCCTGACCCCAACGGGACTTGAACCCTCGACCCTCCGGCTTGTAGCTCAGTGCCTTAACCACTACGCTACGGCGTGCCCCTTTACACTGAAAGACCTGTCATTAAAAACGTGTAATTAAACATGTGAAAGTTTGTTCTAATTAACGTTAGGTGTCATTGAATAACCCTTGTAAGCTTGAAAAGACTTTATTATCTAATGGTAAATGGATACACTTATAAAATTATATTAGTCTTTGGTTGACTCTATGAGAAATACATAAAACAGAATAGGCTATGGGAGAGCAGCAAACCGAAACCTGTTCAGAATGCTTGCATTCTATTCTACTGGGGGTCTTAAATTCCATACTCAATCTGGCTAAGGTAAATGTGTATGTATAATCATATTTCTCTATTCTCAAGGGAACGATTCCCTTCAAGTTTTATAATAGTCTAAGTAACACTCTGCTACCGGTGGCTTCTTCATCCTCTTCTCTTTCTTTCCTTTTTCTTTGCTTTATTTCTTATGGTGATGTAGATAATTACATACTATTTTCATTTCACAATCAACATTATATTTACTATTCAATTTAAAGTAATTATTTTACCATATTGGTGCAGTTTAACGATTTTTTATATATATTGTTTCTCTTTTTAAAGTAATTTGTATTCTCATGTTCATGTATTTTAATGCAAATACTGTCACCGATCCTAGATCAATTTACAGTGGTAAATATTTTCCGATTGAGGGTCTTTCCACTTTTCAGCGGTTGCCCTTTTACCAGCCGGCTGCTGGCCCTTCACATCCACATGTGTCAATGACAGAGGTAGATGATCAACAGCCAGTATAGGGGTGACATGTGGTTAGCATGTCCAGTCCCCCAGCCGTTATAGCTGGTTCCTCAACCTGGAGCCGCTACTTATTGTAGCTACCCAATTGCCTCACGATGCTGGGTGGGCACCGGTCCCATACTGGCCGAAATACCATGAGAAAATTTCTTCCCCCATGGAGACTCGAACCAGCGCAAGTCCCGTAGCTCTGCGCCAAGGCTTCCTACCTTAACCGCTCGGCTACGGCGCGGTAAATATACATACCTAAAATTAACCCTACATACATACATGCATACATATATGGATACATCCGTACATAATGGTCTTTTTATGTATGAGTGTAGATGTGTGTGCAATACACCATGTATATATATATATATGTTTATGTATTCGTGCAATTTTTTCTTTTCTTATCTAAACAGGCTGTGCGCAATGTTATTGTAAATATATTTATTTATTTATTTATTTTACCTGATTGAGTTAAGACCATAAGGTCTTTCCTTCCACTTTACCAGGGTTAAATTATACATACAATAAAAATTATGATTGTTACATAATAGGTATAAACTACACAATATAAATTTGACAAGCGTAAGAAAAAAAAAATAATAATAATAAAAAGAAGTAAAGTTATCCCACAACAGGCCCGGAGGCCCTTGGGGTAGTAGGAGGTTAAGGCTCCCACTTTTTCTAGACAATAGACACTTTATGTCAGTCGGGTTGTCAGCCCTGCGTAACGGCCGCCTTTACCCCCAGAACAAGCGTCTGGTACTCATTTCCGTTAGAGGCTGAGTCGACCCCAGGGCCATGGTGCCGCCAGAGGGTTTGGGTCAGTTTAAAAATCCTGCCCCAACGGGACTTGAACCCTCGACCCTCCGGCTTGTAGCTCAGTGCCTTAACCACTACGCTACCGCGTGCCCCAATAGTAATAATAATAATATTAATAATTGGGGGCACACCGTAGTGTAGTGGTTAAGGCACTGCAGTGCAAGCCGGAAGGTCGAGAGTTCAAGTCCCGGTGGGGTCAGGATTTTTAACTGACCCAAACCTTCTGACGGCACTACGATCCTGGGGTCGACTCAGCCTCTAACGGAAATTAGTACCAGATGCTTGTTTTGGGGTAAAGGCGGCCGTCACGCACGGCTGACAACCCGGCTGACATCAAGTGCCGATTGTCCAGAAAAAGTGGGAGCCTTAACCTTCCACTACCCCAAGGGCCTCCTGAGGCCTGTAGTGGGACTACTTAATAATAATAATAATAATAATAATAATAATAATAACAAAAATAATAACCTATTTTTTTTTGGTATGCCACTACAGGCCTCAGGAGGCCCTTGGGATAGTAGGAGGTTAAGGCTCCCACTTTTCTGGACAATCGGCACTTGATGTCTGTTGGGTTGTCAGCTCTGCGTGACGGCCGTCTTTACCTCCAGAACAAGCGTCCGGTACTCATTTCAGTTAGAGGCTGAGTCGACCTCAGGGCCATAGTGCCGCCAGAAGGTTTAGGTCAGTTTAAAAATCCTGGCCCCACCGGGACTCGAACCCTCGACCTTCCGGCTTGTAGTACAATGCAATAACCTATAATTAGATTAAGTATTACTTAATATTGAAGGAAGTCAACAAATTTCTATTACTACATGTAATACACGCACATGCACAAATACGCACACGTACATATACACATGCGATCACACTGGCGGAAATGCACACGCGAACGCACAAATACATAAATATATGCATCCATCCATAGTAATTCTGCCCGAGCGTATGTCTATCACTGCTATGCTTGCAGCTTTACTAGGAAATTGCCTTCCACACCGGTGAAAGATGATGGTGATAATGGTAAGGCTGATGATAATGGCCGGATGATTTTCGGGGACCGTTGGGCTCTAAGCTTCCTGACATTTGTTTACAGGTGAGGAAAAACCCCGAATAAAAATCTCACCTACGGGTCTGTCCCGACCGGGAATCGAATACGGGCCGCTGTATGACAAGGCAGCACGATACCTCAAAACCACAGCGGTGGACATATACATATAAACACCAACATACATACACACCCACACATGCAATCATACACAAACACATGCATGAACTAACGTAAATATACATACTAATATAATGCACGTTAAAATGCATAAATGCATTCATATCTACATAATCATGTACAAAATTAATATAAAATTATGGAATATTCACCCTGAAGGTCCGTCTCCTCAACTGATTTAATTATTTAACTGTAGCGCTTTCGGGACTTATCCCATCATCGGCAGGATTCAAAACTGGTGTTTCACTGAAGATCTGGTAGAGGGGGTTACATGT
The DNA here is from genome assembly GCA_030220185.1 of Diploptera punctata. Lineage (NCBI taxonomy): Eukaryota > Metazoa > Arthropoda > Insecta > Blattodea > Blaberidae > Diploptera > Diploptera punctata. The sequence continues at coordinate 437,442 of JASPKZ010002693.1, read as the reverse complement.
ATTGGGTTCATTTTCGTTTATGAACCCGCTCTACCAGATCTTCAGTGAAACACCAGTTTTGAATCCTGCCGATGATGGGACAAGTCCCGAAAGCGCTACAGTTAAATAATTAAATAAGTTGAGTAGACGGACCTTTCAGGTGAATATTCCGTAATTTTATATTGATTTTGAATAATACCTCAACGGAACACATCATGAATCTTATAAAAGTTGAATACTCATGTATGTTAACACTAGTTCATATTGATAGAAAACAACCGTTAACAGTTTTTTCGAACAGTGTATACAACTTATAAATATGTAAATATCACATGCAATAGCTACTACTCAATATTAATGGAGCATGCAGTTTAATATTCCATCCATTACATAGTAATTCTGCCCGAAGGCAAGTCCTTCACTGCAATCATAGCATTTTCATGCTATGCTTGCAGCTTTACCAGGGAATTGTAGGTGTGGTAGCTTCCCGTTGCTTTCCACACCACTGAAGGATGATAATGATGACCATGTGATTTCGGGAACCGTTTGGGCCTTAAAGTTTTCCTGACATTTGTCTTACAGGTGAGCAAAAATCCCGATAAAAACCTCACCCAGAAAAAACTGCCCCGACCGGGGATCGAACCTGGGCCCGCTGCGTGACAAGGCAGCACGCTACCTCGAGACCACAGCGGTGTACAATCTGGCAGCCGAATTTCTTACAGAGTCACTCACTGCAAAATAATGCTGTGACCTATTCAGAATGTTGAAAAGGAGGACCTTGATTTTTAAAGTAATAAAATTAAATTGATAAAATCGAGATGAAAAACGACTGTGATTGATTGAAAATTAAAATTCATTGAAATGTTATTGGTCATTGACTCCCATTTGATGGCATTAATTAAATAGTCTTCCGAATTCGATATGGTAATTATATATATGTATATATATATATGATATGAAAATAAAAAAGAATGCTTGAGTCGGGATTTGAACTCGAGTTTCTAAAGTCTGTACCTTTAGCGCTCTAACCAACTGAGCTACCCAAGAATTCCAAGACAAACATACAATTTTCTTATACATGTAGTATTCTCAATTCACACAAGAGGTAGCGGAAATTTCTTTCAACTGCCATCTAGCGGCTAACATAACAGTTAAGCAAATTATTAAAGAGAATATTTACTTTATAGCAGTAACGCTTGTATATATAGGGTTTCCAGTATAAAACCGGACACTCTGCGGCTGGCAGAGTGAAATGCGGACGAGGAGAGACGCAGCCTGACGGGTGAAACCCCGTGAGGCGTGTCCGGTTTTATATTGGAAGCCCTGTATATATATATATAAAGTAGGAACATAATAATCACTGATTAATCACTCTAACCGGATACATCAATGCGCATATATATCGTTCATATAACAATAGGTACATTTAATAATAAAGGAAATGGACAGTTATTCACAAATGAGGAAAATTTTGAATAAGTAGATGAATTCAAATACTTAGGAAGAATAATTACAAATAGGAATGAAATTCACAAGAAATTAAACATAGGCTCAATACTGGAAAATCATGCTATTATGCATTACTGGGACGCTTGTCTCAACTTCTCTCAAAAACGTTAAACTGAAAGTATATAAATCTGTTATTGTATGGATTCGAAACATGGGCTCTTACTTTAACGGAGAAGAAAAGACTTCGAGTGTTTAAAAATAAAGTTCTTACGAACTTGTAAGATAGATGAACAGACAGGAGAATGGAGAAGACTTAATAACAGAGAGCTATATCTTTATAGGAAACCAAATATAATAAGGAAAGTTAAGTCTCGTAGAGTGCGATGGGCAGGACATGTTACACGAAAGGGGAATGAAAGATAAACACGGAAGCGTCATGTAGGAAAACCAGAGGGAAAACGCCTAGTTGGTAGACCAAGAATGAGGTTGAAGAATAGCATTAACCATGATTTGACGGAATTGGGTTATACAAGTGATAATTGGAAAACGTTAGCTCAGGATAGGGATGTATCGAGTGCTGATTTTCGTGCGGGCATGAACCAATGGGTTTGATAAGGCCAGGGAATTAGTTTAACCCCAGCAAATAGGAGCATAAATGTATATATAACATTGATATAACTATAGTTCCAGTTATACTCTGTATTAATCTCTAAACTCAATGAAGAAATACATTGTCTGTTAACTCCAATGAACAAACTCCTACAGAAGTGATTGCTTTTCATCCTTTAGGAAATCGTTAAAAGAATATAACGACGAAGAAATGAAAATAATAATTGCTTTATTTAGTGTGATATAAGACATTGGAAACAAGTAATTCTAAAGAAGTTGTACGGGTGAGAGAATTTGAAAGAGATTAATTTGTTCAATTAAATCAGCTCGAATAGTTAGAATTTTATTACGTCATCAAAGAAGATATGAGAGCAGTTTGGGCTGACGTTGATTCAAGTGATGAATGAAGCTCATTGCTGCAGCAGTCTCTTGACAATAATGTACTCTTCCCGCCTTCACTTCCTTTACGTCCTGCAGATTGATAGCATCTCTTACAATGACTCAATTCCCTGAAACTGTTGTAAGATGTGATCATAGTACTTGTTTTTTTGACTTGTTTTATTTCATACAATGTCGAATTTTATATATTTACATTATAAAACGAACCATTACAGTTCTCAAACTATTTACCACACTCAAATTTCGTCAACCTAGAAAAATAAAATTCAAAGTGTGGCGACTCATTTTAACATAAGCAATATTAAATATATATAAGAAAGAAATAAAGAAGGGAAATTATGGGTGTAGAAGAGGATCCGGACATCATAGACATCATAGAAAAGAAAAGATTACAGTGGTATGGCCATTCAAAAGAATGCCAGAGCAAAGGTTGCCTAAAATTGTTAAGGAATGGATTCCAATGGAAAAGAGGAAGAGAGGAAGACCGAAGAAAACTTGGATAGAAGGGATACAAGTAGCTATGAATATCAGAGGATTGGAGGAAGATCAATGGATGGACAGAGAGGAATGGCGTTTGGTTTTCGGAAAACGGCGGCAGCTGCCATGATACCGGATGATGATGATGATATATATGGCATGGAAAGAAAAATAAATGCCTGAACTGGGATTTCAACCTATGAACTCTTAACTTGATATGTTAATGTGCTACCACCTACGCTATCCAGGCATCCCAGCACAAACAATTATTTTTCCTTTATCTTAATATATAAAATTCTTCTCTACGTGTGTTTGTAACTGAACTCCTCCTAAACGACTGGACCAATTTTGATGATTTTTTTGTGTGTGTCTGATTGTGTTCCTGGATGGTTCAGATTCACAATTGGACCTCTAAAACCATTAGGTGTAGGAGTCAACATGAAATGAAAATTAAGAAATCGCTCTAGCGGTCACATTTTTCGATGTTTCACAACGAAACTCAGTATATCCTATTAAAATAAAACCGAAGTAGACATTTTCCAAAAATGAGAGATATCCGACAATTATAAGTGGAGGTTTACCTGAAATATGAAATTAAAAACTAACTAGCCCATGTTTGGTTCGTCTCAGCGAATATCATGTAATTTAATTAACCTTAATGTTTCATTTATTTAGGCGCATCAACGCATGCCAGGTATTAGGTAATATACGATCACGAAACAGTAATTTCAGATGTCATCTTTAAATATGCGTTGCCTAATTTTAAAACTCTTCATCGCACGTTTTTGTAAATAGAAAAAAAAATGTCCAGGACAGAAAGTTGTGGGAATGATTTTTTGAGAAGTCCAAAGCATTCCCAAGTTGTAGTTGTAGTACATTTTAAGAAGTAAAATAAGAAGAATACAAGTGGAAGGAACTAGAGTATCGGAATGTTTTGACATATGTCCCGAGGTGGATATTACCCCGTTATAATTTCTCTCTTTTTTTTTTAAATTGCTATTTCTATGTAACGATCGAAACAGCTAATTAATTGATACTATCGAATCCGTAGGTTAGATTTTAGATTTAGATTTATTTAGATTTAGATTTATTTAGCCTGGTGGAGTTAAGGCCATGTGGCCTTCTCTTCCACTCACCAGGGCAAACATATATTACATTAGAATATAACAATCTTAATTAACTCTAATATTAAACACTAAGTAAAAATTTGATCAAAAGATAATATCTAATATATTACGATCTATAATACAACCAGTTAATATTAGTGAAAATGAAGAATAAAAATAATAATAAAATGGAGAACAAGAACAGGAATATATAAATTGTCACTCGTCTAGGGGATAGAAAAAACAAAGGAAAAGAATGAGTTATAGAAAACTAATTTTACGATTATACAATATTTAAAACAAAACAAATAAAAATATTTGTTATTCTTAATATTATTTTCATAAATAATTCAATATATTAATATCGCTAAAAGAATATTATCCGTGAGGTGTATAAGTTAGTTTGTTACTAAATAATTCTTTAGTTTGTTTTTGAAGGATGTTATAGTTTGACAGTCTCTGACATAGGGCGGAAGGGAATTCACGGCCGGTCGGATATAAGCTTCATACATAATTATCCTAAGCTATTGTTTTCCAATCATCCCCTCAAATTATTATTAATGTTATTCTCCCACCTCATTCTTGGATTACTTATAGGGCGCTTTCCCTCTGATTTTCCTACAAGGAATTTCCATGGCCCTTTTTGATTCCCAATTCGTGCCACATGTTCTCGTAGTCTATAATATTTAACTGTTCTTATTACATATGGTTTTCTATAAAGATCATGCAGCTCACTGATATCTAAGTCTTCTGAATTCACCTGTCTGTTCGTCTCTATTTGGTCCATAAAATTCGTAATTCAGCATAATCTAATAGAGCTATCACTGAATGCAGAGTCTCTTCCTATGCATGGTAATGGATTGAGTTTCAGCAGAAACGAGTAGAGTTTTGAAAATATGTGATTGGAGAGATTTTACAAGTCTAGAATCTGGAGCTACGTCTTGCAGGAGTAGGTCGGATATAAATGAGATCAGTCACATTGCACACGTTCTTCGACAGCTGTGCCACATCTTTATAAGCTAACCCCTCACCCCCTTACACTTGATTTCGACACACCACCATTTGTGGATGACATCCTTCTTGCACTCAGATATACACTTGATTCAATAATTTTTTTTCTCTCTTTTAGACTTGTGAAAGAAAACTTTGATAGAAATGTCGATGAAATGTATTGTTCTCTAGAAATATCTTCTAGAGGTGATAATTAAAAGTGTCATAAGAGATATTACTCTTCAAAGTTGTTCTACTCGTATTTTCTGGGTTGATTCGTTTCCTCCATTGTCTCAAGTCGAATGTGCACCTTTCTATTAAGGGGGGGATGGGTGAAAATTCTATTTTCTACATTATTTGAGCTAGAGACTTGAGTTTTTGTACAAACATTCAGTGCATGATACATAATGATGCGTTTAAGTTTCATTCTTGTGAGACATTTATTTTATGAGTTATTAAATATTATATTAAAAAACATTTGCGTATATTATAATTAAATGGCTTCCACAATGTTTTAGTAAAATGTCTGATTTTTTTTCACAAGACCCCTCAAATATTTAGAAACACATCACGCATTAGAATTCTTATAATATGAATACAAAGGGAGAAAATTATAATGTACCTGATTCGTGAAATTACAAAAAAAAAATAATTGCATGCATTTTATTTTTTATTTCATAAAATACTACTTCAATCATGAAATCCATGCTTTATTGTGTTACTCATTGATTTTAGGACATGCAGTAAACATTTGAACCTTCTAGGACAAAATTAGTGAATTCCATTCAATTTTGAATGTACAAAAATTCAGTGAAAATAAAAGTGTGGAAAAACAAGTTTAAAGATTTGCATGCAGTTTAAATACAATATGTAACATACAGGACTAATTAGCACTTTAGGGCACTTAGAAGGGTCATAGACCTCTGAAACGTTGCCAACATATTCATTAGAGTACAGGTTATTTTTTAGTACAAAAAAACAAAAAATGCCAATTTTGATCTGAAATGGTCAATTTTTCACCCATCACCCCTCTTATATATAGTTTCAATTACAGATAGAAACTTTTTTATAAATTAATTTTTCATGTTATTGAGATCAAAGAAGATTCAGAACTGTGTCATAAAAAACGAAATAAAATTAATGTAGGACAAAATACACTATTATAACTTTAACGTATATACATAGCCTAATTTTAGGAATACTTCATTATGTAGGCTAATATAGGGACTCTTGTCGTCCCAACTTCCCTAAAAAAACATTCCATTCTATTAACTTAGTTTAACTCTTACTTTGTAAGTACTTTATATATGTCACACGTCAGCCGGTCCTTATAGATGAACGGCCTGTCGGGAGAGGGATTTTAAACTAAGGATCACACACACACAAACGTTTGACCACACAAGGGTGGATAGTCTCTCCGAATGAGTAATTAAACTTAAGATATATAACAAAAGTATGCTCTCAGTTGTATTATGTGAAACATGGACTCTTATTTTAACATTTTACGGATATTTGAGAATAAATTTCTTAGGAAAATTTTTGGATCAAAGAAAGATGAACTGACAGGTGAGTGGAGTAGACTACTTAACAGTGAGCTACATGGTGTTTATGGTAAATCAGATATAATAACAGTTGAATTTCATAGACTGCGAGGGGTAGGACATGTGCCAATAGTGGGGAATGAAAGAGTGTCATGGAAACTTACTTTATTTACATTGGAATATTTAATGTCATGAGATTGTCTCTTTTATTCGACAAGTGACAATAATATTATTAAAAGTGTACTTTATATTCTAATAATCTTTGGTCACTACGAGTAATATACAAAATAAACGTAAATGAGATAGGCCTAAGTGACGTAACAACTAACTCTTCTACGTTGTGTAAGAGTTTTAATTTAAATCAATAATTCTTTGTTACGTATGCATTTGTTCAAATTCTGCAATATTTTGTATGCAGATACTCGATTTATTTAATAATCTAAGTACGGCTTCGGGAAAGAGGGGGAAACTTTAATTTTCGTATGTTATGTTAAATTTTACGTGGAAATGACCTTATAAAATTTTAAATGTCGGGACCCGAAGGGGTACAATTTTAATAGCTACATTGTACACCAAATTCCTACATTAAATTGTAAATCCTTCGGTACGTATGTTGAGAAGACATCTGATACAGTTGGTAAGCGTGCTGGCCCTTTAGTGTGGTTTTAAGTGCAGGTTACTCCTTCTCACTTCTCTTCATCTCCATAGCTCATAAACCAAACTTCTTCTTCTTCCTTTCATGTGATAGACCTAATGGTCTGTTACGGTCTCAATCCAACGTTTGAAGTGTCTGCTCAAAGATCTCTTGCCTCGTGGATGGTAATTTAAGATTTGACGTGGTATTCTTGTTCTGCTCATTCTTCTTGCGTGAGATTTCCAGTTGTTTCTGTATTTTTGCACATATTCCGTGACTGATGCTGTTAGTAATTCTTTGAGAATCTCAGAAATCCTTTTATGGTCTGTTCTTGAGTAACCTGCAGTACGTCTCATAAATGTCATTTCTGCCGCACTTAGTCTTTGTTCATCTACACTGCGAATTGTCCAGGCCTCACTACCGTAACATAATATGGGTCTGGCCAGTGTTTTATAGATTCTAGTTCGTGTGTGTTGCTGTACTGTGTTTGGCTTGAAAATATTATTTATAATTCCTGTTACTCTGTTAAATTTTATAATATTTTGACTAAAATCTTTTTCCTTTTCGTATGTAACTTGATATCCGAGGTAGGTAAATGTGTTAGTTTGTTGTAATATTTTATTATTAATAATAATTTTACTGCGAACTGGGTCTTTTCCTAGGAAAGTCATCACTTTAGATTTTTTGTTGAGATTCCCATGTTGTAGTTTATAGCAATTTGGTGAAAAGAGTGGACTGAACGTTGTAGGCCATCTTCTGAATTCGCTATAAACAAAAGTAAACCCAACTTTACACTAACAAAGACATGAACGTAAACTTATTTTACACCACTTCCTGCAAACAACACAATAATACATCATCTATGTAAAATTATCTGCTGAAGTGGTGCATAAATTGAAAATCGACCACATTAACGCCATATATCTGAAGTACGAAACGTACAGTGGATGGCATTAAAATACAGAAAAATAGGTAGCCTTATTAGTTCAGATGTACTAATAAAAATAATAACATAATAATAATAATAATAATAATAATATATAATAATGTATTATTATTTTGGCAGAGTTAATGGAATATGGACTTCTCTTCCACTCAACCAACAAAAATGTAGAAGTACAGTCTTACAATAAAATTGTATGTACGATGTATACAGTAAAGTATAGTAAATTGAGAAATTCATTATAAATTTCAATGTGTTTTCATGCACACGTGGAATTTTTATAGACTAAGCATAATAATAATAATAATAATAATAATAATAATAATAATAATAATAACAATAACAGTAGTAATAATAATAATAGTAATAACAATTATAGTAATAATGATCCATCCATAATAATTCTGCCCGAAGGCAGGTCCTTCACTCCAATCATAGCATTTTCATGCTATGCTTGCAGCTTTACTAGGGAATTGTAGGTGTGGTAGCTTCCCGTTGCTTTCCACACCTATGAAGGATGATGATGATGGTGATAATGATAAGGATGATAATGATGAAGATGGCCATATGATTTCGGGGATCGTTTGGGCCTTAAAGTTTTCCTGACATTTGTCTTACAGGTGAGGAAAAACCCCGATAAAAACCTCACCCAGAAAAACTGCCCCGACCGGGGATCGAACCCGGGCCCGCTACGTGACAAGGCAGCACGCTACCTCGAGACCACAGCGGTGGCCGTAATAATCATAATAATAGTAATTATAATAATAACACTAACAATATAAATATTAATAAAAATGTAAATTAATAGGAAACGCCTATTTATACATATACTTTACACGTGAAAGTAATATTCAGAAAGAAGTTGCATAAAATATAAATTTAGATTTCATTTAAATTATTATAAAGGCCGGAAATTATTTATTTAGCAGGTTTCTCAATGTTTCTCAACATCTTCCTGCACCCAATTAATCTACTGTCATTCCAATCTTCATCGACCATACCTGTTTCCTTCATGCAATTAATTGTTTTGCCGTTTTCTTCTTCTACCAAGTGATACCCATTCTAGAACCGGAAATATTTTTAAAGGAAAATAAAAATAATCTTGAAGAAGACAGTATAGATACAAACTTGAATAAAACAATAATGAAAAAAGAAGGGGATGTTATTTTAAATTAAATAGCTATAGTCCATATTAGTCCACCGCTGTGGTCTCGAGGTAGCGTGCTGCCTTGTCACGCAGCGGGCCCGGGTTCGATTCCCGGTCGGGACAGCCTCCTGAGTGAGGTTTTTTCGTGATTTTTCCTCACCTGTAAGACAAATGTCAGGAAGCTTAGGGCCCAACAGTCCCCGAAAGTCATCCAGCCATCATCATCATCCTTATCATTATCATCGTCATCCTTCACCGATGTGGAAAGCAACGGGAAGCTACCACACCTATAATTATGTTTTGTCTTTTTTTAATCTTGAAGTAACTGAAGGTTAAACATTGCTTGGTTCACTCAATTGTCGAGTCACAATTGGTAGTTTCTATTCTTGATAGAGTTCGGCCGTCCAAGCTCTTAAACGGTCCTCCTTTAGTGGACTGTAATAATTTAATAATTTTACTAAGGAAAAAACTCTGATATTTATTAAACATACACTTTTATATGTTACAATACGTAGAATGTGAATTCCTATTTTTACACGAATTAAGCTGTAAGAAGAAAGGCCGCAAAGACACTAATTCTTCCAGCGCAACTATATACTAAGGCCCATCCTTCGGACATAAATTGATCTTCATAGATCACTAAATGCTGATACCATATCAGCATAAACTCTTAGAAAATTCATAGTAAAGCTGCAAAGCATACCATGAAAATGCAGTGAAAGACCTGCCCTCGGGAAGAATTACTATGGATAGATGGAGTCCACAATTATCATTTTTGTCAGTGTAAAAATAAAGTAAAACTCGTTTATTCTAAGCGTTCACATGCTTTGAATATATATATGGGATAAGATGTTTTTGTAATAGTTTGCATGGATTCCGGCATTTACAGCCACATCTTGTGATTGTTGTGCATGAAACAGGATTAGAATGCATAGAAACTTTGTAAAGCAAGTTGCTCCACTTAAGCTGTAACTGCATTTCACAACATTTACATTCAATTTATACAAATGCAACAGCATCTGTTCTCATTTCCTTCTCAGAATCTAAATTAACAGTCTCTACTGCATTTCCAAGTTACACGAATCCGCATGCCATTTGTCTGAAGAAAACATTAAACATTTTAATGCGAAACCATTAGAGGAGTAATAATGGCGATGATAACAGTAGCAGTGGTAGATAAAAGCAACGAATGCTTTATCTTCTCTACTATTTAATTTTATACAAGAGCAACAAATGAAATATTTAGAGAATAAAGAAGGCGTACAACTCAATGGTATAATAACGTTTTGGTGTATGCGAATGAAGTGATATTATTAGGCGATACGAAGAAATACTAAGGGCTAGAGCATGTATACTGTATTCAGTAACACTAAGAAATTGGGGCTGGAAGTAAATATAAAAACTAAATACATGGTCACATGTAGAAATATATAATAATAATTTTTTTTATTATTCCGGATTTTACAATGAATATACATTTTTCCGGTACCCATGTTCACAGTTAACTACACATTTGATTCAACACATTTTTCCATTCTTGTCTGTTCATCCATATATCTTCTTCTATTTCCCATTCCCTCTTAGTTTCATTGATTCCCCGAATCCACGTAATATTTGGTCTACCCTTCTTTTTTCTTCTCTGTGGTTCCCATAATTAAACATATAATAATAATATAATAATAATAATAATAATAATAATAATAATAATAATAATAATAATTAATGCATAAGGGCAGGTGATGAAAAAGAGGGAAATTTTAAAGAAGTGGGTGAATTCAAATATCTAACTAACTCACTGGCACTATCGAAGCCGTAGGTTCATGGCCGCGTGGACTTAAGCTCTCCACACATCCCTATCCTGAGCCAATGTTTCCCAATCATTCCTTGTATAATCTACTTCCCTTAAATATTAGTTAATGTTATTCTCCCACCTCATTCTTGGTCTACCAACTGGGCATTTTCCCCCTGGTTTTCCTACAAGAAGCTTCCACGCACGTATTGCATTCCCCATTCATGTCACATGCCTTGCCCAACGCAGCCTACGAGACTTAACTCTTCTTATTATATCTGGCTTCCTATAAAGACCTTCAAGCCAAATACATTAATAAAGCATATCATAATTGTTTCGAGGCAAGGTCTCAGGGACTTAAATAAATACAAAATAAATAAATCTTAATTCCAAATAAAAAATAAAGACCCTGTAGTTCACTGTTATGTAGTATTCTCCCTCATCTGCCTGTTTATTTTTCTTTGGTCCAAAAATTTTCCTAAGAACTTTATTCTCAAATACCCATAATCTCCTTTCCTCCCTTAAATTAAGAGTCAATATTTCGCATCCATATGATATAACTGGTGCAGTAAAAGTTTTATATATTTTCAGTTTAACGTTTTTTTAAAGGAGTTGAGACGTAAAGAGTCTCTGCAGTGCATAATAACACGTATTTCCAGAATTAAGCCTATGTCTAATTTTTTTGTGCATCTCAATCCTATTTGTAATTATTCTTCCTAGATACTTGAATTCGGCCACTTCCTCAAAATTTCCCTCATTTCTCATTAGCTGTCCATTTCCATTATATAATGTATTTTTATGTGTGACTATATATTTACTTGCAGTCCCAATTTCTTAGTGTTACTCAATAGTGTGTGCGTGTTGGCCTTTAGTATCATCTCCTCGCTATCGGGCAATAGTACTACATCATCAGCATAAACTAAGAGCTTATTTATTACCGTTGAGTTTTAGGTCTTCTTCATCCTGTAAAGGTTTGATGGCATGATCTAGTACAAAATTAAATAGTAGAGGTGGTAGTGAATCACCTTGCATTCACCCAGTGTGGATTAAAAAAAATATCAGAAAAATGTTTGCCTACACGCACCCTACTCTTTGAGTCAATACCTAGGAACAATAACTACAAATGGTATCCAGTTTGTCGTTACCGATTGAACAGTCCGGCTATCTCCTTGGAGTTTGTTAGTATTTTTAAGTGTCCCCTGAGTACGCTATTAACGTTCTGCAGCATACAACTATTCACTACGAGGACGAAGAAGTTTGGGAAGACCAAGGAAATGATGGAAAGAGCAGCAATTTGGAGCCGGAACGGGCTAGTAAATTAGCCTAAATCGTGAAGAAGAAGAAGAAGAAGAAGAAGATGGGAACCAGTGCACGAAGTATTTAAACATAGGCTCAATTCTGGAAACACATGCTATTAGACATTACAGGAACTCTGTTCACCCCAGCTTTTCTAAAACTAAAATACTAATAAAACTGTATCATGCGTTATTTGGATGCGAAATGTAGACTGTTATTTTAAGGGAGATGGAAATATTATGAGGATTTGGGAATAAAGTTCTTAGGAAAATTTTTGGACCAAAGAGAGATGAACAGACAGACGAATGGAGAACGCTACACAACAGTGAGCTACATGATATTTTTAGGAAACCAGATATAATAAGAACAGTTAAGTCTTGTAGGCTGCGATGGACAGGATATGTGACACGAATGGGGAATGAAAGAGGGGCATTGAAGCTTGTTATTGGAAAACCGGAAGGAAACGCCCATTTGGTTGAACAAGAATGAGGTGGGAGAATAACATCAACCATGATAAGAGGGAAGTAGATTATACAGGGGATGATTGGAAAATATTACCTCAGGATAGTGATATATGGAGAGCTTTCGTCCGCGCTGCATGAACCTGCGGGTTCGAAAATGAAAATGACTTAGTTACTTATTTCAGGTTTAATTGTATTTTTTTGTGTACTGTAAATGTACGACCCGGAAACTACGAATATTTTTCATTATTGAAGGAATGAATTCTTATAATTTTTACGCCCTGCAAATATCCGACGTTATAGCCGATTTTGAATCTCCGATCTACGGAACTAAGTCGAGCCTGGTATCCACTACTCTGCCGGTACCCATACGAAACTCTTAAGAGAATACTGACTGCTGCTGTTGCTATTTGTTTAATATACATTTCATTTATACGTTATCTAACTTGTATTATGTTAGTTGCATAACATCATATACTTGTCTTCTTCTCCGATCACTCCCTTGCTTAGATTGGTGAGGCACTTATCCTAAATATTACCTTGAAATTAATATTTAATTTTCGGAAGTGATATTTTGAGGTTATTTTAATTAATTTATTTTCAGTCTGTTTATCTTACCTCAATATTAATGTTGATTTGTTCTTGGACATGTTTCAAGACAATTCTGTTTTATAGTCAGCTTGTCCAGACTGGTTAGATTTATGTTGCACACCCTGGATGTCGATGTCAGCTCCATCCTGTGTTAGAAAATACAAAAGAACTGGCTATGTGGGGAAAAAATCTATATTCAGAAGAACAAAAACAGTGTTATGAATTTTGAAATACCGACGGAGCGTGACCTTGTTTGTAGGTTCTCTGGCCAACCACAGGATGGAGCTGACATCGACATCCAGGGTGTGCAACATAAATCTAACCAGTCTGGACAAGCTGACGATAAAACAGAATTGTTTTGAAACATGTCCAAGAACAAATCAACATTAATATTGAGGTAAGATGATCAGACTGAAAATAAATAAATTACCTTGAAAGCGTCACAATATTAGAACATACGAATAAAATCTATAAATTAGTAATCTTGTAGGTCCTTCTCCTCAACTTAAGATATTTTAACACTCTGTAGGCCTTTCAGGACTAGTTCCATCATCAGCAGAACGAATTAGGTTTGTATTTGTTGACCCTTGTTGAAGCACTGACTTATTTGTGAATATTTTGTATTGAGGATTGTGAGCTGGGTATGTTCTCATTCGGAATAAGATTTTATCGATTTCTCATAGAATTGCAATTTGCTTCAGTGTAGAGAAATCGATAACAACATGATTCTGAATGAGAACGTACCCAGCCCACACAATCCTCTATACAAAATATTCACAACTAAGTCAGTGCTTCAACAAGGATCAACAAATACAGACCTAATTCGTTTTGCTGATGATGTAACTAGTCCCGAAAGGCCTACGGAGTGTTAAAACATCTTAAGTTGAGGAGATGGACCTACAAGGTGACTATTTTATAGTTTTTATTCGTATATTCTATTATTGTGACTTAACACCTCAACGGAAACTTACCATGAATTTTACTTGAAAGCGTGTTCATTGAATTTGGATGTGTGAAAATTACGCTAACCATGTGACTCCATATACTGCCATCTATGAGCCATTGATAGAAACGAATAAGTCGCTTGAGCTCTTTTGATCTTTTTCACCTCGATTTTATCACATTCATTTTATCACTTTCATTCCATCAAGTGGCTTCCAGGTTGTTTATATAGTGCACGAATGTAAATATATTCTGCTTGCGAGATGTAATAAAAAACATTCGTAGCAACTGATAATACAATAAAAAAATCACTGTTTGCACTTTCTTAAACGTATTATTTCCCAGGTAATAATGTTCCAGAAAAGTATAATTGACATATTTACGTCATAGGACATCAGAAATGAATTAATATACAGTTTGATGTGTTTCATTTTTTCTCCACTAGAGAGCATTCTTACAATATTGCGATCCTTTGACAAAAATAATAAGATCTGGTTGCAGTGATGAACAAGTGAAACATAACAAACGTTTCTCATTTGTTTTCAAACATCACCGTTTACGTTAAATATATAATTATTTTAAAATAACTATATTTAAATAATGATTTGTGAGTAAGCAGCTTAATTTTATTCGTTGAATAGTCCTAACAAATGCCACTCTTGATTTACAAATTCTCTAGATAAATTCACTCCTCACTTCGTGACTCGTGAATTTATATATTATTTTGAAATCACTCGTGGCATTACTTACTAACATTTACTATACGTATAATATCTACCTTTTAGAATATATTGAACTATTGTTTTTTTGCGGTGTTGTTTATGAACATCCTGCACTAAAAAATATGGTGGACAATCCAATAATAATAAAAATGTGAATCTGTGAATTTAAAGTTGATCAGTTCAGATGAAAAATATGACCAGAGATCACAGGATTACGACTCGAGAATAATCATAGCGATATATATATATTACAACTTCTAGTTGATGACTTGAGTTTTTCACGGCGCAGTTTTCCTCACAAGTTCCTTAATTGGCCGTTCTCGGACCAAGTCGACTTGATCACTTTTCTTCCCCACCCTCTCCCTCTCCTTAATCCAGCCAACATTTTTGTCCAACCCAGTTTTCTGGCCGACGCGACGTGCCGAACATCTGAATCTAGAGGCTTATACAGCCTAGCTTTTTGCTCTTCTCAGAACAGGGGCTTGTAAAATTTACCCTATACGAAGTATGTTTATAATAAACCTCAATTTTTTCTCTTCTCAAAACAGGGGCGTGTAAAGGTACTACCGTATATGAAGGATATATTTTTTACAACCAGCTGTTTACTCTTCTCAAAATAGGGGTGAGAAAAATTTCCAAATTATCGATAAATTCACGACTCACGAAGTGAGGAGTGAATTTATGTAGAGAATTTGGAAATTAAGAGTGGCATTTGTTAGGGCTATTTAACGAATAAAATTAAGCTGTTTACTCACAAATCCTTATTTAAATATAGTTATTTTAAAATATTTACATATTTCATGTAAACGGCAATGTTTGAAAACAAATGAGAAACGATTGGCACGCTTCATTTGCTTCTTTTGTTCATCACTGCAACCAGATCATATTATTTATTGCCAAATTAACGCAATATTGTAAGAATGCACTCTAGTGGAGAAAAAAATGAAACACATCAAACTGTATATTAATTCATTTCTGATGTCCTATGATGTAAATATGACAATTATATTTTTCTGGAATGTTATTACTCGGGGAAAAAAATACATTTAAGAAAGTGCAAACAGTGGTTTATTTTTTTGGTGGAATAATCAATCGCTACATATGTTTTTATATTAACTCCCGCATGCGATATGTATTGACTTTCATGCACTATATATACAATCTGGTAGCCGTATTCCTTACAGAGTCAGTCACTGCAAAATAATGCTATGACCTATTCAGAATGTTAAAAAGGAGGTGCTTTCTTTATTATGATAAACTTTAGCTGTTAAATTATAGGCGAAACACGACTGTGATTGGTTGTGAATAAAAAATCATTGAAATGTGATTGGTCATTGACTCCCATTTGTGGCATGAGTTAAAAAATAATCTTACTAATTTATTTTATAAAATATTTGATGCCTCTATGGTGTAACTTATAGCTTGTCAGAGATCACGAATTCTGTTTCCGATATAATAATAATAATAATAATAATAATTGCATTCCATTAACGCAGTTTAACCTCTCACCTTATAGGTAATTTTACGTACGATCCCCCATCCGGACCTTACAGTGACAAGATCTGTCGGGAAATGATTTTAACTATGGATTACATACATACTTATTTTCAGTCTAGTACATAGAGGGCCTCCCCGAATAAGTGAGCAGCTCTATGTCATGGCCTCCTCCAAGACAGCACAACATTAAGATGAAACACATCATTCACGCACAAATTCTAAACGTGGCGAATAAGATGGTGATGATTTGATGTCTAGATGATATTCGGGAATCAGGATCTTAATGTTTCCTGACATGTGTCTTTTAGTTGAGGCAATACCCCGAAAAAAATTTTATCCATGAAACTTTTCCCGATCGCGGATCGAACCTGGGCACGCTGCCTACGAGGCAGCGGCGCTACCCTGTGACCACATAGGTGGATATAATACCGGTAATAATAATAATAATAATAATAATAATAATAATAATGATAATAATAATAATAATAAATAATAATAATGTACAGGCTCATGACCGCGCGGACATAGGCTCTCCATACATCCCTATCCTGAGCTAATGCTTTCCAATCATTCATTGTATAATCTACTTTCCTCAAATCATAGTTAATGTTGTTCTCCCACCTCATTCTTGGTCTACCAACTGGGCGTTTTCCTTCTGGATTTCCTCCAACGAAGTTTCCATAATAATAATATAATAATAATAATAATCTTAATAATAACATATATCACATAAAATAATAATAATAAATAATACATAATTGTACAGGCTCATGACCGCGCTGGACATAGGCTCGCCATTACATCCCTATCCTGAGCTAATGCTTGCCAATCATTCATGTCTAATATTTACTTTCCTCAAATCATAGTTAATGTTGTTCTCCCCACTCATTCTTGGTCTACCAACTAGAGCAGTTTACTTCTGGCTTTCCTACAAGAAGTTTTCCATAAACTAACAATAATAAGAATAAAAATAATACATAATAATAAGAATAATAATAATAATAATATATAATAATATGAATGTATTTACATGCAAGATTTTTACATGTTTGCATACTAAGTTTTTTTTACCTTATTCACGTCAACTCTATCCATCCACTAAAGGCTCCTACACCGGTTCTCTTGTCTCTCATTCCATTTCTGATTTCTTGCATTCGTACGGTTTTCGAGGGCTTCCTTTTCTTCTTCGTCAAGGTGGACACCATTCTAATGTTTTCCTGGGTAACCTTTCTTGTTGCATTCGTCGTACGTGTCCATACCAATTTAATTACTTACATCTTATATACTCTACTATCAAATAACTAATATTCATTTTTTCTTGTGACAGTATTTATTTTTTTTCTAATTTTGAACATCTTGCTGCTCTCCTCAAGAAATTCATTTCCATCGACATAAGTTTTTGTTGAATTTCCAAAATGCAGCTCCATATGTGACAGTACTTCTCACTATTGAATTATTTATTTGTAACTTATTTTTTCTGGTTATATGTCTGTTCCATAAGACTCCAACATTCATCATTTCTGTTATTGCTCTACCTTTATTTATTCTGTTCTTAATATCACCTTTGTGTTTATTCTCTTTATTTACATTTACTCCCAGATAGTCAAATTCTTCACATCCTCTAATATATGCATTTTGATCTTCTAATATTAAATCTTCGGTTTCTGCTCCACATCACATATAAAATGTTTTTTCTAAATTTATTTTCAAACCCCAGTTATCGTATCCGTCCAATAATTTTCTGAACATAAACTCCATGTCTTCATAGTCTTTAGCAATTATTATCTGCTCATCCGCAAATAACAGTGTATATACTGTATTTGTTGATCCATCTCCTACAGGCACTCCCATTGCTGCATAATTTTTGCTCCAGTTTGACAGTGCTTTTTGTATAAATATCTTAAATAATGTGGGTGATATACTACAACCTTGACGAAGGTATTTTGTTACTTTAATTTATTCTGATAATAATAATAATAATAATAATAATAATAATATAACAATAATAATAATAAATTATAGAGGCATATCAGTAACGAGTACATTAAGTGGAATATATGGACGTATACTAAGTAAAATGGTTGATATAGAATACCAGGATAAAGAAATGGAAGAACAATCTGGTTTTAGAAGTGGTAGGTCATGCATAGATAATATATTTTGCATAACACAAATGATAGAAAAAAAAGAGCAACTAACAGAGATTTACATTTGTTTTTTTTCGATTTAACCAAGGCATATGATAGTATTCCCCAAGAAATGTTATGGGAACCTTTAGACAATTCTCACATTACCAAAAAAATTGTAGATGCTCTAAAAGCATTTTACAAAGGATCTATTTCGAAAATAAAGGTTGGAAATCATATAACAAAGGGATTTACTATTACAAACGGTTTAAGGCAAGTTTGCAGTTTATCTCCAATTCTATTTAAAATTTATCTCGAAAGAGTACTAAGAGACTGGAAGAAAAAATGACAAAAAATGGGCATACCCATCCAAAATACATATGTATATTAACTAAATTTTGCAGATGACCAGGTATTAATAGCACAAGACCACGATGACATAGAATATATGGCTAAAAAATTAAAAGAAGAATATGAAAAATGGGGACTTTATATAAATATTGAGAAAACTAAATACCTGTGTATAGGAGAAGAAATGGAAAATATAAATTTCAACAATGGAGAAGAACTAAAACCTAGTATTGAATTCACTTATTTAGGAACAAAATTAGACCACTCAGGAGATAACACAGTGGAAATTAAAAATAGAATCGCACAAACAGAACAAGCAACACATGCTTTAAACTCTGATTGGTGGAGCAAAAATATTACAAAAAATAGAAAATTACAAATATATCAAACCATAATTCAGAGCATTTTAACATATGGTGCTGAAGTCTGGCAAATTCCTACCAGGGAAATGAAAAGAATTTTAAGTACAGAAATTGATGTTTTAAGAAGATCAGCTGGAAAATCTAGAATGGATAGAATACGAAATAAAGAAATAAGGGAAATTATGGGTGTAGAAGAGAAATAGGACATCATAGACATTATAGAAAAGAAAAGATTACAGTGGTATGGCCATGTCAAACGAATGCCAGAGCAAAGATTGCCAAAAATTGTTATGGAATGGATCCCAATGGAAAGGAGGAAGAGAGGAAGACCGAAGAAAACTTGGATAGAAGGGGTACAAGCAGCTATGAATATCAGAGGAATGGAGGAAGATCAATGGATGGATAGAGAGGAATGGCGTTTGGTTCCCGGAAGACGGCGGCAGCTGCCATGATACCGGATGAATAATAATAATAATAATAATAATAATAATAATAATAATAATAATAATAATAATAATATATAATTGAACTATATTTAATGTGTAATTTCAGTTTTTTTATGTTGCTAGTTAATCAGATTTCTTCCAAACCTCAATCTCAGTTAATGTAAATGAAATATTAACTGAAAACGTAAGTGAGGTTTTTGAAAAGTTTTATTTTATCCCTGTTCTAAACACTCGTTTCCATCGTTGACTGACTTTGGTCATCTCTTCGTAGCTGAGTGGGATGTCACTTCTGATTTACTGAAACATGTGTCCATCTTATGAAATAGTCAGTGAGACACTGGAATTATTTATTTTCCATCCAGCATACAAAAAAGCAGCTTCACCGGCAACGTATGCCATAACATCTGCATTACACGATTGAAAAAAAAAGAAGAGGGAAAACTACTCTCGTGTGCCAATTCAAGAGATAGACCCGAATGCAAATATTGTGATAGCGAAAAATTTACGATGTTGGTTCTTGTAAACAGGAATAACATTTTGACCTAGATAGTTTGTTTACATCATAGCATCACATTTTCATAAATTAATCAGATGTGAATAGTCTTCACACTTTAATAACTACAGAGATAATGGAATAGGTTTAAAATTCATAGAAAATTACGAACGCAATTTATTTTTTATGCAGAAAAAATCATTCTATCCTTAATTTTTCCAATGAGTATTTAACTCATGCCCCAAATGGGAGTCAATGACCAATCACATTTCAATGAATTTTGAATTACAACCAATCACAGTCGTTTTTCACCTCGATTTTATGAGTTTAATTTTATCATTTTATAATCAAGCTCCTGCTTTTCAACATTCTGAATAGGTCAGATCATTATTTTGCAGTGGCTCTCTAAAAAATACGTTAAGTGTACCAATTTATATATCAATATGCAAGAATCGTAGAACGCAAATGGTTCCCAGTGCACGAATGTAAGCAGATACTGCTTGCGGGTTATAATAGAAAAACATTTATAGCAATTGGTTATACCACAATAAAAAGAAACCACTGTTTGCACTTTCTTAAACGTATTTTTTCCCAGGAACTTACGTTCCATAAAAATATAATTTACATCATAGAACATCACAAATTAATTAATAAACAGTTTGATGTGTTTCATTTTTTCTGCACTAGGGTGCATTCTTATAATATTGCGATCCTTTGGCAATAAATAATATGATTTCGTTGCAGTGATGAACAAATAAAATAATGAACGTTTCTCACTTGTTTTCAAAAATCGCCGTTTACATTAAATATATAAATATTTTAAAATAACTATATTTAAATACTGATTTGTGAGTAAACAGCTTAATTCTGATCGTTAAATAGTCCTAACAAATGCCACTCTTGATTTCCAAATTCTCTAGATAAATTCAGCCCTCACTTCGTGAGTCGTGAATTTATTGATAATTTGGAAATCGCTCGTGGAATTACTTATGACAATTTAATATTAATTGGTTCACCGCTGTGGTATCGGGGTAACGTTGCTATATCTTACGCAGTGGGCCCGGGTTTCATCTCCGGTCGGGACAAGTTTCCTGGGAGATGATTTTTTCGGAGTTTTTCCATATCCTTAAGACAAAGGTAACGGTAAAGATAAAGTGATCCCACTTCAGGCCTCAGGAGGCTCTTGGGGTAGTAGGAGGTAAAGGCTTCCACTTTTTCTGCACAATCGGCACTTGATTTCAGCCGGGTTGTCAGCCCTGCGTGACGGGCGCCTTTACCCCAGAACAAGCGTCTGATACACATTTCCTTTAGAGACTGACTCGACTCCAGGGTCATAGTGCCGCCAGAAGGTTTGAGTCACTTTAAAAATCCTGACCCCGAGGGACTCGAAACCTCGACCTTCCGGCTTCTAGCGCAGTAACTTAACCACAACTCTAAGGCGTGCAACATATTTTTAAGACAAATGTCATATGAAACTCTAAGGCCTAAACGGTCGTGAAACATTATGTGGCCATCATAATCATCACTATCAAATTCGCCATGTTCATTATGAATGTGTGTGAATGGAGTGTTTCATTTTTATGTTGTGTTATCTCGGAGGAGGCCCTGACATTGAGCTGATCACCCATCTGGAGAGGCCCTCCACGACCTTGTGTGGAGAAAAATCTATATGTGTGAACCATGGTTAAAATCCCTCTCCCGACACGTCTTGCCACTGTAGGGCCCGGGTGGCGTGCGGCACATAAAAGTACCTGCAAGGCTGCGTGAATGGAATGGACTACACAACTGACTTTGTTTATGTATTATTTATTTATTTACTAGCTGTTAGCAGTAGACTTTTTTTTGAGAGGATCGACAAATTTCAAGAACGGATAAGGTCAGAAACAGCACAATAAGGGAAATTATGCAAGTTGAAAAAACAAAATTAGAAAAAATAGAAGAAAAATGTTTGAAATGATATGGACACCTCATAAGAACGGAAGAATTGAGAATGCCAAAGAAGATCCTTAATTAGAAAGCTAATGGAAGAAGTGGGAGAGGCTGACCTAGAGGACATTGGATAGATGCAGTGAGGAGAAGTATGGAAGCTAGAGATTTGAGGGAAGAAGAAGATGCTTTAGACAGGATCATGTGGCGACAAGTCACTTTTGAGTTGAGGGAGAAACACTTTAATGTGGAATATTCCTAATAAAACATTACTGCTGAGTTAATTAGTTAAGACTTTGAAATGCAATATTTTACATTTTAACTTATCTACGAAAATAATAAAGGTATTGGCTTTTAAAGTGAAGAATCATGTTGGATTGAAGATAGTAATAATAAATGTAAAAAATCCAGAACAAGTATCCAATTTCAATTATAAGATTTGTTACTAGTTTTAAATTTGACAAAGACATTGAAATGAAAATTAATAGATTTCAAGCTACTTGTGGAATAAATGGCAGAACGTTAGGAAGCAAAGCTATAAAATGAATACAAATGAAATTTTATAAGTTTTTTTTTTTTCTTCCTTCCAAGTATTAGGCCAAGGCCTGTTACGATCCTATAGAAAATTTTCCCTCCAGCGTTTGAGGGAAATTCTCGTATAAGACTTGAAAGCATAATAATAGTCCCTTCAATTGGTTGCTGGCCAAAGGAAGGCAAGACCAGTGATGGGGCTGCCATCTTATAGCCTCTGGCCAGGCTTTTCTGGAGAAGAAAAGAAAATAAAGGAAAGAAGAAATGGAAGAAAGGAAAGACTCCCTAGCCCTCGGATGCCCTAATAGCATTGGGGTCGAAAAAACAAGAGTTAACCAAGAGAGGTTATATAGTAAAGTTAGAGTGCAAAACACAAGTAAGTGGAAGAAATGTTTTGCACAGCTTGGGCACCTAGTGGTCGCCATCCACATATCCCCTAGATGAGGACCCCTGAGGGGAAATTTTATAAGTTTTTATACCCAACTCTTATATATGGTTCTGAATCGTGGACAATAACAAAAACAGTAAGATGACGTATACACTTTGCTAACTAACTCTAACTCACTGATACTATCGAAGCCGTAGGTTCATGAACGCGCGGACATAAGCTCTCCATGCATCCCTATCCTAAGCTAATGTTTTCAATCTTTCCATATATAATCTACTTCCCTCAAATCAATAGTTAATGTTATTCTCCCACCTTATTCTGGACGTTTTCCTTCTAGTTTTCCTACAAGAAACTTCCATGCACATCTTTCATTCTCCATTCGTGCCACGTGCCTTGTCCATTGCAGTCTACGAGACTTACTGCAACTGTTCTTATAATATTTGGCTTCCTATAAAGACCACGTAGTTCACTGTTATGTAGTCTTCTCCATTCACCCGTCTGTTCATCTCTCTTTGGTACAATTTTTTTTCTTACTTACTTTTACTTTTGAGGGCCTCTCAACTTTTCAGCGGTTACCCTGTATTCCCATTCGCCATTCTTGCCGATCACGCCATTCATCCTCCTCCAGATCTCGGTCGTTCATCAATCTATGGATCTCTCCTCTCCAAGTTGTTCTTGGCCTGCCCCGTTTCCTTCTACCAGAAGGTGACCATTCCAAAAGAGTTTTGGGCCACCTATCATCCTCCATTCTCCTGACATGGCCATACCACTGAAGAGCTCGTCTTTCGATGCTTTCCACCACTGTCTCCTCCATATCCATCATCTGCCTCACTTCTTCATTTCTTCTTCTTTCCAACCTGGACACCCTGGCACTGCGTCTTATTCCATCCATCTCCAGTGCCAAGATCTTAGTTTTTTGCCCTCTACCAAAGTCCATCCCTCAGCACCATAAGTCATTATGCTTTCCACAACAGACTTCAAAATCCTCTTCTTCGTGTGGTTTGACATGGTCCTACTCCACAGTACTCCATTCAACATTTTTATGGCTCTTCGTGCTTGTACTAACCTGCTATCTACTTCAGCTTTACAACTCCCTGATTCATCAATAAGTGATCCCAAATATTTAAATTTTTTAACAGCTCTAATAATTCTTTTTTCTAAGAACTTTATTCTCAAATATTCGTAATATTCTTTCCCCTCTTAAAGTAAGAATCTCATCTGGTCATCATAATCATCTATATCATATCCATGCTTTTTTAGTATGAATAAACGAGTGAATTGTATGTCTTGTCTTTAAATGTTCGGGTTGTCTCGGAGGTGGCGCTGATATTGAGATGATTATTCAACCAGAGAAACCCTAATTGTTCTTGTGAGGTAAAAAAAGTATGTATATGATCCAGGTGTTGCCGTACACCACATTAGGACCAGCAGCATCAACCATCACATCTGATAATGTAGCGAAGGAAGACCTGCTGAAGATGGAACGGATGTTCTGAAAGGCCTGCAGACATAAAAAGTACATATTTTATAAGTTGAGGACGACGGATCTTATCTAAGAAGATATATTTTAACTTATTTTATTTTATGACATTATACGAAACAAATCACTGCATTTTAAATTGACTGAACTTTATTTGAAACAATATAAAACAATAAATACGTACTTGCGGCCATGTTATCAATAATTGTTCTCAAGGCCTCCTGTCGTTTCAACTAATAAACATTACCCACACTGTTAACATTAGTCAATTGTTTATAATGAACGCAAATATTTCCAACAAAGATGTTATTATTTTACTATTATTTATTATTTTGAAAACACCATCGCGGAAAAAATAATGTACAACGCACGTTTGTGAAGTGTTTTACAGAACCGAGGAAAATTTAAAAAACCGAGCGAAAGCGAGGTTTTTAAAGAAATCCTCGATTCTGTAAAAAACACTTCCCATCTTCGCATCATAATATACTATTACTTATGATAAAAAAATAGATAAAATTGCATTTTCTTGGAGAATACACAATCCATCAATGAACAATTTCATAAAAATGGGGTACAATATTATATTTAGATTTATTTAGATTTATTTATTTAGCCTGGTGGAGTTAAGGCCATGTGGCCTTCTCTTCCACTCACCAGAACAAGCATATGTTACATATGAATACAAAAAAAAATACAATAATAGTCATATAAAACAGGACAAACATATGTTACACATGAATACAAAAAAATTACAATAGTAGTCATATTAGACAGGACAAAGCTGTTACATATGAATACAAAAAAAAGTTACAATAATAGTTATTGAACAATTCATTATCTGTCATATTGAATAATAATGAAATTAATGTCTAATAATAGAATGAAACTAAATACAATTAAAATTAAATTAATGATACAATGAATAAAAAAGGAATAACAGCTCGAATCTACTATGCATAAAAAGAAGAGAAAAAAAAACACTAGAATGAATTAATCTACGCTTTTTATACAAGGCATTAGGTAAATATATTAACAAATCCTAAGTCTATTTTTATTAAATAATGCAAAAACGCATTATCAATTCTTAAAAAGTAGTATTAGTGAGTTGTTTCTGTTAGTGATTTTATTTTCAATTTATTTCTGAAAGATGGTAAAGTTTGGCAGTCTCTGACATAGGGTGGAAGTGAATTCCACGTTCTAGCAAGAGAAACTGTAAAAGATTTCGAATAATAGGTAGTATGATGAGGAGGGATATAAAGGACACTGTGCTCAAGGGATCGGGTATCTAAGTTATGTGTATCAGAGAGTTTAGTGAAGCGGTGTGATGTGTGTAATATGTTATAGAGTAGGCATAGGGAATGGATGGTTCTACGATCTTGAAGACGAAACCATGACAATTGTTCCAGGGATGGTGTAACGTGATCAAATCTACGTATACCACAAATAAAACGTATGCAAGAATTGTGAACACGTTGAAGTCTTTGGGTAAGAACAGTATTTAGGTCAGTAAAAAGAGTATCACAATAATCAATATTTAACACACACAAAATTCCCTTTTGATCAACTCTATAATCACTTAGTCCTATAAATAATTTGGAATAGTTTAATATAATTTCGATTGTTATATGCATTAGATATCCGTATCTTTTTAATTTTATTAGAGCTACATACGTATATTTTAATAATTTAATATATAAATTTCGAATCTTATTATTAGACATATTACTTTTTTTTACTTTTTTACGTTCATTGGTTTTGCATCAGATGTTTCATTAGGTTTACGATTATATAGAAGAGGGAAATGAATTGGATTGGTCACTGGCTAAGAAGAAACTGACTGCTGACGGATGCCCTTTCCATTCATATTTTCAGAACTAATTAAATCCATTAAGTGTAAGAAATGGCGAGTAATGTTACTTTTTTGCTACGTTAAATTTAGCGATGCATGTGTTAGTTCATCCTTTCGAGTCTATGCTACTGGAACAACTTTTCATCAAAAAAAAATGTAGGCCTGTTGGAACTGGTTCCATCTGAGAAGAAAGTTGTTAGGCTGAGGCTGGAACCAGTTCGGAAAGACCTACAATGATAAAAATATACAAGTTTAGGATTATTTTCATCGAATATTTTAGTGAAAATAGTAACAAATTGACCGAAATTTATAAGTTTACAGGGATAGACTACTGACATGTAACATACCTTAATTACAGTGCAGATTCAGAATTATTTGAGGATTTTCAATTAGGCCTAAGTAGACTGCAAAATAAACATCTCTTAAACCTAAATTGGCAAAACACTAATTTCTCATGTTAGTTATTTAAATGTAGCGGACTGCAGTGAAAACGAAATCATGCATAACTGTTATTATTAGGTATATTGTGTAATTCGACACACATTTAAGTAAATGTTACTAGCTCGTTTTTTTCTCTTTTGTTAAAACCATTAAATAAATTAAACCAATTGTTGTATCCTACAGGATGTATTGTCAATTAGAGGAAATAGACAATTTTTGGTTCAAGTAAAAATGAACAGGAATGGATAATTCCACATAACAGTGAGCTACTTTATCTTTAAGGGAGACCAAATATAAAAAAAAAGTACTGTTAAGTCTCGTAGACTACGATTGACAGGACATGTGGTACGAATGGGGGTGAAAGAGGGCATGGAAACTCCTATAGGAAAACAAATGGAAATCGTCCAGTTTGTATTTCAAGAATGAGGTGAAAGAACAACATTAACCGTTATTTGAGGGAAGTAAATTATACAGGGGATGATTGGAAGACGTTACTTCAGTATAGGGATGTTTGGAGAGATTATATCCACGTGGCGCATGAACCTACGGGTTCGATAGTACCAGTGAGTTAGTTAATAAGGTTTAATCATGAATTGAAGTCATAATTCTTATGTCCATAAACAAAATTAGATTAAGAAACCACAATGTAATATAACTGTAAACACCTTAGATTAAGTTTCAACTAGCCGCACTCTGTAAAAGTATAATGCATTAAATAAATAAATCACGCTAGATAATAAATAGGGACAAGAGCAACCTGGGGATATGGGCATTAAGCCCGAGGAAACCCAGGGGGATGCTGGTGGGGCTCTTAAATAATAATACAAAAAATGTCCATAAATTAATAAATAAGAAATGTTTATTTCTTCCTTCTTCACCAAGTTTTGAAAATTTTCTTCGGTGA
Source organism: Diploptera punctata (assembly GCA_030220185.1). Taxonomy (NCBI): domain Eukaryota; kingdom Metazoa; phylum Arthropoda; class Insecta; order Blattodea; family Blaberidae; genus Diploptera; species Diploptera punctata. The sequence goes on along the minus strand of JASPKZ010002693.1, from coordinate 409,573 downwards.
CAGCACGTCACGTATGGCAAAACTAATTAAATTTGTTCTATTTCTTTACAAATATAATTAAGAAAGTGTTTTTATACCATAATTCGAATTCTAATAAAAAGACAAATGGGGATTGATTTTTAGTTCAATTGAATACATGAAAACCTCATTTGTTGATTAGCATAACGACCATCAGTTCACCCAATACTCTGCCGACTTCATTTATATAAATGTCAATTAATTTAATTAAATATATTGGAACATGAAAGTTTGCCTTAATATTTAAACAAATATAATGACAGAACGTTGTGTAAACCGGTATATTGGTCAGTAAACAAATTACAAAACGAATTAAATTAGCACTTGCTCACAAAATTAAATTATCTTAAAACGATAAATAAACTCGTTAAAATTCGACAGTATAAAAAGCGTAAAAAGTAATGAGAACAATTTTTAAAAATACAAATGACCGATATAAATGAATTTTCGTTTTATAATTAAAGTAATTGGCACTTTATAAATTGTTATAATTCTGGCATAAATAAATAATTCTGCATACATTTCATTTCAGAGTATTGTCGATTTTATTAGGTGTTCCTTGTTGATTGATTTTTGAAAATTAATTTTGTAAAATTTGATACGCAACATTTCGTTAATGTACTGTTCGCTTGTTTCATTATTATACAGTTGAATGTACCTAGTGATGTCAACCGTGCCATAATTTTGGTGATCATACCATAATTAAATTATTGTGCTAGGATCCATAAAATCATCTTAATTTGATACATAAAAATACATGCCTATAATTTACTTAGCGTTGTAACATAACATAATTCTCTATACGGAACATATAAGAGTTTGGAAATTGTATTACATCTAGCAACTAGCATCAAATGAAATGTTTAATCCATCAACCAGATTAATACTACAATGCTCAAAAAAATTAGGGGATATTGTAGAATAGCCTATTAAGACTATGTTTTTTGGAATAGTATTAGATGCAATCACTTTCTATTACTCCAAGATAGTGTAAATAAGAGTTTGAAGTTGTTACGTAACCTCGGTACCACACCAGAGGGCAGTGTCTGTACTGTTGATGTGAAAGTGTGGTGTGGGGGTGAATGTTTTGTTGCTGTTTTTAAATCCAGTTCAGTTTTCAGTTAGTGAATGACTTGCCTTAGGGACAGTGATGCCTCGACGTGATTTACCTGAACCAATGGCTTGGAGGGCCATAGGAAGGATGGAAGCTGGACAGACACAACAAGAGGTGGCACAAGCCATTGGGGTGTCTCAAAGCGTGATTTCCAGTCTTTGGAATCATTTTCAAAGAACATACTGTTCACAGAAGATCTGAAAAAGGTCCACCAAGGGCAACAACAGCAAGGGATGACCGTTACCTCTTGTTAACAGCCCGTCGGAATAGACAGCAGAATGCAACTCAACTGCGAAATACACTTCAAAAAGCAACAGGACGCAGGGTGTCAACTCAAACTGTCCCTAATCGACTGCATGGAAGTGGTCTCTATGCCCGTAGGCCCATGGTGTGTATCAGGTTAACTCCACAACACCGTAGAGATCGCAGAAACTAGGCGGAGGAACATCGTGGGCGGAGGCATGCTGAATGCAGATCAGTTCTTTTTTCTGATGAGTCGCGATTCAACATGGAATGTGATAGCCCGCGTGTATTCATCTGGAGAGAAAAAGGGACACGAAACAATCCAGCTTTTGCAAGTAAAAGATCCCCATATGGTGGCGGTGGATTGATGGTGTAGGCAGGAGTCAGTAGTGGTGGACGTACGGACCTCTACGTTATCCAAGGTGGTACTTTGACTGCGGTAAAGTATAGAGATGAGATTCTCCGACCTTTTGTCGTGCCTTATGCTGATGCCATAGGTGATTCTTTTCTTTTTATGGACGATAATGCACGACGCCACAGAGCTGGCTTGGTGGACGACATGCTGGAAGTGGAGGGTATCGAGCGTATGCAATGGCCAGCTTTCTCCCCGGACTTAAATCCGATTGAGCATGTGTGGGATGCATTAGGTAGGTGCATTGCAGGCAGACCAGCACCTCCCACAACTGTTCCAGAGCTGCACATTGCTCTTATGGAAGAGTGGCCACGTATCCCCCAAGAACTCATTGCTAACCTCATTGCATCAATGCCATACAGGTGTGAGGCAGTGCTGGTCGTTCGAGGAGACCATACACCATACTAAAGAAACATTTTCACCCATGTTAATGTTCCTTGTTTATTTGCCATATTCCTAATCAGGATCTCTTTGACATCTGGTGTGGTACAGAGGTTACGTAATGATTTCAAACTCTTGTTGACATTCTTTTGGAGTAATAGAAAGTGATTGCATGTAATACTGTTCCTAAAAACATAGTCTTAATAGGTTATTATACAATATCCCCTAATTTTTTTGAGCAGTGTATTTCCATTTCTTCTGACCTCTCTATGTTAAAATTTTACTTCGTGAGAATTATATTTTTCTATCTATCTATCTTTGTATCTTCGAATATTTACAGCTGCTGCCGTCTTCCCGTGCCAAACCGCCAAGAATTATATTTTTCGCTTTAAAATTTCTTACTATAATGTTTTAATTAATATAATAATAATAATAATAATAATAATAATAATAATAATAATAATAAAATAAAATTAGCACACCTATATAGGCCTATTAAATAGTAATATTATATTTAGTTTAATTAATTATTTTAAGGCATGATTATTAATTTTCAATATATTCTCATTCCCAATTCATAATCAAGAAACATAAAATTTTCTATTAATTAATAATATAACAATAATTCTTCGAGTTCATATCGACATTAAAGATTGCGACCTCGGTGCTAGATTAAGAGTTTTACCAAATGATTGAAGATAGAGAAAATCATGTCCATTCGAATATAATTTTGATCCTAAAAGATGTGCTCGTCTTCATTTTTATTACGATATTTTTTTCTATTTGTAGTCAACTTTCAAATATTTTAAATAAAAATCGCCCATATTGCTCATATGAAAAGTGGAATTCGTTCTGGTTCTAAACTTACAGGTTTTATATTGTCAAGTCTGTGGACCAACTATAAATTTTATGAACTTATACGCTATACCAAAGGAATATTTATACGTATTGTAACAGTGATGACCGGGTTCGTGTTTATTTAATTTCGATGAAAATGAACATACAGATGTTTAAATTCTCTCTTAACACTTTTTTTTTCTGTTTACAAATTATCAGTAAACTTTTTAATCACAATTTTCACATATAATTAATCTTCTTCAATGCTTATATCAGTAAACATTATTTTCACAGCACAGTGGAATCTATTCACCCAATATCTCGTACACAACACAAGGCATTACTATCGCCATCAAACCAATACTGGCCTGGTGTCTCGCTTTCGCTTCTTTTATGAGCGCGAGAAACTTTCTAGGCTTAGGTTAGAGATACTTCGAATCGTAGAGGCCTCTGACCACGGATCTTTCCCGAAAGGGGAGGGAGATGTTGATAGAATTAACTGACTGATAACTCAGAAATCGGTGGTTGGCGCGGGCCTTTTGACTCGGGATTGGCAACTCGCAAATCCATTCCAACCAATGCGAGACCAATGTTCCCCCTTTGCCCGCGTAATTTAAGCGTCGTTATACGACGCGTAACAGTAATATAATATGTTCAGGAATCCTTAATGCCTTGTAGAAGGAAATTACAGAGTCTCTCAGTAGATACGGTATAGGAATTGGAATAGTGGGATGTTCTGTGATGTGGATAGTGAAGTAGCAGATTCTGGTATAACCGTGAATTCAAACTGTGATTGTATGATAGTAGAGGTAAGCGCTAAGATAAGTAGCTAGATGTAGACCTGCAGATATAACTAAAACTCTCTTAAGGTAGCCAAATACCTCCCCATCTAATTAGAGAATCGCTTGAATGCGTTAATGAAAATCCTTCTATCTACTATCTGCAAAGGTAAAATAATTACCTTGGTGTAAAATAATGTATAATTTTGAACAGAAAAGTTAGAGAATGCATTTGTGTATGAACATGGAAATGTTTCTAGAAATATTAGGAAATATGCCCATAATTGAGAGTACTGAATAATTATAATCTGATACACGTAATATTACGTACTTACCGTATATTTTATAAAGTAGCAAATTATTTTTTAGGAATCCATTTAAATTCTGTTTCTTTTTCTTTTTTACATAAAAATTTAGAAATACAGAATAGACAAATATTTGGACAATTCAATATTATTGCGTCCACCGCTGTGATCTCGGGGTAGCGTGCTGCCTTGTCACGCAGCGGGCCCGGGTTCGATCCCCGGTCGGGGCAGTTTTTCTGGGTGAGGTTTTTATCCGGGTTTTTCCTCACCTGTAAGACAAATGTCAGGAAAACTTTAAGGCCCAAACAGTCCCCGAAATCATATGGCCATCGCGATCATCAACATTCATTTTCATCTTAGGTTAAGCTTAGGATTAGGGACTCTCCTGGCGCACCATTATCATCATCGCCCATCATATCATCGGGGCAACGTAACCCCGCCTTCCAGGCGCCCCAACCTTAGAAGTGGATTACAAGTACGCCATGCCAGGAGAGAAATCAGGAATGTCGAAAAACAAAACCTGGGGCATTTGAAAAAAAAAATTATTGCAGTTTGTGCTAATTCATTATTAAAATCTGTCAACAAGTTGCCACAATAATACATTTTTATTCATCACCTTTAAATGCTGGGCGGATTAGGCCGTTGAGCCGTTTCCATCTCCTGGATTTAGCTGGTCTCTCCAACAAAAAAAGTATTAAGATTTGCCGTTATTTATTAGTCTTTCTGAGATGAGTTCAAGATGATTTGCGGTATTCTATCTGGGTGCATTCTGGTCATATGAACAATTGTTATCACCCTAGAACTATAGGCTTTAATATACATACATAGTGTTCTGCCCAAAAGCAGGTCTTTCACTACAAACTCATCATTATCCACTCTTTCTTTAACTCAGCTTTCCTTTTTGTATCCGCATACAAACCATTTATTTAATATTGTCTATCATCTGACGTCTTTTCTGCCTCTAACTTTCTTTCCGTTCACCATTCCTTTTAGGGCAACCGTCATCAGGCAGTTTCTTCTTAGCCAGTGGCCAATCCAATTTCTTTTCCTCTTCCTTATGAGTACCAGCATTGTTCTTCCTTCACTCTGTCTAGCACATCTTCATTTTTTATTTTTCTGTCCATTTTATACGTTCCATCCTTCTCCATATCCACATCTTAAAAGCTTCCAGTCGCTTTTCCTCATTCCGACGTAATGCACATGTTTCTGCTCCATACAATGCTACACTCCACACAAAGCACTTCACTAGCCTCTTCTGTAATTAAAAATAATGTTTATAATAACTTTCATGTAACATAAATAAATTGGTGCAGGAAGTAAAAATCAATAAAACTAAATATATGGTCACACATACAAATACATCACATAATGGAAGTGGACAGTTAAAGACAGAAATTAGCTGCAGAAAGAGATTAAACATAGGCAAAATTCTGGAAATGCATGTTTTTTATGCATTACAGGGACACTTGTTCCAACTTCTCTAAAGAAAAATTATAGTGAAAATATATAAAACTGTTATTCTTCCATATATGTTATATGGGTGCGTACATGAATTTCTACTTTAAGGGAAGGGATAATATTGCGAGTATTTGAGAATAAAATTCTTAGGAAATTGTGTGTATTAAAGAGAGACGAACAGACAGGCGAATGGAGAAAACTACATAAGAGGAAGCTACATGCACTTTATAGGGGAACAGTTAAGTCTCGTAGACTGCGAGGCAGGATATAATAATAATAATAATAATAATAATAATAATAATAATAATAGCTTTATTTTACCTGGCAGAGTTAAGGCCTTAAGGCCTTGTCTACCACTCAACCAGGTTTAAAAAAAATAAAAACAAAAAAAAATAGTCTTAAATCTAAATTACAATATATATATATAAACGATTACAAGTTATGAATACAATACAATTAATATTTATAATGTATTTTGATTTACTCTGAATTTAACGAATTGAATATATAATATGTACAATATATATAAAAAACGAGGAAAAGATTAATGACATAGTATAAAGTTATATAAATAGAGAAAAATTAATTATTAGACAACAGGTAACTGTATAAGCGTGACTTAAAGGTTCCAAGTGTGCGGCAACCCCTGATATCTTGAGGAAGGAGATTCCAGGAGCGGGCAGAGGCTACTGTGAAGGAAGTAGAATAGGAGGAAGTGCTATGAAGAGGAATTGTTAGCAGACTGCTATCTTGTGATCTAGTGTCAATATTGTGGTAAGAGGATAACTTTCTCAAATCTGGACGCCAGGTAAGTAGGGATGTAGGAATTCAGAAGCTTGAAAAGTAGTGAAAGGGAGTGCAATTTACGTCTGTCAGTAAGACGGAGCCAAGAGAGGTTATTAAAGTGTTCGGAAATATGGTCATAACGGCGGATATTGAAAATGAATCGAACGCAAGCATTATGAACACGCTGCAGTCTCTGCGACAAGTCATAGTTTAGATCATTATATATAATGTCACAAATAATCGCCCTGGGGGTCCGTTTACGGGCCCCAGCTGTGCTCACAACAGCAACAGGGCGCGTCCCCGGGCGGCGGATAGGGGAACGGTCGGTGGTTTGCTTGCATTCCTCCCGGCTAGGTCCGGACCGGACCCGCGGGCCATTTGTGGGGTCGTCAGGACTCGAGCGACCTGACGTACTATTTAGCTCGTGCTGCGCCCACTCCAGCAGCAAAACGCGTCCCCTCGGTGGCGTAGTGGGGAAAAGGTCGGTGGATCTGCTAGTCAGTCCTCCCTTCCAAGTCCGATGGACTCGCGGACCATGAGTGGGGTCAGCAGGAGAATTTTTATTGGTTATAGGAGCCTGCTGCCAAGCCTGAACGACCCCGGCCCACAGCGGGGGCCTGTGCCACCGTTGGTGGGGTGGTGGGAGACTAGGGGTTCGTGGCCCTATCTCCTGGTTCATTGAACCTGAGACCACCTGTGGGGGCACCATGGGAGATGAGCACCCTGGATGCCTACATTGCTCAGTGGGCTGCCTCACAGCAGCTACACGACTAGGCCTAGTCTTGCGAACGGGCTGGATGGGACAATACCGGGCGTAATGCTGGGAATTACCACCAGGTCGATAAGCTCGGGAAAGGAGGAAGCGCGGTCTCCAGGGTCTAGGACTTAGCGCTGAATCTGGAACCGAGTGACCCAAGGACAATCTGTGAGGTCGTCAGGAGTTGAGCGACCTGACGTACTAAAAGCTCAGGCTGGACCCACTTCAGCAACCAAACACGTCCCCAGCTGGTGCACTGGGGGAAAGATCGGTGGATCTGCTAGACAGTCCTCCCGGTTAAGTCCAAGGGACTCGTGAACCATTAGTGGGGTAGGCAAGAGTTGAGCGCCTTGTCGTACTAATTGCTCATCTGTTGGAGCTTGCGAGCTCCGTGCTGGACCACAACAGCTGCAGAAGGCGTCCCTGGGGGCACACCAGGGCTCGGCTCGGACCAGTCCAGCGGGGAGCTACTGTACTGGTTCCTGGCTTGGCCTACGGGCCCGTCGACAAACTGTGGGGTCGCCAGGAGATGAGCACCTGGACGTACTAAAAGTCTCACACTGTTGGGCTTGTAGCCCTAGCCGGTCTCACAACGGCTGCAGGACACGTCCCTGGAGGCAGAACAGGGGAATGGTCGGTGGATCTGCGACAGCAGTCCTCCCGGCTAGGCTCATGGAGCCCGTGGACCAACTGTGGGGTCATCAGGATTGAGTGACCTGATGTACTATGTAGCTCATCAATTGCCCAGAAGTGCAAACTCCAACACTCTCTCCCTGGAGTGTTGGTGTAAGGACCGAGAACTTGAACGTGGACGCGAAGTTAGGATAGGGAGGACTAGAACTAGGACTTGGGAGTATGGTCATGACGACCGAGGTATCCCAAGGGGTGGACGGCAGGGCCTAGATGTCACAATAATCGAAGTGTGGTAACACAAGATTCTGCACAAGGATTTGTTTTAACGAAGCTGGGAAAAAATTCTTTAAACGTCTAAGATAATGTAAGATGGAGAAAGTCTTTTTACATATGTGCTTCACTTGTGTTTGCCAGGTTAAATTTGCGTCTAGATGTAGTCCAAGATCTATTACTGAAGAAGAATAAGGGATAATTATATTATTTATAGTAATGTTTGGAAGTGTAGATATGTCAAAGGTTGTAAGCAGTCTTTGTTGTCCCATTAGAATTACTTGTGACTTGTTAGGATTTAGATTTAGACCGATACTTGAAGACCAGTTAAAGATGGATATGAGATCGTCATTCATTTTTGTCAAGCTGTTATAGAGAGAATGAGGAGGTGAATGTAGGTAAATTTGGAGATCATCAGCGTAGAGGTGATAACGGCAGTGCTTTAGTACAGTTGGCAAGTCATTTATGTAGATTGAGAAAAGAAGAGGTCCGAGAACACTGCCCTGGGGGACTCCAGCCGGCACGTTGCGCCAAGACGAAGATCTGTCTGGTATATCAATATTATTTTATTTTTTATTTATCTCAGTCAAAGTTGTAGTAGTAGTAGTAGTAATAGGAATTTATTAGACTACAAGTAAGATATATACAATGTTATATACAAATATGGGTCGCACGGGCAGTAATCCGTACGTGCTGTTGTCAGTCCGTTACAATAAAGTAATATTTGGTGATAATATTAAGAAAAAACAAAACGAAAACAATAATATTATAATTACATAAAGAAAACATAAAAATATTACAATTAAATAATAATACAATAACGTTATACATTAATTATGTAAAATTATTAAGAATTAATGATATTGCACTTTGATAACATGTATTTATTCATGAATGAGTTTTGTTCTTATTTTCCGCGTTTTGTCCAGAAATTTATCCAAGTTTATCAAATTTTCTGGATTTATCATTAACTCGTAGCATGCCAATCTTTCACGATTTGAATTTAGAAATCCTTCCGGTAATAACTGACGTCTCCAATATTCTAAATCGTTACATTTTCCTAATATATGTATCTCGTCTTCAAAGCTCCCGCATATTGAACATATTCGCATTTCGTGATCGTCGCTAATTTTTAGACATTTCCATGCTCCTAGCCTAAACCAAGCAAGCACGGATCTCTCTTTAAATCCTATGTTGAGTATATACTTACAGGTTTTCCACTTTACAGCAGTTTACCCTTGATTCCTGCTTTCCAGAGATTCCTATCTTCCCATTGGCAATCTTCCATACCCCTCTTCATCATGGCATCATATATTCCCTCATACCATGCTCTTCTACTTCTCCCCATAATTCCTTCTGCCTGGTACCATCCAATCCAACACCTGTTTAGGCCACCGGTCTTCCGACATCCGTTGTAGATGTCCATATACCACCATTGTAGAGCTCTCTTTGTTATCCTATCGATACGAGTTTCTTGTGCATCCATTTCTTGTCTGATATATGTATTTCGAATATGTTGTAGCCTGGATATTCTCATACTTCTCCGTAATCCATTCATGTCTGTCGCCAAAATTCTTTTCTGCATCCTTTCATTTATTGTCCAACTTTCTGATCCATATGTAAGTATACTTTCTATTATTGTCTGTATGATCTCTTTTTTTTTCTGGCCAAATTTCTATTCCATAAAATACCATTCAGGGATCTAATCGCCTTCCTTGCACAATTTACTCTGTTAATAATATATTTTTCACAAGTACCAGTTTTATCTATTATAGATCCAAGATATTTAAATTCTTCAACACATTTAATTATCATATTATTTATTTGTAGATCTTCTGAATTTCCTCCGATTACCATATATTTTGTATGTTGAGTATATAAGGTAAATATACATGGATTGAGTATAGCTACGATAGGAAAGATCATTCATATGGTATGTGTCAGGGAACATATTTGGACCTGGTTGATAGAGGAAGGGGATGCGAAGACGTCCCCAAGCTCCCTCACGGAAAATCTTGTGGTTTGGCACTATCCTCTTCATTGTTATTCAGAGCAGCATTATTAAATATCATTTAGAGGAGCATGGTTTTGATGGATGACGCTTCAAAACGTGGATTTATAATATCCTACTGCTGGGGGGATGGGGATGCCAGTGGTGGTCGATATTGTGAAATCCCTGAGCGGAACGAACCCTCCCACCATCAGACCTTTCTATTCCGTCCAGTTCCCGTGCATTCAACCAGTGGCGTTATGCATGTGGCATATAATCCTGGAAGCTTCAGACTAATGAAGATTTGTTCTGTTTTTGTATTTCGTTCTCTTGAGAATTACATTCTTTATTCTGTTTTGAAGCTCGTGTCATTTTCATTACACTTCTACTTTCATCCATTTCTCTCTTAAAGTCATACGTAGTATTTTTATTAAACTATTTTTTATATTTTGGGATTTTCCAATAAATTTAAGATCACTTGAATGAAATAACTAGGTATATAATAATAATAATAATAATATATAATAATAATAGTAATAATAGTACTAATAATAATAGTAATAACAATAGCAATAATCATCATCATCATAGTACATTCACGAATTTAGGCCATTTGTTGACCTGTTTCGGCCTCAAGAGAAACACCATCCAGAAGTCTTTTGAGTGGACGTCCTGGTCTTCTTCTTCCTGCAGGTTGATATCTTAACATTAGTTTGGGTATTCTGTGATCTTCCATTCGATGAACATGTTGTATCCATCTTGACTTATAATCAGAAATTTTGTTTTCTAAAGATTCCATGTGTAATTCTTCTAAGATGTCTTCATTTTTTTTGTGATCTAGTAGTGTGTATCCTGCAGTCCTCCGAAGATATCTCATTTCAGCAGATCTAAGTCTCTGTATATCCTTCTGTTTCAACGTCCATACTTCGCTACCATACAAAAGAGTTGGAAGAGCCAGTGTTTTATACACTTTCAGTCTTGAATGCTTTTGGACTAACTGTGGCTTGAAGATAGAATTTATTAACCCTAAAATTCTTAAAAATTTAGATATTTTTGCATTTACATCCTTTTCTTCTTCATATGAGATATTGCATCCTAGATATGTAAAATTATTCACTTGCTCCAAAATTTTATTGTCCAGTACAATTTTACTTCTGACAGGATCTACACCTTGAAATGCCATAATTTTTGTTTTTTCTGTAGATATCTTTAATCCATATTCTTCTGTAATTTTGTTAAGTTCATACAGACCTTTCTGTAGATTATCTTCGGAATTTGCTATTATTATTTGGTCATCTGCAAACAATAGGGTGTTTAATTTTCTATTTTCTGATATTCTTATTCCAAATTTATATGTTTTGTTCCAGCAACATATTACTTCATTGATATAAATTGCAAAGAGTGTTGGGGATAGGGGGCAGCCTTGTCTCACACCACGATTTATAATTCCTTCTTCAGAAAATCTGTTATTTAATTTAATCTTTATGGTGTTGTCTTTGTAAATATTTTGTATGTTCTGCCGAAGTAAATTTGGTATATTTCTGTCTTCCAATATATTTAAGAGTTTTGATCTCTTGACTGTGTCGAATGCTTTTTCAAAATCTATGAAAGCAAAATGTGTTTCTAAGTTGAATTCTCTTCTTTTTTCAAGTAATAGTTTAACAGAAAATGCTGAATCAATACAAGATCGTCCTTTCCTAAATCCATTTTGACATTCCATAAGGAATTTTTCACTGAAACTTTTCAATTTTCCATTTAAAATGTCTGCATAAATTTTGTAGCATGCGTTTAACAAACTGATTCCCCTATAGTTGTCCATTTTCCTCTTGTCTCCTTTCTTGAACAGGGGTATAACAATGCTTGTCTTCCATTCTTGTGGTATATCTGCATTTTTGAATACATTATTAAAGAAGGACAACAGTCTTTCATGGAACTGTTTGCCTGCATATTTGTACAATTCAGAATTCAAGCCATCTGTGCCAGTTGCCTTCCCATTTTTTAATTTCTTTAAACTATTGTTCAATTCTTCCAATGATATTATGGAATCTGTCTCATTATTATTTCGGAAAATTGTATCTTCATAGCTATTGTCAGTCCAAAGACTTTTATAATAATTGAAAAAATCTTCTTTTGTTACTCCGCAATTAATTTTGGTAGATTCTTTAATATCTTTATTCAAATGTTTTAATATTTTGAAGGCATTAGGTTGGAGCTTATGCAAATCTGATTCTAAATGTGTAACAAAATTTAACCATGTTTTCCTATGTCTCTTTCTTATTTCCACAATAGCAATAATAATAATAATAATTATGAAAGAAATTTGGGCTCAAAGGAAACGCCTCTAAGTACTTTGCGCAGTCTTACATGGGCTCATCGGCAATACAAAAAATTAATAATAATTTATTTATATACAGAATTTTAATGTTCACATATCATTCGGTGTTAAATTTTTATTTGTCTTCTCCACTCGTCTCTATCCATCCACTCCATGTTCTCCAGTCCTCTTGTTCTCATTCGTGTTCTTATTTCTTGCATCCAAGAGTTTCGAGGTCTTCCTTTCCTTCTTCTTCCAGATGGACACCATTCCAATGTTTTCCTGGGTAACCTTTCTTCTTGCAATCGTTGTATGTGCCCATACCAATTTAATTGCTTTTATCGTATATAATAATAATAGTAATAATAATAATAATAGTAATAATAATAATAGTAATAATAATAATAACAATAACAACAATAGTACTAACAAAAATAATAACAATAATTACAACAATAATAATAATAATAATAATAATAATAACCATAATAATAGGTCTACCGCTGTGGTCTCGAGGTAGCTCAGGCTGCTGAGTGAGGGTTTTTTCAGGGTTTTTCCTCATCTGTGAGACAAATGTCAGGAAGTTTAGGACCCAACGGTCCACGAAAATTATCCGGCCATCATCATCACCCTTATTATCACCATCCTTCACCGGTGTGGAAAGCAACGGGAAGCTACCACTCCTATAATTCCCTAGTAAAGCTGCAAAGTATAGCATGAAAATGCTATGATTGCATTGAACGATTTCCCTCCGACAGAATTACTGTAGAATAGAATAATATTCCATCCATCCATAGTAATTCTGCCCGAAGGCAGGTCCTTCACTGCAGTCATAGCATTTTCATGCCATGCTTGCAGCCTTGCTAGGGAATTGTAGGTGTGGTAGCTTCCCTTTGCTTTCCACACCGGTGAAGGATGATGATGGTGGTGATGATAATGATATGGGTGATGATGATGATGATGGCCATATGATTTCGGGGACCGTTTGGGCCTTATAGTTTTCCTGACATTTGTCATACAGGTGAGGAAAAACCCCGATAAAAACCTCACCCAGAAAAACTGCCCCGACCGGGGATCGAACCTCGGGCCCGCTGCGTGACAAGGCAGCACGCTATCTCGAGACCACAGCGTGGACAGAATAATACTAACAACATAAATAACAATAACAATAATAATAATAATAATAATAATATGGCTCCGAAAATTGAACTTCGACTAAATATCAATTAAATATTTAGTTTGCCGAAATGAATTTACTGAGACACGTAACTGGATATACTTTACAAGATAAAAATATAAAGTTCAAGAATTTTTAACCATTGATTATAGTACATACAAACTGGAAAATTATATCATAATAATAACATAATAAGTCCTGTATGACATAAGTAGTTGACATAAACGTAGAAGTATTACGTTACTGATGCATCTAGGTACGCCACTGCAGTCTGACACATCTATGTATTAATATCGCACGCAGGGTCCCGGATGCCGGTCATGATTTAGGACTTGCATTTTAACAAACATATGAAATATGTGCTAGGTTTCGGTTGGAAGGTGGTCCATTTAAATGCTGTTCCAAGAGCACATCCACCCCCTCCTCTTCCTTTGTCCTACGAATCTTCGATTTCTTTTTTATACCCGCACACCTTCCTTCCCTCCTGCAAGGAATTGCTAATTTGCATCTCCTGGAATATGGGAAGCAATTTAAAAAAAAGTTCTAAAATTAAAGTCTCCATAAAACATTTCCTCTTCTGAAAGGATAAAAAATTAAAGTAGATAGGTTATATCAGTTCTTCTCTTATCTAAACAGTTCTTAGAGTAAGTTGTCTAGGAAATGTACAGCTGCCTCATGTAGATGTCTTATTATTTCATAATTGACATTATCACTCCTTCCGAATTCGCTAAAAAAAGAGTAATAAAGTTAACATATAACTTAATTATATAATTATTACATTATATAAGGAAATTTTCAGTAAGTTTATTTTTAATGTTACACACACATACACAAACACACACACACACACACAGACACAGACACACATATATATATTAAATAATGTTATAGAATAATTAATTAATATTGATATTCACTTATTTATATAAATTTTAATCATCATCATAGTACATTCACGAATTTAGGCCATTTGTTGACCTGTTTCGGCCTCAAGAGAAACACCATCCAGAAGTCTTTTGAGTGGACGTCCTGGTCTTCTTCTTCCTGCAGGTTGATATCTTAACATTTGTTTGGGTATTCTGTGAACTTCCATTCGATGAACATGTTGCATCCATCTTGACTTATAATCATAAATTTTGTTTTCTAAAGGTTCCATGTGTAATTCTTCTAAGATGTCTTCATTTTTTTTTTTGTGATCTAGTAGTGTGTATCCTGCAGTCCTCCGAAGATATCTCATTTCAGCAGATCTAAGTCTCTGTATATCCTTCTGTTTCAACGTCCATACTTCGCTACCATACAAAAGAGTTGGAAGAGCCAGTGTTTTATACACTTTCAGTCTTGATTGCTTTTGGACTAACTGTGGCTTGAAGATAGAATTTATTAACCCTAAAATTCTTAAAAATTTAGATATTTTTGCATTTACATCCTTTTCTTCTTCATATGAGATATTGCATCCTAGATATGTAAAATTATTCACCTGCTCCAAAATTTTATTGTCCAGTACAATTTTACTTCTGACAGGATCTACACCTTGAAATGCCATAATTTTTGTTTTTTCTGTAGATATCTTTAATCCATATTCTTCTGTAATTTTGTTAAGTTCATACAGACCTTTCTGTAGATTATCTTCGGAATTTGCTATTATTATTTGGTCATCTGCAAACAATAGGGTGTTTAATTTTCTATTTTCTGATATTCTTATTCCAAATTTATATGTTTTGTTCCAGCAACATATTACTTCATTGATATAAATTGCAAAGAGTGTTGGGGATAGGGGGCAGCCTTGTCTCACACCACGATTTATAATTCCTTCTTCAGAAAATCTGTTATTTAATTTAATCTTTATGGTGTTGTATTTGTAAATATTTTGTGTGTTTTGCCGAAGTAAATTTGGTATATTTCTGTCTTCCAATATATTTAAGAGTTTTGATCTCTTGACTGTGTCGAATGCTTTTTTCAAAATCTATGAAAGCAAAATGTGTTTCTAAGTTGAATTCTGTTCTTTTCCCAAGCAATAGTTAAACAGAAAATGCTGAATCAATACAAGATCGTCCTTTCCTAAATCCATTTTGACATTCCATAAGGAATTTTTCACTGAAACTTTTCAATTTTCCATTTAAAATGTCTGCATAAATTTTGTAGCATGTGTTTAACAAACTGATTCCCCTATAGTTGTCCATTTTTCTCTTGTCTCCTTTCTTGAACAGGGGTATAACAATGCTTGTCTTCAATTCTTGTGGTATATCTGCATTTTTGAATACTTTATTAAAGAGGGACAACAGTCTTTCACGGAACTGTTTGCCTGCATATTTGTACAATTCAGAATTCAAGCCATCTGTGCAAGTTGCTTTCCCATTTTTTAATTTCTTTAAACTATTGTTCAATTCTTCCAATGATATTATGGAATCTGTCTCATTATTATTTCGGAAAATTGTATCTTCATAGTTATTGTCAGTCCAAAGACTTTTTAATAAATATATTAATCATTAATCCATATGTTATTGTAAGTTCTTACGCGTATATATATATATATATATATATTCCTAACAATATATAAATGGTTATATAATAAAGATATATTAAAATTTAAGTGGTTTATATTTATATAAATCTTATTATATATATATATATATATATGTGTGTGTGTGTGTGTGTGTTTGTGTGTGTGTGACATGAGTTCATCGCTGTGGTAGCCTTGTCACGCAGCGGGGCCGGTCGGGACAGGCTCCTGGGAGAGTTTTTTTTTTTTTTCGGGGTTTTTCCTCACCTATAAAACAAATACCAGGAAGCCTAGAGCTCAAGGGTCCCAGAAAATCATTCGACCATCATCATCTTCCTTGTCACTATTATCATCATCATCATCATCATCATCATCATCCTTCACCGGTGTGGAACTCAACGGGAAGCTTCCACACCTATAATTCCCTTGTAAAGCTGCAAAGTATAGCATGAAAATGCTGTGATTGCAGTGAAAGACCTGCCCTCGGGCAGAATTACTATGAATAGATATATGTATTATATTAAAATGTCCACCGCTGCGATCAAGGGGTATCTACCATGTACGCAAGCTGACCCTGGTTCGATCCCCGTTCGGAACTAGTTTCAATGAGGTTTTTTCGGGGTTTCTCCTGATCAGTATGATAAGTGTCAGGAAACGTTGAAGCCCAAACTGTCTCCGAACATCAAGTGACCATCATAATCATCATCTCATTCCCCATGTTTAGTATGGATGTGTAATAATGGTGTGTTTTGTGTTAATACTGTAATGTTCCAAAAGATGTCCTGATTTTCAGCTGATCACTCATTCGGAGAGGCCTTCCATGTACTTGTATACTTAATAAAGTTGTCTATGTGTGTGATTCATATTTTAAAATTCCCTGCGCCGTTATACGGGCTTGGTAGCGTGAAGTATGTAATCATATCTATAAGGTTGTAGTTAAACCGATAAGGGAATTGTCAACAATTGCATGCCGAAACCTACTTTGAAATTTCTTCCAGAGAGGCGTTGTAATGTGCCAGGTCCGTGTCGAAAAATTATCAGTTGTTTTTAACTGCAAAGTTCTAAAATCCATAGCAAATATCTCATTTAAAATATAGAAAACTAACACAACTCCTGACTTGGCCGATTGGATAACTCCGATAGCCCGCAGTCCGCCGCGTCCCGCCTCACTGCATTCCGCTCTAACTCAAGCAGGCACATATATATTCATCGCAAAGGGGATGTCATTGCTGGTTTCTGGCTTCGATTTCTGTGCCTTGAAGTTAAAAATGGCAGATAGCTTTTTGGACACGCTTTGGTACATCACAACGCTTTTCTGTGAGACGATTCAAGGTATGTTTCGGTATGGATGACAGTTCCCCTGTGAGGTAAAGAAGAAGAACATGTATTTATATTATGATGATGAATAATGCCGATTTGTCCATTGTTGAAACATAGCCCCTCCTAGGAGTTAATGGATCAAGTTAATTTTTGTTACCTTTTTTTGCCCAAAGTTGTCATGAGAGGGGCATGCGGTCAACACAGTTACTCGATGAGACATCTAGCAGGCAACTAAGTTATTTCTAGGATGTTTGAAATCGGTAAATTTTGCTTAGTGGCCTCTTTGTTCAGGCTTAATGATCATTTACGAGCCCCAAAAATCTTCTGACTCGGGACCACGGCTTAAAGTCCCTCCCGGAGGACTTGCTTCATGTATTTTTCCATCCTAAAAATCCATCGACCGCGGCCGAGTTTGAACCCGCGTCCCTCGAGATCAGAGGCAAGTAGCATAACCACTGGTCCATCGCGGTCGTATTTATGTTATAAGAAATGATTATTGCACCTTGAAAATCTACTCTTAACTAATATAACTAACTAACTAACTAACTCACTGGCTCTACCGAACCCGTAGGTTCATGGCCGCGCGGACATAAGCTCTTCATACATCCCTTCCTGAGCTAATGTTTTCCAATCATTCCCTGTATAATGTAGTTCCCTCAAATCATAGTTAATGTTATTTCCTACCTTATCCTTGGTCTACCAACTGTGCGTTTTCCGTTTGGTTTTCCTACAAGAAGCTTCCATGCACGTCTTTCATTCCCCATTCATGCCACATGTCCTGCTCATGGCGGTATACGAGACTTAACTGTTCTTATTATACCTGGCTTCCTATAAAGACCACGTAGTTCACTGTTGTATAGTTTTCTCCATTCACCTGTTTGTTCATCTCTGTTTGCTCCAAAAATTTTCCTCAGTACTTTATTCTCAAATACTTGTAATCTCCTTTCCTTCCTTAAAGTAAGAGTCCATGTTTCGCATCCGTATAATATAACTGGTAGAATAATAGTTTTATATATTTTCAGTTTAACGTTTTTTGAAAGGAGTTGGGACATCAAGAGTCTCTGCAATGCATAATATCACTCATTTCCAGAATTGAGCCTATGTTTAATTTCTTTGTGCATCTCATTCCTATTTGAGATTATTGTGCCTATGTATTTGAATACAGCCACTTCCTCAAAATTTCCCTTATTTTTCATTAGCTGTCCATTTCCATTATATAATGTATTTCTGTGTGTGACCATATATTTAATTTTATTAATATTTTCTTCCAGTCCCAATTAGTTAGTGTTACTCAATAGTGTGTGCGTGTTGGCCTTTAGTATCTCTTTGCTATCGCCCAATAATATTACATCATCAGTATAAACTAACAGCTTATTAAACTCTTAACTAATATGAGTTTAAAAAATATTTGACCTGATAATATGTCTAATGTTGTAAATATTATGAAATCTAAAATGAACCAGTGTAATATCACCCACTTTAAAAGTTTAGCTGCAGGCAGGATTCGTTATATAAACTTACTTGCAGGTCTTATCTACTTGTGAATAGTTTTATGAGTTTGTGATAAGTTATTTTACTTTAGAGAATCGTAAAATTTTTCCTTATTTAATCTAAAAGATATAAAAATTGCCGTAAAACTACTGGCTTGGAATTTGTTGGTCCTCTAAAGCAAAGAATCCAACTTTACTTCTTAAACCAGCTTATTTGGAAAATAGTATTCTTCTGTACATTTCATGTTTAATGAAACGAAATAAGAATACCATTATTGTTTATAGATTTATTATTTGTGTAATTCAAGATTCCCTACAGTGTTCTTCTTCTTCTTCCTTCCAAGTATTAGGCCAAGGCCTGTTACGATCCTATAGAAAATTTTCCCTCCAGCGTTTCACAGGACGGCCCAGTGATATTCGTCCTCTTGGTATATAATTATAAACAGCTTTGGGGATCCGATTTGAACTCATTCTTTCAAGATGGTGTTTCCAATTTAGTTGGTACTGTTTAATATATTCCAAAATTGGCGTAGTCTTCAATTCTTTTAAGATATCGGTGTTCCTTTTCCGATCCCATCTGGTGTAACCCGCTGTTCTGCGCATGAATCTCATTTCACAAGCCGTTATTCTGCTTTCATGTTGTTTTCTTAGTGTCCATGCTTCACTACCATAGGTCAACACTGGTCTAGCCAGTGTTATGCTATAAATTTGTAAGAGATGAAAACGTTACTGTATTCTTAATTACTGTACTTCTTCTTCTTCTTCGGCTTTCCTCCACTTATAGGTTTGCCGTCTTCAGTTTCCATTTATCTCTATCATTCCAATCTCCCTCCTCCAAATTCCTATCATCCATTATGGTTCTGACGTAGGTTTTCCATTTCCATCTTGGTCTGCTACGTTTATTTCTTCGAGGGGGTGGACATTGGTATATATTTTTTGGTCATCTTTCATTTTTCATTCTTTGTACATGGCCATACCATTTAAGCGTTTGATTTTCAATTCTCTTAACAACAGATGTGGTGACATTCATTTCTCTCCAAGGGAATTCATTTCTTATTTTATCCTGTCTTTTTTGGAGGTTTCTTCTACAATAATCAAATTCTTTTGTAATTCCGTCAAAGACCAAGTTTCACTTCCATATGACAAAAAATTCTGTATTATGATCTTATAAATTTTAATTTTATTTTCCTTTGTAATATTTTTGTTCCAAATTATTTCATGTAATGTCTTAGTTGCATTTTTTGCCATTGCAATTTTAGTATATAGGGCCTACATCTTTCTCACAGGTACCTAAACTTGTAATTATTGACCAAAGATATTAAAAAAATTCAAATTTTTTTTTTATTTCCCCTGTTTCAAGTATGAGGTCATCCACATGCTTTTCCAAACGCATATATTCTGTTTTCTGTAAATTTATATTCTGCATAATTGAGATAACTTAGAACAGGACCTCTAATTTTAAAAATCCGCATATTTCACGGTCCCCAATTTTTCAGTGGCCAAAGTAAATTAAAAAGTGTGAAAATTACGCGAGCAAATACGATAGTTATTTATGTTCGAGAATCAGCTTGCGCCTAGAATTTAGCGAAGGTGGAAAGTAGCTCCGAAAATTATCACCACCATGAACTTATTTAAGTGAAGGTCGTTTGAGTCCGTTTGTATGAGATCTCAATATGTGGGTGTAAAGTCTATCTCAATTTTGATCTTCTTTTTTTCTCGAAGTCCTTTAGATTGATACTGCAATGATGATTTAGGAAAGTAAGATGGGTCCATTCTTTGGGCATGTTGTAACCAATCGCTTTGATAATTCTGAGTTATTTCAATTATATTATGAACTTTTAATTTATCCCGTATTTTTATGTTTCTTTGCTTGTCCATTTTTGTCAAACCTAGGATTTGGACAATCTCATCTATACCGCTTGCAATTTTGATTTGATTTTAGAATTTAGTATCTAATTTTCGAAAATTACCTAAGTAATGCCACTACAGATTTCCAAATTCTCGATAAATTCACGATGTTTCACTTCGTGAGTCGTGAATTTATCTAGAGAATTTGGAAATAAAAAGTGGCGTTTGTTAGGACTATTTAACGAATAAAATTAAGCTGTTCACTCACAAGTCATTATATAAACATAGTTATTTTAAAATATTTATATATTTAATGTAAACGGCGATGTTTGAAAACAAATGAGAATCGTTATGTTTCACTTGTTTATCACTGCAAACAGATCATAATATTATTTATTGCCAAAGGATCGCAATATTGTAAGAATGCACTCTAGTGGAGAAAAAATGAAACTGTATATTAATTAATTTCTGTTGTCCTACGATGTAAATATGTCAGTTATATATTTTTTGGAACGTTATTACTTGGGGAAAAATAAGTTTAAGAAAGTGCAAACAGTGGTTTTTTTTTGTAGTATAATCAATTGCTACACATGTTTTTATATTAAATAATCAATTGAGTTGGTGTTTACTTGATGAAAATCCATATTTATTAATTAAATAAAAATAAAACGTAGTTTTAATTGATTTTCATATTTATTATATAATTCAGTGACAGCTGTTTCGGTACACTGTACCTTCTTCAGACATGTTAACAAATTATGAATTGTGTTCCAACTGATCTAAGCAACAATACAACAATATTTATTTAAATTTTCAAATTTAACAAAGGGATTCATTCAAATCAAGTTGAGAATTTAACAGTTTTTTACTACTTTTAAAGTTATTAATTTCTACAGCCTCCAAAAGATCTAACTTCTTACCCATATCACAAATATGTAAAATTTCAAAATTTGGATCGAAACAATGATTAAATTGGAATAGGTGGTTAGCATATTTTGAATTTTCTAATTTTCTGTTATATGCTCTCATGTGTTCCTTTATCCGAGAGATAAAAGGTCTACCAGTTTGTCTTATATAGACATTGTCACATGTGCCACACTTCAATTTATATACACCTGATAATTTTTCTTTTTTTGTTTTGGTTTTATTGTTTTTTTATTATATTTTGTAGAGTTTTATTAGTTTTAAATGCCACATTAATGTTCAACTTTTTAAAGTGTTTAGATATTTTATTTGAAAGTGGGCCTATGTATGACATTACGACACATTTCTTTGTTTTATTTGGGTAAAGGAAAAACTTTGTTAATTGCCTTTTTGTAATGAACCTTCTTAATTAAACATTCTATAATTTCAGGGTCGTAGCCATTATTAACAGCCAATTATTTAATAATATTCAATTCATTATTATATTCCAAGGGTGAAAGAGGGATATTTAAAAGTCTATGAATGTAACTATTAAAGGCTGCCATCTTTTTTATATTATCTCCCGCAACCGTGATAAATTTGCATTCGTGCACTATATGTACAATCTGGTAGCCACATGTGTTTATTTCAAAGTAGTGCTAAAGACGTATTTAGAATGTTTAAAAGGAGAAGCTTGATTTTACAGTGATAAAATTAAACTGATAAAATTGAGGTGAAAAACGACTGTGATTGGTTGTAAATAAAAAATCATTGAAATCTGATTGGTCATTGACTCCCATTTAGGGCATGAGTTAAATAGTCATATATACTTAATTCATGAATGGCGGCTAAAAACGACCATTTTCCATTTTTAAAGAAAACTATTTTTTAGTGTCACTTCTCTACTAGTTGACTAAAGATTATTGACCAGAATGGGAAAAATATATTAATATTAACTTTGAATGTGTAAAAAGTTTATTATATATATATATATATATATATATATATATATAAAAATTAAAAATAATAATGATAACTATATAAAGATACTCATGAAATATCATCATCATCATCATCATCAATTACAGTCACGGGTTAGGTCATTGGTCTCTTCCGCTTCAGGATAGAAATTGGTCCCATCATCTCTTCTTAGGTCGTCCTGGGTCTCTTCGCCCTGTGGGTCTGTAGTTGAATAGCTGCAGAGGTAGTCTATTGTTTGACATTCTAAGGAGGTGTTCATGCCAATTATTTTGGTATATTTCCATGATTTCAGTTATTGCTGGCATGTTGAGAGCTTTGCGGATATCTTCATTGCGCATGTGACCATAAAGCGTATAATCCGCTAAACTTCATTTATGCAGCTACTGTCCTATTCAATTTGCCTGTAGTAATAGTCCAGGTTTCAAAGCCGTAAAGTAGAGTTGGAAGAGCTATTGTTTTATAAAATTTTAGTATTGTATCTGGGCGTACTTTTCGGAGAAGAATGTTTTTTTATTGTTCCTATAAGTTTTTGGAATTTGATCAATTTTATGTTTATGACTTTACATGTGTCGTAGGAAAAGTTGCATCCAAGATAAGTCAAGTTGTTAACTTGTTCTATTACATCGGGGTTTTTCCTCACGTGTAAGACAAATGTCAGGAAAACTTTAAGGCCCAAACGGTCCCCGAAATCATATGGCCATCGAAATCATCATCATTCATATTAATCTTAGATTAAGCTTAGGATTAGGGACTCTCCTGGCACACCACTTTCATCATCACCACCAATCATATCATCGGGGCAACGTAACCCCGCCTTCCAGGCGTCCCAACCTCAGAAATGGGTTACAAGTACGCCATGCCAGGAGAGAATACCAGGAATGTCGAAAGACAACCTTGGGCATTTGCAAAAAAAATATTGTTGTTAATAACAATTATATTTCGTATCAGTATTTTCCCTTGAAGTGCCATAGTTTATTTTTTCTACTTATAGAATGTAAATGTTAATATATCAGGATCTTTCACAAATTGAAGTTTTGTCCCTAAGATTCGATGTAGCAATTTTTCTATTCTGTAAAAGTTTGTCGGCAAAGTTGTTCCCTCTCTTCTTCAGTGTCTGAAAGTACCCAAACTAACAAATGCCCAACGTCCCGCTTACTGATAGTTGGCCATTACTTACCACTCGGGCAGGCCAATGACTTGGAACGACTGCTTCTTGCTGCTACAACGACGCCCTCTATTATCGATAATCGATCTCTATCGCAAGCAGACTCACTGACTCTTGACTTGAGGGTGCTTTGTATTATGCACTTGCTCTACACATCACTAGCTGCTTCTAGATGTTAACAATGGATCACAATACTTTAAGCCAGAGGAGGCTAGTCTTAAGTGCATTACAGCGCGCTCTTCCCTCCTTAATAGCTAAGGAATTAAAATTATCATAAATAAATAATAGTTTCTCTTACTAGAACACGAAACATCTTTCAGAAACAAACAGAAAATGTTTTATTAACTAACTGACAGAAACATCTTACTATTATTATTATTATTATTATTATTATTATTATTATTATTATTATTATTAACAACTTCCCCCTTTATTTAATAAAACTAGTATAAAGATTTATCAATATTTCTACCTAATGTTTTACATAGGTATACATATATATATAAATTATCATAAAAAATAGAAGTTTCTCTTGGTAGAACATGAAACATCTTTCAGAAACAAACAGAAAATGTTTTATTAACTAACTGACAGAAACATCTTACTATTATTATTATTATTATTATTATTATTATTATTATTATTATTATTATTATTATTAACAACTTCCCCCTCTATTTAATAAAACTAGTATAAAGATTTATCAATATTTCTACCTAATGTTTTACATAGGTATATATATATATAATATATATATATATATAATAAGCGACCAGATTAATTCATTACAGTTTATTACTTTATATTTTTTATGTATAGTAGATTGGAGCTCTTCTTCCTTTCTGTATATATTATTTTATTAGTTTTAATTTTAATTATATTTAACTTTATTTTATTATTAGAACTTATTATACTTATTCAGTTTGGCCAGATAAACGATTAGTATCTAATATTATTGAGATTTTTTGTTGTACTTAAATATAACCTACCGGTATGTATGTCCTGATGTGTGGAAGAGAAGGCCACATGACCTTACCTCCACCAGGCTAAATAAATAAATTAATTAAGTATATATTTAGCTTAAAAATATATACGTATTTTTAGATATCTTAATCTATTCTATCTGAATTAATTTATAAATACTTCCTTAATAATTACCCTAGATTCCCCGAATTATTCGAGATAGTGCTCTGAAATTTTCAAGATACTTTATTCGGACACTTCCGCAAACTTTGCTTGTTATATTTCCATGATGGTAAAAAAATAATTACCTTACTCTACTATTCAATTCGTTACCTCGTTAATGTAAAAGTGATCCCACAACAGACCCGGAGGCCCTTGGGGTAGTAGGAGGTAAAGGCTCCCACTTTTTCTAGACAATCGACACTTTATGTCAGCCCTGCGTGACGGCCGCCTTTACCCCCAGAACAAGCGTCTGGTACTCATTTACGTTAGAGGCTGAGTCGACCCCAGGGCCATAGTGCCGCCAGATGGTTTGGGTCAGTTTAAAAATCCTGACCCCCAACGGGACTTGAACCCTCGACCCTCCGGCTTGTAGCTCAGTGCCTTAACCACTACGCTACGACGTGCCACCGCCTCGTTAATGTACATGTGTTAATTGATGTTTCTCGATTAATTCATCATATTACTGTTATTATTATTATTATTATTATTATTATTATTATTATTATTATTACTTTGTTCATCATATACGAGGGCGGATCGGAAAGTAACGCACAATATTTTTTTTAAAAAGTTTAATAGTAAAAAAAAAGGAAAAAAATCACAAATGAACTTACATCTTTTACCTACTTTTCGACATAGTCACCAACTTTCTCAACACATTTTTCCCATCGTGTTACCAGTTTCAATATGCCCTGTTCGTAGAAGTCCGTTTGGTTGGAGTGTAGCCATCTGCGCACTGCTGATTTCACTTCCACATGTCTCAAAGCGTTTGCCGGCCAGGAATTTCTTCATGGGACCAAACAGATGAAAGTCCGATGGTGCAAGATCCGGACTATATGGTGGATGCTGGAGCACCTCCCAACCAAATTCGGCGATTTTCTGACGAACGACAGCAGCAACATGGGGGCGAGCATTGTCATGAAGAAGTTTAACGTTAATGTTGTGACGTTTGTCACGAATGGCACGACGCAACTTCACCAAAGTTTTAATGTAGGCCGCAGCATTCACAGTGGTCCCGTGTTCAGCAAAGTCCACCAATAAAACACCATGCATATCCCAGAACACTGTCACAAGCACTTTCCTGGCAGATTGAGTCACTTTGAATTTTTCTTTAACTGGGGAACCCAGCATGTATCCACTCCATTGATGCCTGCTTTGTTTCGGGCGTGTAGTGGTACGCCCACGACTCATCACCTGTGACGATTCCTTCCAGAAAGTCATGTCCTTGTGCGGTGTACCGCGTTAAGTGGTCCAAGCTTGCCATCATTCGCTGGCCCTTTGTGGTCGTCTGTCAGGTTCTTAGGCACCCAGCGAGCACTAACTTTACGGAATTTCAAATTTTCATGAACAATATCGTACACCGCACCATAGGAAATGTTGAACTTCTGCGATAAGGCTCGCAGTTGCACACGCCGGTCGTCCAGAATTGCCGCCTCAATGCCTCTGACATTCTGCGGGATTGCTGCTGTTGTCGGCCGGCCGGAGCGTGGCGAATCACTAAGGTTCACGCGTCCCTCTTGGAAGAATGTGCACCACCTGGAGACATTGCTACGGTCCATACAATCATCCCCATACACGCCACGCATGTCCATGTGAATTTCACTGGGTTTATGCCCTTTGGTCCACAAAAATCGAACAACACTTCTCTGTTCCTCACAGGTGGACGACTGTAGCATGCGCGCCATCTTTGTTGTATAGTTCAAGCTTCTCTCGCAAGAGGTGCACCTGAGAAAAAAATACCATCTGTAGTGAAAACTTCAAACTATATCTCTGTGAAATTTCAACATTCTAGCTGCAATACCAAGGCAGAAAAAAATTATTGTGCGTTACTTTCCGATCCGCCCTCGTACAATTTTGTATGTAGATCTACATTAAATTTACATTACAATTTTCATACTTATTTGCCAATCTTCAGACTCGACTCGGGACCCACGTCTTAAAACGCATCCTGGAGGATTGTCCCTTAGATTTTTCCATGCTAAAATTCCATCGACCCGGTCGGGTTTCAATCCACGACCCTCGGGACTAGAGATATGGAATATAATCACTAGACCATGGGACCGACTCTCATGGGGTAATACTTCACAAAATTCTGGTCTCTAGTAATTAAAGGTATGACCACAAAGTAAAATATTAAATACGAGTATATATCTGGCAGGTGTCGTCATCCTCAATTAGGTAAAAAAATTAAAAATAAATAAAAACTGTAGGCCCTTCGGAAACAGTGTTTCATCATCAGCAGAATGTGCTACTAAGTATTGTTGATAATGTTTTGCGACGCTTTTGATATTAGCGGCCTTCCAGAGTCGTTCTTCTTCTTCTTCTTCTTCACAGTTTAGGCTTATTTACTAGCCTGTTTCGGCTCCAAATTGCTGCTCTTTCCATCTTTTCCTCATGGTGAATAGTTGTATGCTGCTTTGGGTATTCTATTCTCAGTCATCCTTGCCAGGTGTTCTTTCCAGTTTGTTCTGTATTTCTCTATTGTTGTGTTTAATTCATCTACTTTAGTTGATGTCTTATTTCTGTGTTGTGTTTTTTGTCCTTTGATATCCTGCTATTGGTCTGAGGAATCTTATTTCAGCAGCTTGTATTCTGGCAAATTGTTGTGTTGTAACTGTCCTTGTTTCGGATCCATAAGTAGTAATAGGCACTGCCATTGTCTTGCATAATTTCATTATAGAGTCTTTCCTGGCTTTATTTTTAAAAGTTATTTTTAGTGTTCCTGTTATATAATTAAACTTATTTAGTTTGTTATTTATATCTGTTTCCGCTGTGTATGATATTTCGCAACCTAGGAAGTTATATCCTACTACTTGTTCTATTGGTTTATTTTCTAATATTATCTTTGTCCGAACTGGATGAGCGCCCTTGAAGGCCTTTGTCTTTTATTTTTGTGAGGATATTTCCATATTGTATTTTTTTGATATTTCATTTAGTTTGTATAGCATTATTTGTAGTTCGTCCTCCGTGTCATTGGTAGCAAAGATAAAACTTTGCAAGAAATTTGAAGCCAACCGGAACCTTTATAGAGGTTGAGTGGTAGACAAGGCCTTAAGGCCTTAACTCTGCCAGGTAAAATAAAGCTATTTATTATTATTATTATTATTATTATTATTATTATTATTATTATAGATATTATAATAATTATACCTAAAAGACATATGGGAATAATCCTAGGAAGTTGTTAAATATAATGATTGAAAATAATGAAATGAAAATAAATGTTCTTCCTTTATTAATGTTTTTGTGACCAATTAATGTTTTAAACTCTTTGTGAAGAGTACTTAAGATTGAATTTCATAGAATAAAATTTCGAATATGATATTTTAGATCCTCAGTATAATTCTAAGTGATCTTTTAGCTTCACATGAATATTTTGAAAATAAGACTTATAAAGAAACATTATTGGGGTCATAACATTAAAATTCCTATCGTGTATTAAAAGTGGCCGTGTTAATGTTGTCGCCTCTTGTAATTGTTAGTTAGCATGGTCTGTGACATGAACATTAAAATAATCGGAAATCACAAGTGTTCGTTTTATTAGGGAAGCAGGTATTTGGAATGATTCAAATGACGTACAATTATTGTGCAGTTTTGAATTATCAAATTTCATATTCAATTCTGGATGCACCAAATTGCAGCAACATAACAATAGTCAAACGTGCCCAGAGTTCGAAATGTAATTACGTAGGATAATTCTATCCTGCTACCGGTAATACTTTACATATTAAAAACTGTAGGTGATTCAATGCGTTCTATTAATTTTCAATAGTAACGAACTATGCATTCATTTATTATGAAAATGCACGTAATGCTCTTCTGGCCATAAAATTACAATCTAATTATTTTACATTTTTGTTTCACATAATGTGATTGTTAATGTTACAATAATGTTTTTACAGCTATTAGCCCAATTTAGAGGTATTAAACCATTTCTCCGCGTATCCATGATACACTTTTCCATTGAGCATGTACTGCAGCCCGTTTGTGGATAAATTATTCCTTGTTTGTTCTCACAAGAGAACGCTCAACAATTACATGCCGAAAAGTACTTTAAAATTTCTCCCACAGAAGTGTTGTGATGTACCAAGGCCGTGCCTAAAAATATATCTATCTTTTTAACTGCAAGATACATAAATCAAAGCCAGAATCCAGCAATGTCAACTCATTATACGGAGAAGGTGGACTCCGTGCATGAGTAAGAACAGTGTGAAGTATGGTGGGACGGGATAAAGATGACAGATGGCAGATGGCGAGGATTATCAAATATACCAATTCAGGTGTTCCTTATAGTTTAAATGAGATATTTGGCACTAGATTTTAGCGGTCAAACTCGGCATAAAGCAACTGAATAAAAAAAAAAAAAAAGGTCTAGTTCGTTAACCGACAAAATACGACCATTATATCTACGAATAATAATCACAAATAGGAATGAGATGCATAAATAAATTAAACGTAGCCTCAGTTCTGGGAATGCGTGCTATTATGCATTATAGGGTCTTTTGACGTCCCAACTTCTTTTAAAAAATGTTAACCGGAAAATATATAAAACTTATTCTACCTTATATATTATATGGATGCGAAACATGGACTCTTACTTTGAGGGAGGAAAGGAGATTACGAGTATTTGAGAATAAAGTTCTTACGGAAATGTTTGGACCAAATAGAGATGAACAGACGAGTGAATGGAGAAGACTTCATAACAGTGAACTACATGGTCTTTATAGGAAGCCAGACATAATATGAACAGTTAAGTCTCGTAGACTACGATGGGCAGGACATGTGGCACAAATGGGGAATGGAAGAGGTGCATGGAAGCTTCTTGTAGGAAAACAGAGGGAAAACGCCTAGTTGGTAGACCAAGAATAAAGTAGGAGAATAACATTAACCACGATTTGAGGGAAATAGATTATACAGGGAATTATTGGAAAACATTAGCTCAGAATAGGGATGTATGGAGAACTTATCTACGCATGGCCATGAATCTACGGGTTCGATAGTGTCAGTGAGTTAGTTAATAGTAGGGTTTCATCTGAAACAAAAAAATTATAAATCGCACTAGATATCGTAATTTTCGATTTATCACAATAGGAGTCAATATAAACGACATTAAAATAAGACGAAAAATGTATTCTCCAAAAATTAGCTAAATCTGACTGTTAGAAGTGGATGTTTACCTGAAACCCAAAATTAATATATCGCTTTAGGAGCCGCAATATTTGCTTTGGCGCTATTTACATGTAACGTTATTCCACTACAGGCCTCAGGGGGCCCTTGGGGTAGTAGGAGATTAAGGCTCCCACTTTTTCTAGACAATCGGCACTTGATACAACATACAATTTAATTATCCATCAATTTGTAATATATCTTATATTGACTTACACCGTGTTCTATATCGATGATTTAATGGTACAGCGAGGTAGCGTGCTGCCTTGTCACGCAGCGGGCCCGGGTTCGATCCCCGGTCGGGGCAGTTTTTCTGGGTGAGGGTTTTATCGGGGTTTTTCCTCACCTGTAACACAAATGTCAGTAAAACTTTAAGGCCCAAACGGTCCTCGAAATCATATGGCCATCATCCTTATCATTATCATCCTTACCATTATCATTATCATCCTTCACCGGTGAGGAAAGCAACGGGAAGCTACCACACCTACACAATTCCCTAGTAAAGCTGCAAGCATAGCATGAAAATGCTATGATTGCAGTGAAGGACCTGCCTTCGGGCAGAATTACTATGGATGGAATGGTACAAATCAATACAGAGGTACGGAGTAGAATTAGTCAGATTGTAGATTCATTCCTACATGCCACTAGTGATAAAAGTTCTCCTCTAGCAAATTAGCTCAGATTGTGGTGTTTGAGATTCTTATTTGGGAGGTTCTGAGTCCAAATCCCATAGTTAAACAATCTCTCTATTGTATTCACGTAGACTTTCACGGCCGGAGTTGCTATGATGATCTTGAAGAAGATTTTCGGGCTGTAGGCCGTGGTTGTGAGGCTTGTAGTTCCCCGGCGTTTCGCCAGAGACTGCGTCTGGCATCCTCAAGGGTTGTCGGGGAACTACAAGCCTCACGACCACGGCCTACAGCCCGAAAATCTTCTTCAAGATCAATTTCTCTATTTTTTTTTCGTTTGCCTCATTTTTGAAGGCATTAAACCTTTAATATTTTTAATAAATGAATGGGAAAATGAATCAGTAGAAAGTATTTAAATTTGTGAATTTCATCTTCTTCTTTATTTCCCGGTTTAGGCATTAGTTGCCTGTTCCGTCTTCACTAATATATCTAAGACCATCTCTTCCGAGGACATCCGAAATTTCTTCCTCTCGGAAAATAATGTAAATTTTTATTTGGTAATCAACTTTCTTCCATTCTTTCTACATGTTGTTTCCACTGAATCCTGTTGTTAAATATATTTTCTTTTATGGAGTAGATCTGCAGTTCTTCACGGATATCCTCGTTTCTTATCTGGTCCATTCTAGTGCAGCCTTTTACTCTTCTTAAAAATTTCATCTCGGCTGCTTGTATGTTACTTTCTTGTTTGGCAGTGATAATCAAGATTCACTCCCATACAAAAGGACAGGGACAGCCATTGTTTTATAAAATTTTAATTTTGTTTGTTCGTGGGCTTTATTATTCAATGTTCTATCAATTGTGCCACAAATAGCTTGAAACTGATGGGTTTTATGTTCAATCTTTATCTTACCCATAGCTGATATCACATTCTAAATATTTAAAGTGGGATATTTGTTCAATAATTTTGTCTCTATTATTTTTGCACGCAGAGTATTTCTTCCACAAAATGCCATTACTTTTCTTTTACTTACTGAAATTTTAAAATTATAATCGCTACATTGCGTTTAGTTTGTAAGCAGCCAGTTGTAACAGATCTGCATCATGGTGTAGTAAGATTAATAATTTGTGAACTTATATAACAATATGCATAAGATAAATTATGTTATTCATGGTTTGTTCTCACTGCGGTCCGACAAAAGTTAATAGTTGGCATTGGATATTGAGTTTCTATCCAATTTAAAGGTTATTAAAATTAAAACATTCCTTAAAACAGAAAAATCGGACAATTTATTGGGCTTGGTAACAAATTCGCAAGTTTATGCAGTTCGTGGGTGACAGGCTTTTTCATTTAATCTAATGATACTGTACGTAGAAGAAACAATAAAAATAGGTCGGTTTGGTGTTTACTTGATGAAAATTCATTGTATATTTAATAAATGAAACTATTAAAGTTTTATATGATTTTCATAAATATTTATTTTATTTTTCATTCGTAACAGCTGTTTCAATACACTGTACCTTCATCAGACGAATGTCATAAATATAAATAATTTTCTTCTATTAACGGGTACAGGCAACTACGTAAACAAATATAACTAAGCAGTACAATGTAAACAAAAGGCAAACAAATTATATAGCAACGTATAAAACACACATTTTTAAACGAGAAGCGTATAACATGTTGATGGTGTTATTTATTAACTAAATGAAACCTAAGTAGATTATAGTATATTATGATAAGAGGTTGGAAAGTGGTTTTTATAGAAGTGAGGAAATGTTTAAAAACCTCGCTATCGCTCGTTTTTTAATTATTTACTCGCTTCTGTAAATCATTTCACAAACGTGCATTGTACATTTCTTTGCGCAATGTTGTTTCCAAAATAATATAGGCTATAATAGTAAAATAATATATTTGTTGGAGATATTTGCGTTCATTACAAACAACTGACTAACGTTAAGAGTGTGGGCAATGTCTATTAGTAAATACTGCAGCAGGTCGTGACACCAATTAGTCGTAAAATGGCGGAAAGTACGTATTTACTCTTTTATATTGTTTCAAATAAAGTTCAATTCATTTGAAATACAGTGATTTGTTTCGTGTAACACTACCTTTTGGATATATTTTTGTATATACATTGTACGTAGTATACATAAAGGACAGTGGTTTTACTTCGCGCAATAGAGGTTTGTAATATGTAATATTACATTATAGTTCTTTAGAATTAATATAAAATTATAGAATATTCACCTGAAAGGTCCGTCTCCTCAACTTATTCTTGAGAGTTTGTTTATCTTTGATGTTTATTGTTGGTGGAGTTTCTTTTATGACTTTAGCTGCTTCGTATCTAATATGATTTTTGTTATTAATGTTAAGTTTATTTATTGCAATTTCAGTTTCAGTAATTAAATTTTGTTGTGTTCTTTTTGCGTTGTGTGTAGGGAAATTGAATTTGTATCCCTTTTCTAGCAAGTCTGTTTCCTGTTTGTTGAATTTTATTTTTGTAAGGTTTGTAATTCTTTTGTCTTCAAAATTGTGTGATTTGTTATGTTTTAGATATGTGTTGTGTTGCATGGCCTTTAATTTAGTTAGCTTCTTGTTCATTGTTTTATATTTATTGCACATGTTATTATTAATGTTTTCGTGAATTTGGTTTTCTATGATTGTCCAACATTTGCCGAATAGTAAGGCGGCTTCTTGTGTGTAGTAGTATAGCTGGTTGTTGATGTTTTGCTTCTTTATGTATAGGAATCTGATTTCGTTTTTTATCCAATTAATTTCGGCCTGTTTTTGTACTTTTGTTGCTGTATTATTTCTGTTTTTTATTTTATTTTAGCGTAGTTAGGTATTATATTGTGTTTTAAGCATTCTTTATTGAAGTGTATGTTCGCGATCGTTTTGTGAAGTTGCGTTTTGAGGTTAGAATACTTGTGTTTAATTCTAGCCTGACTGGCTGCATAATCAACTTTTATAAGATTCATGATGTGTTCCGTTGAGGTTTATTCAAAATTAATATAAAATTATAGAATATTCACCTGAAAGGTCCGTCTCTTCAACTTGAATCTTATAAAAGTTGATAGTTCTTTAGGTTGGCAACCCCGAAATATAGGAAGTTGAACTTTCAATCATGGTCGCCATTGCTATAAGTACGACAAAACGCACTATCGCGCAAAAACGTGTTTTGCGTCTAGTCTTTATCTATCTCCTCATTACAAACTTTTTGCTTATATGTACATACACAAGTGAAAATGTGTACTATAACAATATGAGTTAACATTGTTTCTGATGTATATTACATATTCCGATTTAAATATCTATTGGAGCTTACGAATTGTGGAAAATTTTAGGATTCGTCTAGATGCGCCTATAATCCTCATCACACTGTATATTATTCATTATCTTTTACGGTCTCACTTACCAAAACATGGAATTCCCTTCCGCCCTATGTCAGAGACTGTCAAACTATAACATCCTTCAAAAACAAATTAAAGAATTATTTAATAACAAACTAACTTATACACCTCACTGATAGTATTCTTTTAACAATTAATAGATTTAAACCATACATGCAAAACAGTCTTCTCAATAATACATTCATTAAATCGTGTACGAAATTGTTTGCCATTCGCCCTTAGGAAAATGTTAGTAGAAACACTTGCAATGCCCCATTTTGATTATTGTGACACTCTTTTTACAGACTTAAATATTATTTCCACTCAAAGACTTCAACGTGTTCATAATTCTTGCGCACGTTTTATTTGTGGCATTCGCAAATTTGACCATGTTACACAGTCCCTGGAACAATTATCGTGGCTTCGTCTAAGAGATCGTAGAACTGTCCATTCCCTATCCCTTCTCTATAAAATACTTCACACATCATCGCCTAATTATTTATCACGCCGCTTCATCAGACTATCCGACACACATAATCTTGACACTCGATCCCATCAGCACATTGTCCTTTATATCCCGCCTCATCACACTGAATATTATTCATTATCTTTTACGGTGTCACTTACCAAAACATGGAATTCCCTTCCGCCCTATGTCAGAGACTGTCAAACTATAACATCCTTCAAAAATAAACTAAAGAATTATTTAATAACAAACTAACTTATACACCTCACTGATAGTATTCTTTTAACAATTAATACATTTATTTATTTATGAAAATAATATTAAGATTAACAAATATTTTCTTTTGTTTTGTTTTAAATATTGTATAATCGTAAAATTAGTTTTCTATATCTCATTATTCTTCTTTGTATTTATATACATTAGACAGGGACAATTTAATATGTCT
Organism: Diploptera punctata; assembly: GCA_030220185.1. NCBI lineage: Eukaryota > Metazoa > Arthropoda > Insecta > Blattodea > Blaberidae > Diploptera > Diploptera punctata. The sequence continues at coordinate 374,611 of JASPKZ010002693.1, read as the reverse complement.
TGCTTTTATGCATTTTATTATTAGTTTTAGTCTTAATTTTAACTAACATTAACTGGTTGCATTATAAATTGTAATAGAATAGATATGATCTTTTTTGATCAAATTTTTATTTAGCATTTAATATTAAAGTTCATTGTGATTGTTATATTCTGATGTAATATATGTTTGCCCTGGTGAGTGGAAAAGAAGGCCACATGGCCTTAACTCCACCAGACTAAATAAATAAATAAATAAATCTAAATTTAATCTAATAATCTCCGAGGAGACAAAATCGGTGATTGTTGATTGTTTACTTGATGATGTTGAGATATGGAACATAAACAAAAGTCAAACATTTCTAGAGAATGACAATACACACATGTAATTAATTACGTATGGTACACCTAATTGTTTGTGTACAGGAGATAGCTATAGCACCGTTTAATAACACGATCGGCAGTTTCTTAGTAATTGAATGAACATTGACACGAAATTTACCTTTCATTTGTAATTAAATGTGTAGATAAAACAGTATTATTTGCGTACCTAATGCTGATGTAAAGCGCACATAATAATAATAGTAATGATAATAATAATAATAATAATAATAATAATAATAATAATAATTTTTAAGCACCCCACAACAGGCCTCAGGAGGCCATTGGGGTAGTAGGAGGTTAATGCTCCTACTTTTCAGGACAATCGGCACTTGATGTCAGCCGGGTTGTCAGCCCTGCGTGACGGCCGTCTTTACCACAGAACAAAGTCTGGTACTCATTTACGTTAGAGGCTGAGTCGACCCCAGGGCCATAGTGCCGCCAGAAGGTTTGGGTCAGTTTAAAAATCATGACCCACCGGGACTCGAACCCTCGACCTCCCGGCTTGTAGCGCAGTGCCTTAACCACTACGCTACGGCGTGCCCCTTAATAATAATAATAATAATAGTAATAATAATAATAATAATAATAATAATAATAATAATAATAATAATAATATTTTTATTTGGAATATTCCACAATACAGTGTTATTCCTTCAACCCAAAGTGATTTGTCGCCAGAGGTTCCTGTCTAAAGCATCTTCTTCCCTCAAATCTCTGGCTTCTATACTTCTCTTCACTCCATCTATGCAACGTTCTCTAGGTCTGCCTCTTCCACTTCTTCTATTAGCTTTCCAATTAAGGATCCTCTTTGGTATTCTATCTTCTTCCGTTCTTATGAGGTGTCAATACCATATCAAACGTTTTTCATTTTTTTTTCAAATATGTCTTTTTTTTTCAACTTTCTTAATTTCCCTTATTGTGCTGTTTCTGACCTTATCCCTTCTTGAAATTCTTGTCGATCGCCTCCAAAAGTCCATTTCTACTGCTAACAATTTTTTGGCTTGTTTTCTGCTTTCTGTCCAGGTTTCGGACCCATATAATAAAATGCTTTGTAATAGAACTTGAAATATAGTTTTCTTCGTTCTATGTATATATCATACTTCTATTTCAAAGCACTGAGTTCAACTAATAATAATAATAATAATAATAATAATAATAATAATAATAATAATAATAATAATAATAATAATAATAATAATAATAATAATAATAATAATAATAATAATAATAATCATAATAATAATCATAATAGTAATAATAATAATCATAATAATAATCAAAATAATAATAATAATAAGTAATGTAAAGTGATCCCACAACAGATCCGGAGGCCCTTGGGGTAGTGGGAGGTTAAGGCTCCCACTTTTTCTAGACAATCGGCACTTTATGTCAGCCGGGTTGTCAGCCCTGCGTGACGGCCGCCTTTACCCCCAGAACAAGCGTCTGGTACTCATTTCCGTTAGAGGCTGAGTCGACCCCAGGGCCATGGTGCCGCCAGAGGGTTTGGGTCAGTTTAAAAATCCTGACCCCAACGGGACTTGAACCCTCGACCCTCCGGCTTGTAGCTCAGTGCCTTAACCACTACGCTACGGCGTGCCCCAAATAATAATACTAACTCACTGACACTATGCGCGGACCTATACTTTCCATACATCCCTATTCTGAGCTAATATTTTCCAATCATTCTCTATTCAGTCCTCTTCCCGAAAATCATGGTTAATATTATTCTCTTATCTCATTCTTGGCCGCCTACTGAATGCTTTCTTTCTGGTTTTTCTACTAGAATCATCTATGCCTGCTTGTTGAGAGGTTTTAATTTTTTTTTTAATTTTCGATCACTTGATGTCTGATTTTGCTGGTTAACAAACTCGAATTATTTTTTTTAAATTAAGCGCTATAAGTTTGAGTTCGATGAAAGAAAAATTGAATCGGTTGATGCTAAAACGGTTCAGTTAAAAAAATCAGAAAACGAGATTGACGTTTTAGAGATCCTGAGGTAAAGTTACATGTTTTCACGCTAAAACGGGATCATTCCAATGATCAGTGTACGTGATAAGCTCAAAACAATGTGTGTGTTTAATATTCTAATTTGTAAAATTGTGTTATATTTTCGTGCTTGATAGCCTACATTTTTGTAATATTTTTTTCTTCTTCTTCTTCTTCCTTCCAAGTATTAGGCCAAGGCCTGTTACGATCCTATAGAAAATTTTCCCTTATGGGAAATTCTCGTATAAGATTTGAAAGCATAATAATAGTCCCTTCGATTGGTTGCTGGCCAAAGGAAGGCAAGACCAGTGATGGGGCTGCCATCTTATAGCCTCTGGTCAGGCTTTTCTGGAGAAGAAAAGAAAATAAAGGAAAGAAGAAATGGAAGAAAGGAAGGACTCCCTAGCCCTCGGACGCCCTAATGGCGCCGGGGGTCGAAAAAAACAAGAGTTAACCAAGAGAGGTTATATAGTAAAGTTAAAAGAGTGCAAAACACAAGTAAGTGGAAGAAATATTTTGCACAGCTTGGGCACCTTGTGGTCGCCATCCACATATCCCCTAGACGAGGACCCCTGAGGGGTGTAATATTTTTTGAAAGCGAAAAATAGGCCTACATTTACAAGGGATCGAAGAAGAGTGAAAATCAAACTGTTTGATTGAATATTTTTATATGTGCAATAAGTTCAGGAATATTTTATCTTGTGTTTAATAGATTAGCCTATAATATTTCATGAATATTTGTTATAAAATACAGTTTGTAAGATAACTAAAAAAGCTCTCATATAATAATTTATATGCTAAAACGGAATGACTGGAGAAGAGAGGAGAGAGAGTGACACTTTCTTCCTTATTAAAAAAATAATGTATTATTTTTCACTGTCCCGCGCCGTAGCCGAGCGGTTAAGGTAGGAAGCCTTGGCGCAGAGCTACGGGACTTGCGCTGGTTCGAGTCTCCATGGGGGAAGAAATTTTCTCATGGTATTTCGGCCAGTATGAGACCGGTGCCCACCCAGCATCGTGAGGCAATTGGGTAGCTACAATAAGTAGCGGCTCCAGGTTGAGGAACCAGCTATAACGGCTGGGGGACTCGACATGCTAACCACATGTCACCCCTACACTGGCTGTTGATCATCTACCTCTGTGATTGATACATGTGGATGTGAAGGGCCAGCAGCCGGCTGGTAAAAGGGCAACCGCTGAAAAGTGGAAAGACCCTCAATCGGAATTATTTTTCACTACATGGTTACATTTCTACCATGTTATACTAATTTTGTCAACCCGCCTCATGGGCTAGTTGTTCCCGTTTCTGACTACAGTTCATGAGGTCCCCGGTTCGATTCCCAGTCAAACCATAGGGAATTTTTCTTAACTCTTAAATTCGTAATGTATCCTTTTGGATACATCAGTTGGTTCAATTAATTTAATATTTTAAATAAATTAGAAGAAAACGAACAAAAAGAAACCACTTAAATATGTGTCTAATTATACAATATACATAATAATAACCGTTATACAAGATTCCGTTTTTAATGCGGTCCGCCACATTCAAATAAGTAACAGAAGAAATTTGTGTTTTGCCAATTTAAGGGTTAAAGGGAATTGTTTCTGTGGTTTCCCATGGTCTGGAATTTAGATTAAGTTTAGGTTAAGAACTCTCCAGGCGTTTCATTATCAGTTGTCATCCATCATATAATCGGTGTAACGTAACTCCGCCTTCCAGGTGCCCCAACCTAAGAAATGGATTACAATTCCGCGATTGCCAGAGGAGAATACCAGGAAATGTCATAAAAGACAATCTGGTGGCATTAGACAAAAAAATACTTATTTTTTCCAACATAATTTGAATGATTTTCACGAATTGGAGGTTTGTTTGTATGTTTTTTTAAACACACACACACACACACACACATATATATATATATATATATATATATTTCTTATAGTCATTTTCGGTCTCTACTAGATAGGATCGGTGAAGATATAAAAAAAATTAAAAATATTTTCACGAGAACAATCTCAATAGCTCGCTTAAATGGACGGCGTTAAGAATCAACCGGCTATGCGCCATTATGTAATTTTCGAAAAAAATACGTTTAAAGTTTAAGTCAATTTTCACTATTTATTGTAGCGCCAAACTAACAGTACTGGATATTGCAAATTATTTTCCTTGTTTGACAGTTATGTATCCACAATCTAAGAGCTGGAACATTTGGCGCTTAGCTGCATGATGCAAAATTTATATTAGTATTTATGAAGATCTGGTTTCATAGCCGTTTGTTGCAGATTATAGAATCTCTGATAGGACTGATGGCGATTACATTTTTCTATAATAATTAACTAGCTCTCTGGCACTATCGAACCAGTAGGTTCATGGCCGCGCGGACATAAGCTTTCCATACATCCCTATCCTGAGGTAATGCTTTCCAATCATTCCCTGTATAATCTACTTCCCTCAAATCACACTTAATGTTATTATCCCACCTCATTCTTAGTCTGCTAACTGGGCGTTTTCCCTCTGGTTTTCCTACAAGAAGCTTCCATGCACGTCTTTCATTCTCCATTCGTGCCACATGTCCTGCACATCATAGTCTACGAGACTTCCTCATCATCATCATCATTCAGGGATTAAGCCTGTTGGCTCGTTCCGGTTTCATGAAAGCTAGAATTGTTAAAATTCTTCAGACCATCTTCTGTGTGGGCGACCAACATTTCTCGTTCCGTGCGGTTTATAATTTTGGAAATCTTCCTTCTGGCATTCTATCAATATGTTCTTTCCAGTCGTTCCTATATTTAATTATTCGGCCTGTAAGTTTGAAAATATTTAGTTCCTTTCTTATATCTTCATTTCTTTTCTTATCCAGCAGAGTATATCCTGCTACATTTCTTAAAAATCGCTACGAGACTTAACTGTTCTTATTATAATTGGCTTCCTATAAAGACCATGCAGTTCATTGTTATGTAATCTTCTCCATTCATCTGCCTGTTCATCTCTCTTTAGTCCAAAAAAATTCCTAACAACTTTATTCTCAAATACTCGTAATCTCCTTTCCTCCTTTAAAGTAAGACTCCATGTTTCGCATCCATATAATAGGCCTATAACTGTAAGAATATTAGTTTTATATATTTTTAGTTTAATTTTTTAAATGTCGCTTAGCTGGTTGTTGCATAACATCATCCTAATGAGGAGAGCAAATAAACAAACAAGATGGGGAGGAGTAGGACATTAAGGCTCTTGATTTAAGATAGAATCTATTTAATGTAATTACATGTTATATACGTTTAGCTGTCAAATGAAGTTTGGTCTGAAATATAATATACAGAGGAACATGGGTAATAATGTGAGAAGAAGGAAAAACAGACTTGTGCGATAGAGAGGGAGAGAAGAGGCGAAATCCAGTGGGTGTTCCAATACGAGGTTTGCGTGCAAAGAATCAATTTCCCAGCACAGTATCACAATCTCTGATCACACACCACTGGAACGTGCACAAAATATGGTCTATATTGAGTGGGGAGGGGACTTAAAGTGTTTAGAGGAAGGCCTAAACTTACGTATAAAAAAACAAGGGGAGGTGTTCGGATCAAGTGCAATATGGTAGAGGAAAGAGGGTGGAATTTTAGGGTCGTGGCTGTTCGGAAGCTTGGTTAAATGTACAATCATGTTCTAGATGAGAAAAGATATTGTGGTTAGATACAAAAAAAAAATAATAAGGAATAAAGTTGGTTGATAGAATGGAAGTTCCTTATAGTCGATATCGCCTCATTCTTTATCTTTCATCCATCAGTCTCCAGTTCAATTCCAGCTGTTTTTTTTTTCATACAATTATCTAATTTAACTGCAATTTACACTGAAATTCTAAATGGGAATTAATACTGTATACAATATAACAAATACATTTGTTTTCTTCTTCTTCGGCGGCTTCCCCCACTTATAGGTTTGCCGTCTTCAGTTTCCATTTATCTCTATCATTCCAATCTCCCTCTTCCAAATTCCTATCCTCCATTATTGTTCTGACGTAGGTTTTCCATTTCCATCTTGGTCTACCACGTTTATTTCTTCCAGGGGTGACCATTGGTATATACTTTTTGGCCATCTTTCATTTTCCATTCTTTGTACATGGCCATACCATTTAAGCGTTTGATTTTCAATCCTCTTAACAACAGATGTCGTGACCTTCATTTCTCTCCAAAGGAATTCATTTCTTATTTTATCCTGTCTTGTTTTTTGGAGGCTTCTTCTAAAATAATCGAATTCAATTCTTCTAATTTTATTCTTTTGTAATTCCGTCAAAGACCAAGTTTCGCTTCCATATGACAAAATATTCTGCTCTTATAAATTTTCATTTTAGTTTCCTTTGTAATATTTTTGTTCCAAATTACTCCATGTAATGTCTTAGTTGCATTTTTTGCCATTGCAATTTTAGCCTGTACATCTCTCTCACAGGCACCGAAACTTGTAATTATTGACCCAAGATATTTAAAAAATTCACATTTTTTTATTTTCCCTGTTTCAAGTACGAGGTCATCCACATCCTTTCCCAAAAACATATATTCTGTCTTCTGTGAATTTATATTCAGTCCCCATTTTTTATATTCTTCCATTAATTTATTTATCATATATTTCATATCATCTTCATCCCCTGCAAAAATTATTTGATCATCTGCAAACAACAATGAAAGCAGTACTTTTCCTCCTATAGGAATACCCGTTTCAGAACATTTTTATACCACAAGTTAAGAGCCTGGTCTAAATAAATGTTAAATTTGTTTTAATAATGCATATGTTCTCATATTTAGCATTGAATGCATATTTTACTGCCTTATTCGAAATGATCGAAGCTCGTTATTTTAAAAATGCAAAAACTCGAAATTGGATTATAAAAATATTTTTTTGTATAAAAATAGCGATAAATATTTAGATTTTCCGCAATGAATTTCTCATCATCAGAGGGTTCTTTCCTATAGTGTTCTGCCCGAGGACACGTCTTTCACTGCAATTGTAGCATTTTCAAGCTATGCTTTGCAGTTTTTTTTACTTGGGAATATAGGTCTAGTAGCTTCCGGTTGCTTTCCACAACGTGAATGATGATGATAATAAGGATGATGATGATGGCCGGATGATTTTCGGGGACCGTTGGGCCTTAAGCTTCCTGACATTTGTCTTAGAGGTGAGGAAAAAACCCGAAAGAAACCTCACCCAGGAGCCTGTCCCGACCGGGAATCGAATCCGGGCCTGCTGCGTGACAAGGCAGCATGCTATCTATAGACCATAGCGGTGGACCATTAGAGGATTTGATACATTAAATTAGACAATTTGAGCCATTCCGATCTCCAGAATTTCTATCTTTTTCCGCCTACGGTTTTAAGGTCTTCCAATTCTTATTTTACCTTGTGAACTGCGCCTGTATGAATGCAATGGAATTCCTCTTGGTTTCAGTAATTGTAGGTGTAAATAACAATCATCATCGGCCTCAAGGGTTAGACGTTCTGGTCTGTTATATCTCAAAGTAGTTGTTCACGCCATTTCTTCAATGATAGCCCTATATTTACTTTTCTTTTGGATTATAGTATAGGGCAGCTTTTTATATCCCCTTGTCTGTCATTCGTTGCATGTGTTCTATCCAGTTTGTTCTGTATTTTTTAACTATAGATGTAATTGATTCTGTATTTTTCTTCTCTAATATTTATGTTACTTTTGTGGTCAAATAATTTATAACCTGATACAAATAGGATATATCTCATTTCAGATGATTCAATTTGTCGTAACTGGTCTCATCTTAAGGTCCAGTATTCACTTCCATTTAATAACAATGGCAATGCAATCACTTTATAAACTTTTAATAATGTATGTTTTGTACTTTGTGTTTTAATGTTCTTTGTTTAGTTCCACAGAACTGTCTAAATGTATTTAGTCTTATTTGGACGTGTTCAGATTTTTCTTTATCTTACATTAGTTTTTTTTTTAGGACGGAAAAATCCAAGGTGCAAGTCCTCTGGGAGGGTCATTAAGCCGTGGGTCCCGAGTCTGAAGATTTTCAGGCTCGTAAAAGATCCTTAAGCCTGAATAAAGAGGCCTCTAAGCAAAATTTATCGACGTCTACTTCCTAGTAATACCTTAGTTGCGTGTTAGATGTCTCATTGAGTCGGTGTGTTCACCTCATGTCACTCATGCCATCTATGGACAAATAAGGTAACTAAATGAATTTGGTCTATTAACTCCTAACAAAGAAGAATCTCTGGCTCGACACTGGGCTACGTTATTATAGATAAATAAATAAATAAATATATATATATATATATATATATATATATATATATATATATATATATATCTGCTCGGATCAACGGATCTGTTCCACTGACATCGTTTTTAGAAAAGTACAGGTATATACTCATACTCACATCATTTCACCGTACCCCCTCCCACTAGGTCAAACAGCAGCCACAGTGACTTATATAGAGTAGGGATGTTGCCAAACTTCCCCCAGTATCATGGCTCTTGAATGCTGAATAATGCAAGGTTGGAGTTGAGTTGACAACACTGGACTGCAAGTGCAAATAATGTCCCGCAAGAAGGCTCAAATTTGTGAGTAGTTGTGAGTAGATAGGGAGAGATAGAAAAAAGAGAGATATAGGAATGCAGGGAGGTAAATGATTTACCGAGGCAGAAAGTGAAGTAGGCTTTAGTTCGCATATCTTACGGGGGCACAGATCAGTTGGACAGACAATAGATGTCTCTTAGGTGACTCTGGTATTGAGCTGAACACTCTGTCTGTATGTTATTAAAACTATGCATGTGATCTAGAGTTAAAAATCATTTCTTATAGGTTATTGCCATGAGTCATTATGTCGGTTGAAAATGAGAGAGATCCTTCTCTCGAAAACTAGTTCCCGTGTTTGAAGAAACATAAAATATGAGGTAAGATGTTAAAAAATGACTCATCAATTTACGAATTAAGAACCTCATAATGTTATTTCCCATATTAAACTATGAATATTGCCATTTGAGCCGTTTAAATGGATTATGTAAATACCTGCAAATGTTGAGGTAAAACTGAGTCGGAGGAGAGAGTGAGAGAGAGGAAAGAGAGAGAGGTGGAAGCGTTAGAGAGAGAGAAAGAGAGAGAGAGAGAGAGAGAGAGAGGAGAGAGAGAGAGAGAGAGAGAGAGAGAGAGAGAGAGAAGGTATAAATGTCATATCGTAATGTTAAAAAATTGAACATTTTGTAAAAAAAGAAAAACAAAAACAATTTTTATTTTAAAATTCTTTTTTCTCGTGGTTTTGGATAAAGCTATGTGAGTGACACTTGAATTCTTCACATCGACAAATTGGATTCGCTATAATATTATGTCAGTTCTAGCGGAGTTATCCAGTGAAATTTCAGCATCCCTCTCCCCTCTCCACACGCTCTTAATGACCACAGCTGCAGATATGCAATACTTCATTTTGATGTCAAGTACGTCAACCGAAAACTTTACCGCATAGGATAGCGTCTAACCATCGATTAATGTCTGCCGTCAGACGGTCAGCACGCTAAATAATCAGTTCGCATGGATCAGCAAAACTCTTGCTATTATTTGTAGCCGATTTCGATGTATTTTTGTTACGTTAGTTTTTTTTCGCGATAACAATAATTGATGCAAGATACATGTGACAAATAACAACAATCCGACTGGTAATGTAACTCTTTGACAAATGACTAGCGTCACGCGCTTGCCTTCCCGTTGACGGAAAGTCCTGCACCGGTAACTCGTAAGTGATTACTGATGACTAATGATTTACAGGTGTTTGGTGTTTAACATAGGGCTGTCCGTAATATACACAGCGTGTAACCGATGTTAACCACCAAAATTATACAAAGCTGATACAATGGAACTGTATAGATTTCAAATAGAAATTCCTTGTAGTAATTACACTGGTCAACAGGATTTTTGTCTCATGAGTACCAATAGTTGTACTTAATGCAGATTTTATCGTGTTTTCAAATATGTATTCGGAATTTCTCCATCACCCACAGTTTTTTATTTTAATTAATGGATTTAATCTTACCCTCAGGGGTCCTCATCTAGGGGATATGTGGATGGCGACAACAAGGTGCCCAAGCTGAGCAAAACATTTCTTCCACTTACTTGTGTTTTGCACTCTTTTAACTTTACTATCTAACCTCTCTTGGTTAACTCTTGTTTTTTTCGACCGCGACGCTATTAGGGCATCCGAGGGCTTGGGAGTCTTTCCTTTCTTCCATTTCTTCTTTCCTTTATTTTCTTTTCTTCTCCAGAAAAGCCTGACCAGAGGCTATAAGATGGCAGCCCCATCACTGGTCTTGCCTTCCTTTGGCCGGCAACCAATCGAAGGGACTATTATTATGCTTTCAAGTCTTATACGAGAATTTCCCGGACGCTGGAGGGAAAATTTTCTATAGGATCGTAACAGGCCTTGACCTAATACTTGGAAGGAAGAAGAAGAAGAAGAAGAAGAAATAATTCTTTTTTAATAAACGTTTTTCGACCATTTGTCCATTGTAAAATAAAATCAAATGAGCTAACTCAAATAGTTTCAGCTATGCAAACGATATATCAAGGCAAATGGAATCCTAATATGCTGGCCAAGTATTGTTGGGCCATCAAGAGGGATGCTCCACAGGCAAAATATAGCAGAAAATCGTCATTTCTTACTTTCTAGGTGAGTCCGAAAGTTCGAATATTGTGTAGTTACGAATGTAGAAAATATTAAAGTGTTTGAAATTATAAATTCCTCTCTCAGAAACCTTGGGTGATGGAGAAAACCAATATCATATTTGAATTCAGGAGAAAAGTACTATCAGAATCACATATTTTTCTTTCTGAGACAAAAACAAGTTTATTTTTTGTTGCTCAGTGTTATCAACTACTCCCGTGCCTTGATTTAGAGCTAGTGAAATTAGCTAGTTCTAATCCCCATGGAGGAAGGAAAAATGTTCATGTACTTTCGGCCAGTATGGGACTGGTGCTATCCAGCATCGTGAGGAATTTGTGCACCTATAATATGTTACTTAATACTTAATCCATGCTTTCCACTTTACAGCAGTTCGCCCTTAATTCCTGCTTTCCAGAAATCTCTATCTTCCCATTGTCCTTCTTCCATACCCCTCTTCATCATGACATCATATATTCCATCATACCATGTTCTTCTGCTTCTCCCCTCTTCCTTCTGCCTGGTACAATCCATTGTAGCACCCATTTAGGCCACTGTTCTTCCGACATAAGTTATACATGTCTATACCACTGCAAAGCAATTTTAATATAATTGCAAAAAAGGTACAATATGGAAATCAGTACAAAGAAAACTAAAGTGATGGCCTTTTGTGGGAAATATCCTATACCTAGCAAAATTGTTTTGGATGGTGAAATTTTAGAACGAGTAAATTAATTTATTTATTTGAGTTATAATTTAACATTATAAGATGAAGCTGCTATATCTAAGAGAATCACAAATTTCATAAAAACAACGGGAATAATTAACGGTATAATGAAACTATATTTAGTACAGAAGAATACAAGAATACGACTTTATAAGGTTCTCGCAAGACCAGTATTAAGATATGGGAGTGAAGCATGGACAATAGGAAGAACAGATGAAAGCCGAATAACAGCAAATGAGATGTGATTTATACGCCGTACAGCAGGCTATACAAAGTGGGACCATAAAAGAAATGAGGAAATTATGGAAGAGTTTAATGTAGAACCCATTCTTTACCTTATACAAAACTACCAGAACAACTGGAAAGCCTATCTTCAACGAATGCCGTCTCATAGAATTCCAAAAGCCATGCTTCGTTACTGTCCCCAAGGCAAAAGATTACTGGATGTTCAAAAAAGCGTTCGATGGAAAATTTCTTGAGTTATAAAGAATTTCAAGACAATATTTTCTTTCCGATAAAACCACACATGTTTACTAATCAAAGTCTTTAAGACTTTTGATGATATTTAAAAAACAATTTATCACGTCATAGCCAGGCGCATGGAGAAGTCTACATAAGAGCGAGCTACATGATCTTTATAGGAAGCCAGATATAATAAGAAAAATTAAGTCTCGTAGACTGCAACACTTGGACATTCATCTCCTGACAAATCAGGAAATTGGAAGCAGTAGAGACGAGCCTGCTCAAATCAAGATCTCTGATATTAAAATAAACGAAGAAGTCTGAAAAAAAATTCAAAAATGACACTATTTAGATTAAATTATTTTAAAATAAAATAACATTACATTATAATAATATATAATAATACATTACAACATAAAATTGCACCGTATAGGTGCTGGATCAAACCGTTATTGTTGATAACTATTTTGATTGGAAAGTATAGATTGTTCAAATAGTGACATCTTTGCCTGGGCCCATAGAGGCAAAGAGGAATTCAACTTTCTTTACTAAATTCTCCCAATATGCAATGTTTTCTGAGTTATAAAATACAATCGTGGAAGCCTTGGGATAAAGGAACTAACACACGCTTGAGCAAGCTTTTGGAATTTGACTTTGATACCTGACTTATGCTAACTACTGAATGAATAGGCATAAGTAAAAAACACAACTAAAGCTTTTAATGCGAGTCTAAATGTAGTCAGATATAATATAAAGATAAATAAATAAATATTCGATTTACAAAGAAAAGAAATCATAGTAGATCATCTATACAAAAAGAAAATATGATATCATTCACTCTAGTCCAGCCTGGGTTGGGGGAAATATTGTCCTAGCGTCCCCACCCTGGCTTACTGGACTAAACAAACAAAACCAGTCCTCCTGAGCTGCTCTGACCAGACTCCAATGATGACTGAGTAGATGATCACTCGATGTTACAAAACACAGCTATTTATGAGAGTTCACAGGGAGAGGGGGGAGTGCGCGATAGCACAGGGTGCGCATTAGGAAGGGAAAGGATAGATAGGACAGCATTTGGCACTGTTCATAAAGATGACACTCGAGATGGAGACACGATGACGTATATTTTGCGCAGTAAGACGTAATTCCTGTATCGAAATGTCCATTTCGGTACAAAATATACAGGGTGGACCGCTCGAATGGACCTAATTTCAATTGCTTGTTACTGGCAAACGGTTGAAGATAGAAACTTAAAACAACGTTCATATTACAGAAAAACTCACCAAGTTTTGATATCCAGATCACCACATCTCTATATGAGCCCCAGCAGTCACTGTGACGATATCAAAGCGATGAACAATTTCTTGCCAAGTACGTTGGAGTATGTCTTCTGGAATGTTCTCAATAGCCTCTATGATGCGCTCACGAAGATCACGAAGGTCTTTGACTGGGGTGGTGTAAACTTTATCTTTGACATAGCCCCAGAGAAAGAAATCCAGTGGTGTTAAATCGGGAGATCTCGGGGGCCACGCGATTGGTCCTCCCCTACCAATCCAACGGCCAGGGAAAATGTTGTCCAAAGTCGTACGAACTTCATTGGACCAGTGGGGAGGAGCACCATCTTGCTGGAAAACGAGTTAGGCTGCAGTTGTTCAATTTGTGGAAAGAAGAACTGCTCCAGCATGTCAAGATATGTGGTACCACGAACAGTTTTCTCGGCGAAGAAAAACGGTCCAATGACCTTATTATGTGACAAACTGCACCAAACATTCATCTTCGGACTATCACGAACATGCTCTTGAATAGCGTGAGGATTCTCCGATCCCCAGATCCGCACATTATGCCGGTTTACCTTGCCTGACAAATGGAAAGTGGCTTCGTCCGAGAAGAAAATCTTGGTCATGAAGTCAGGATCAGCGCCGAGACGGTCCAGCATCGTATTGGCGAATTCCACTCGTTTCGGCATGTCATTCGGCTCCAGACGTTGCACTAACTGCACTTTATATGCGTGCAGTTTGAGGCGTTTGTGGACAATCCGTTGTAATGTCGATTTTGGTATTTGAAGTTCCCGCGAAGCTCTTCTTAATGACTTCCGGGGGCTTCGCTCAAATGCGGCTTGAACATTTGCTACCATTTCATCGGATGCTCTGCGACCACCACCATGCTTCTTCAACACAGATCCTGTAGCTAATAATGTATCACGCCACTTCTTTATGCTTCTAGCAGTTGGAGCATCACGGTTAAACACACGCCGGAACTCCCTTTGAACTCTAATGATTGATTTAAACTCCGCATACCACAAAACAGCTTGCGCTTTCATCTGCGGAGTCGCCATTTTCACAAACAATTAAATCTAAGAACGAGAAACGTATCTTTGTGCCATCTACCGACAGGATTCGAAACTTGGTGAGTTTTTCTGTACTATGAACGTTGTTTTAAGTTTCTATCTTCAACCGTTTGCCAGTAACAAGCAATTGAAATTAGGTCCATTCGAGCGGTCCACCCTATACATTAAAATACACATTAATATCGTCACTGTAGTAAGTGATCGGTTGATTGATATACAATACTGATCATTACGTACCCTGTAAAAATAACTGTAATTATATAACCATTTCGAATTAGAAGGCTTTTTTCGTTTAAATATTTTTAACAAATACATTCAAATGTATTTATTAAAATAAGATTTGTTTGATATATTGATTTTTAGTGACGATCCTTTAAAAAATCGTGAAAAAGATTGATTTTTTCTAAAACTTTGAAAATGGAATGCTGATTATACTTTTTCAAATGTTTTGATAACATTTCGAACAAAGAACAGGTGTGATAGACATGTTTGTTTTAATTATTTTAGCTATTTTTTTTTCAGTTACATATATACTGAAACTTAAGTAATTATTATATAGGTTTTTAGTACTGAATTGTTTCAGAATGATTAAACATTGCAATCGTTTTGTAACATGTTTAAAAACTACACTGGTTGATTTTAATGATTTTTAATGACCTCAACTATATTTTCTGAAGCTATATCATACATGTTTTATATCATTCTAAACATTGACAAAAGCACAAAGAAATTGAGTGAGAAAGATAACAATAATCGAAGAAAAAATTGGTGATGAAATTTGAAAACGAAATGGAGCTATTCATTACATGGCAACCCTCATATGACAATTAAAACTGACATATGAATGTGTCATCCAGTGTGAATGTACTGGAGTCATTAACATCACTGTAATAATTATTGTGTGACGGGTCATTAAAAACCGAACAAGGGACAAAACTTGGAATCCAGACTTTGAAAGCAAAGGCATTTAATGTTGGATATAGATAGACGTTTCTACCAACAAGGGAAACCATAGTCCTGTCTATTCATTTGTATGTCGAAATTAAAATCGATGTATCGTTAAAGTATAACAAAAGGTCTCATTCATGTGCTGCGTATAACGAATGTAAAGAAATATATGCATGATACAAAAATATAAGAAGGTTATAAAATTCACTCCGGAAGATTCTATTTGACATGCCTGCCTTCATAAATTCAAATTAAATAACACAAAAAAATCATAAAAATTGTTATAGCAGTATGTGAATTATTACCTGAGGGGGGAAATATCTATACGCTCTTCGTTGGTAAATAGTAAAAAACTTACAACCATTAAATATCTTTTAAATAAAACCATTCGATATTTTTCAGGTACTCCTACTCTTACTATTACACGAGTATAAACAATTAAAATAATGTAAAATACATTTTACAAGCCGAAGATGGAACATATGTTCTTTCGAAAGGCCTTAAAAGTATTTTTTAAATGTTATTTATTTGGAAACGCGTGAGATCTCAGGCACAAATTTTATTTTTTAACTTTTTAAGATCACGTAGCTTTTTTGTTTCGCTTTCACTAAAGAAACTAAATATTTGGGAATAATTATAGATATCATTGAAGGTATAGGCAAAGAGAATATAAAGCATAGAATTGAATCGAATTGAGTTGAATTAAATTGAGTAGAAAATAGTATCATTGTTAAAATCTATGTGGTGGGATAAGCACATTTGGAAAGACGCCAAAAAATATATTGCTAAAACATTGGTGGAATCTGTTGCAATATATGGAAGCGAGGTGTGGACAATCAAATAATACTACAAGAAGAGACAAATAGGTCTAGAAATGGATTATTTATGCAGAAGTGCCAGGAAGTCCAAATTAGAACATGTTAACGATAAAAAAATAAGAAACATAATAGAAGCAGAATAAAACATAATTGAACGAATTGAAGAGAAGGAATGAAAATGGTTAGGGCATATTTTAAGAATGGAAGACAAGAGATGGCCGAAACAACTATATCAATGGCAACCGATCAGAATGAAGAAAAAAGGAAGACCAAAGTTGACTTGAAAGGAAAGTATGAGAATAGCAATGCAAGCAAGAGGTTTAAGCATGGAAGATGCTCATGATCGTAGGCTTTGGAAATTTGGCACGGGAAGTTGCGTCTGTAAAAACTCGATAGATAGATAGATAAGATCATGTAGATCACTGCAGCTATGACGTACTACAGATATTATTTAATTATAACAATATAAGCTTTATGAAACAAAACAGCTATTATATAAGTTCTGTTAAATAATTTCTAGCCAAGGTTGTCAACGATGGGACAGTCCTGTTTCCATTATCTGTGAGGCTTTCAGTAATAATATTTCCTCTGGGTACGTTACTGGCGTTCCGCAGAGTGAGATGTACAATGAGATTCCCATCTTAAGGCTAGACATCATAGCCCCCAGTTGTGTGAACCCGAAATGGAGGGCTGCCTGTTCCGCTTCTAAGGACCGTTGAGTACTATTCTCTTGTTACCCCGGGAATGGGTCTTCAAATTTTTCCTCTTGAGAAATGGAGCACATTTATGTCTGTTAATTTAAAAATATCAATAAGTAAAACGAAAATCTCAGCTTTTTAAGGAGCTGATACCGTAAAAGCTAAAATAATGCTGGAGGAGAAACCCATTAAAGTAGTAAATCATTTTAAATACCTGTGTTATGAAATCTCTTATTTTAAAAATGAAGATCTTTTTAACAAACTTAATAAATTTAATTATATATGTGGCGCAATTAAGAGAATATTTAAATATACAACGAAGGAAACAAAACTAAAAGTTTATAAAGCAGTTGCAGTCCCGTTACTGTTGCATGGTAGTAAATTTTGGGTTTTAACTAAAAGAGAAGAGAAGATCATAGAAGCAGCTGAAATGAGATATCTGAAAAGTGTAGCTGGCTGCAGACGTCTAGATAAAATAAGTGAATATATTAGAAATTAGCTAAATATTCTTAAACTTTTAGATAAAATAAAATAATCTAGAAGAACCTGGAAAGAATATGTTCAAAGAACAAAAGATGAACGCATACCAAAAATTATACTTAATTACAAACCAAAAGGAGACAGGAATGTTGGTAACCGAAAAAGAGATGGATTCAACTTTTTGAATGAGAATCTATGAGACCAAAACAAGCCATATGGACTTAATCCGTGAATGTTGATAATGATGATAAATAATTGCTACTATCGTCATTATTATTATGTATTTCTCTTAATTATAAGTATTTGTGACCACCGCTGTGGTCTCGAGGTAGCGTGCTGTCTTGTCACGCAGCCGGCCCGGGTTCGATTCCCGGTCGGGGCAGTTTTTCTGGGTGAGGTTTTTCTCGGGTTTTTCCTCACCTCTAAGACAAATGTCAGGAAAACCTTAAGGCCCAAACGGTCCCCGAAATCATGTGGCCATCATCATCATTATTTTTTGACTTTATTAAACACAATGTGTACATTAATTTAAATTTAGCTTTTTACCAGTCTTTAATTACAGTGTTTAGTGGTAGAGTCCTGTTTTTACACTTCGCTAGATGATATTTGGGACATGGATTGTTGCATAATTTACAGATGCAGTCCTCCTTGGGTTCATAGTACATGATGTTCAGGCATATATTCCCATGACATCCATGGGCTGCGAAACGTGTGTACAGGTGTCGAAGTTCGAAGTTCGGTTGCTTCCAGGTTTCTGTTTCCATTGCGTCTGTTTCCATAATTTCTGTCGGTATCTGGGCGGCTTTGTTCTGTCTCTCCACGATGACGATTCTGTATGCTTGCGTTTCCGGTAGTCTGAAACATCATCATTATCATCTCATCATAATCATCATCCTTCACCGGTGTGGAAAGCAATGGGAAGCTGCCACACCTACAATTCCCTAGTAAAGCTGCAAAGCATAGCATGAAAGTGCTATGATTGCAGTGAAAGGCCTACTCTCGGGCAGAATTACTATGGATGGATAAGTATTTGTAATTTTTAGTAACATTTTAGTTATCTATTATAAAATTAATGTACAGTGATATAGGCCTATATGTTTACTTTCATGTTTTGTATTGTCCCTTTAAGTGAGCATAGCTCATTGTGGTCTTTGAAGCAAAATACTATTAAAAAAACTTTCAACATTTGCTGAGTGGTATTGGCTCATTATAATATTCCAGTACTTACTGCCAACATAATGTAACACTGTTATGTTTGTGTATTAGTTTGTCTAGATTCAAGATCAATATTAGAGGGCACACATCACCGGGCAGATAAACTGTAAAGTCTACACCATGGAATCAACATGTATGAACTACAGGTAGTGGAAGCCCATTTTATACATGTCTAGGCCATTGTGCAAATGCATGCTATTATGCATTACAGGGACTCTTGTCGACCAAACTTCTCTGAAAAAAAGTTAAACTGAAAAAAAATATAGAACTGTTATTCTCCCAGTTATATTACAGGGAGACCAAATATGAACTCTTGCTTTAAGGGATGAGAAAATATTACAAGTATTTGAGAATCAAGTTCTTAGGAAAAAATTTGGTCCAAAGAGAGATGAACAGACAGGCGAATGGAGAAGACTATAAAACAGTGAGCTCAATGATCTTTATAGAAAACTAGATATAATAAGAATAAATATGTCTTGTAGACTAAGATGAGGAGGATATGTGACACGAATGGGGAATGAAAGAGGGACATTGAAGCTTCATGTAGGAAAGCCAGAGGAAAAATGGCCGGTTGGTAGACCGAGAATGAAGTGGAAGGATAAATTTAACCCAGATTTGGGAGTAGTGGATTGTACATGGGACAATTGGAAAACATTAGATCAGGATTGGGATATATGGAGAAATTGTGTCCGTACGGCCTTGAACCTATGGATTTGATAATGTTAGTAAGTTAATTGGTTAGGTTAACATGATTTTTTAAGATTATTTCGTACTTTAAAATTAATAAAATGCGGTAATTGTATATGAGGAATATATTTGAAAAACACCAAAATCATTTTTTTTTCTCTGACGGTAGGAATATTTTTTGCGATATTTTTTTTTCTCAAAACTCCTTTAATTTTATATTCAAAAGTTTGTTAAATATTACCGGCCACATGAGGAATAGTGATATTATAAGAGAATAAAATGTGACATCTTCTGTAAAAATGATTCAAAATTCCAAAAACAATAGGTTGCATGTTTACCGAATGAACAATAAAAGAATCCCTCTACAGATGATACATTCAAATCACACTAATAAATTATAATAATTGGAGGAACGGGCCACGCCGCAGCGTAGTTGGTTTAGGCAATACGTTACAATCCTGAAGGTCACGGCTTCTAGTCCCTAGGGGTCAGAATTTTTAAACTGCCCTAATCCTTCTGGCGGCTCCATGGCCCAAGGGTCTGTCAGCCTCTAATATAAATTAGTACAGCTATATGTTCTGGATACAAGCAACCATCAAGTATGGTTGATGACTCTGCTGACATCTCGTGGCAATTTGATTAGAAAGATAGAAACCTTAACTTCTTTCTATCTCATGGATCTTCCAAGGCCTATAGTGGGGTCACTACTGGTTGGAGGAGTAATGGATGACCAATGAAAAGGTTTGTTAGATGATGCCAACACATTGCTATTAGGCCAGACCACTATGATGATTATTTATGATAATAATGATTACTTGTGGAATATAGGCTTTCACGGCCGATAATCATAATATTAAAAGATTCCGGGATATGTGGCCGTGGCCTATAACTGGTGTTTCTTCCAGACGTTTCTCCCTCAACTGTGGATGTATCTTCAGTGGCGAGTGCTTCTAAGTGCTGTTCTCTTATCGTAGACTCTCGACCATTCACAGTCGAGTCTACGACAAGGGAACAACACCTAGAATCACTCGCCACTGAAGATGCCCTCCGCAGTTGAGGGAGAAACGTCTGGAAGAAACACCAGTTATAGACCAAGGCCTCATAGCCCGGAAACTTTTAATATTAATAATTATTACTTTTAGCCATGACCCATCTCACAAAACGGCAATCTGATCCTTTAAGCACACTGCCGGGATCTTATGCCTCAGTCAAAAATAAATTGCAGCCTTAAAGCTCTCACCCCCATTCCAAGAAAATTTAACTTGATCATTGTGTGCATTACTACTGTGGCAAGACCTATCTTATGTTATGGCAGTGAAGAGTGGACCCTGAGGACGACAGGCGAGAAGAGGATTACCGCCAGTGAAATGAAGTTCATGCGCCGAAAAGTTATACTATGTGGGATATGAAAAGCAAATCGATATCCTTCAGGAACTCGACATAGACCCGGTCCTTGATCATATTCGTAACTAACTAACTCACTGGCACTATCGAACTCGTAGGTTCATCGCCGCGCGGACATAAGCTCTCCACACATCTCCATCCTGGGCTAATGATTTCCAATCATTCCCTGTATAATCTACTATCCTCAAACCATAGTTAATGTTATTCTCCCACCTCATTCTTGGTCTACGTACTCGCGTTTTCTCTTTGAATTTCCTACTAGAAGCTTCCACGCACGTCTTCCATTCACCAATCGTCCCACATGTCCTGCCCATCGAAGTCTACCAGACTTAACTGTTCTTATTATATCTGGCTTCCTATAAAGACTGTGTAGTTCACTGTTAAGTAGTCTTCTCCATTAAACTGTCTGTTCACCTCTCTTTGGTCCAAAAATTTTCCTAATAACTTTATTCTCAAATACTCGTAATCTCCTTTCCTCCCTTAAAGTAAAATTCCATGTTTCGCATCCACATAATATAACTGACAAAATAATAGTTTTATATATTTTCAGTTTAACGTTTTTTGAAAGGAGTTGGGCCTATGTTTAATTGGAAATAACATGGTAATAGAATTCCCAGACGAAGAATTCTAAGGCAATCCTAAACTATATCCCTCATGGGAAGAAATCATTGGGACGACCCATGAAGAGATGGAAGGAAAACTTCAGTAAACCGTAACAGTCATTCTAGGACTATGACCTGTCAGGATGATGATGGACACGATGATGATACTGCTTTACTTCATGTTTATTTTCATTTGATAGAAAAAGGAACTGTTGTCCTTTGACGTAAAATCTACTTGAATGTTGCTGTTGTTGTTGTCTAATGTGATGCATCTATCACTGAAGTCATTAGCAGTCTTGCTCTCCAATACTTTGAGGTATTAGAATCTTCATGTTTGACAGTGATACACTTGTTCAGATGAACATTTCTTCATCAGGGTGATTGCATAACATGCATTTCGGTGAAGACAGAACATTGATTTTCTAAAGGTGTTTTGCCAGACTGTCGTAGTCCTTTGTCATTCTAAAACGTGTTACTTCTTTTTTTTTATATGTTCGGTATATCAATATATTTGCTTTACTTCTTGTTTATTTTCATTTGATTAAAAAAAAGAACTGTTTTCCTTTGACGAAAAACCTACTTGAATGTTCCTGTTGATGTTGTTGTCTAATGTGCTGCATCTAACACTGAAGTCATTAGCAGTCTTGCTCTCCAATACTTTGAGGTCTTAGAATCTTTATGTTTGACAGCGATACAGTTGTTCAGATGACCTTCATCCGTTTTTTCATCATGGTGATTGCATAACATGCATTTCGGTGACGGCAGAATATTGATTTTGTAAAGGTGTTTTGCCAGATAGTCGTTGTCCTTTGTCATTCTAAAATGTGCTACTTCTTTTTTTTATGTTCGGTATATCAATATGTTTGCTTTACTTCTTGTTTATTTTCATTTGATAAAAAAAGGAACTGTTTTCCTTTGACGTTAAAACCTACTTGAATGTTCCTGTTGTTGTTGTTGTCTAATGTGCTGCATATAACACTGAAATCATTAACAATCTTGTTCTCCAATACTTTGAGGTCTTAGAATCTTTATGTTTGACAGCGATATAGTTTTCAGATGACCTTCATCCATTTTTTCATCATTGTGATTGCATAACATGCATTTCGGTGACGGCAGAACATTGATTTTGTAAAGGTGTTTTGCCAGATAGTCGTGGTCCTTTGTCATTCTAAAATGTGCTACTTCTTTTTTTTTTATATGTTCGGTATATCAATATGTTTGCTTTACTTCTTGTTTATTTTCATTTGATAAAAAAAGGAACTGTTTTCCTTTGACGTTAAAACCTACTTGAATGTTGCTGTTGTTGTTGTTGTTGTCTAATGTGCTGCATCTAACACTGAAGTCATTAGCAGTTTTGCTCTCCAATACTTTGTGGTCTTAGAATCTTTATGTTTGACAGCGATACAGTTATTCAGATGACCTTCATCCATTTTTTCATCATGGTGATTGCATAACATGCATTTCGGTGAAGGCAGAACATTGATTTTGTAAAGGTGTTTTGCCAGACAGTCGTGACCCGTTGTCATTCTAAAATGTGCTACTTCTGTATTTCTTGGTATGTTCGGTAATCTTGATACATCCATTCTTTCCACATGTGTAAACAATTTCTCTCTATGTTCTCTGATTTTCTCATCCATTGGATATATATTTAACTCTGTTCTTATATCTTCATTCCTTATACGATCCAATCTTGTGCAGCCTTTTGTTCCTCTAAGGAAGTTCATTTCTGCGCTTGTATTCTACTTTGCAATTTTTTGGTCATTATCCAAGTTTCGCTCCCATAAAGTAATGCAGTAACTGTTCGGTATATCAATATGTTTTATTAGGCATGCCCATTTTTTGTTACTGGCCACTGTTTGAAGTCTATTGTCCTTCATAATTCTGAATTTTAACTTTATGTGGCGTTTCACTGAAGAGTAAGGTATTGAATGTACTTGAATGTAGATAAATCATTTCTGTACTAGAGATGTTGTTTGGAGGTAGGGAAATGATGGTTATAACGCGTGAAGTTTTTCTTATACATTATTGCACATGTCGAAGTGTAGCGCGGTGTATCATCTGACATAGGAATCTTTGTGGTGTGGTGAATTTAAAATTCAGAATAATGTAGTGTTGCTTCATATTTATGTATGAAACATGAATTCTGCGGGTTAGGATATGGCTGGGGAAGTGATACGTAAACTACACAACCAAGACGAAGAAGCTTTAAATAGATAGCAAGAACTTTATCGAACCGCAAGTTTGCTTTTTTTACGTATTACAGAAGCATGCCACACATTTGTCAGTGGAAATATAATGTTTTAGTTTCGTTTCCAAGTGTCTACTTTAAAACTTTGATTTATAAAACAATTCATTCTTACAATGTTCTGTATCATGAAGTTCTAGACAAGTAGAGTTGTTACTAAAATTTAAATTCAGAACAAAACCTTATAAAATAAAAAAAAAACACTATTTTTCCATATCAATTCCATTTTAATAATAATAAAATAATAATAATAATAATAATAATAATAATAATAATAATAATAATAACTAGGGCAAGGATTTTGATGCATTAGCACCTTTTTTTTTTCTATGAGAACTTTGCAATGTTCAGTTACATATAAATGCGTTTTGGCGGAAAAGGATCTTAAACAGGCAACTTTGTGGTTGCATTTATTTGCATGTTTTATCAATTTTTTGGCATATTGCATTTTTTGTGGATTTTCTAGCATATTAGTGATTATTTAAACCACTCAAACATACGTTTTGGCAGTTATATGCATTTATTCGAGGAAATGTGCATTTTTAAAACATAATTTACGTTTACTGTCTCTACCAGTGTTCAAATTGAGTTGAACGTACATTTTATGAAGAGGTGTCTTCCCACATTCAAACTAATTGTACATAGGACTTGTTTACAGAAATAAAGAGTTCAATGAGTGGAGCAAAGGAACCTAGTGAAAAATATAGTAAATGATTGAGAAAAAGTGAGTGGGGAAATTGGAATCTATGTATTGAAGAAAATGATAATGATTTTGAGTAAAAATGAAATATTTGAATGTGCTTTCTTCAGTAGCTGATGTTCTGTCATTAAAATTATTATGCAGGCTTTACAATCCAGTGATACAGTTTATTTTGAATCTTAGCCTTTAGTATCGTTAGAAGTGGAAAGGAATTTCTCAATGTAGAAGCATTAATAAGGCACAATCAACATTTTTTTTTCCTTCGACCATCTACATGAGTTGTTTATTTTTTACTGTTCCGTAATTTCTTACCTATTGCATATATTTGAATAATTTGACACACATTTAAGTAATTTATACTGGTTCATTTTTCATTGTTTTATTTAAGTTGTTAAATTGAACCAATCACATATTTAATTATATATTTATATAATTTATAAAACACTGACCAGACCAATATTATGTTACGGCAGTGAGGCCTGGACAATTCGTAGTGCAGATGAACAAAGACTAACTGCGGCAGAAATGAAAGTTATGAGACGTACTGCAGGTTACTCAAGAACATACTATAAAAGGAATTCTGAGATTCTCAAAGAATTACAAATAGAATCGGTCATGGAATATGTACAAAAATACACAAACAACTGGATATCTTGTAAGTTGAATGAGCAGAACAAGAATACCACGTCAAATCTTAAATTACCAGCCACCAGACAAAAGATATTTGGGCAGACCCTTCAAACTTTGGATTGAGACCGTAACAGACCACTAGCTCTATCACATGAAAGGAAGAAGAAGAAGAACAAGAAATTGAACCAATGTATCTTTACATTAGTAATTTAACGTTTAATTAAATTGTATGGTGTACAGATTCATATAACACTTTGGCTAGACCAGTGTTGACCTATGGCAGTGAAGCATGGATACTAAAAAGACAACATGAAAGCAACATAATGGCTTGTGTAATGAGATTCGTGCGCAGAACAGCGGGTTACACCAGATGGGATCGGAAAAGGAACACTGATATCTTAAAAGAATTGAAGTCTACACCAATTTTGGAATATATTAAACAGTACCAACTAAATTGTAAATACCATCTTGAAATAATGAGTTCAAATCGGATCCCCAAAGCTGTTTATAATTATATACCAAGAGGACGAAGATCACTGGGCCGTCCTATGAAACGCTGGAGGGAAAATTTTCTATAGAATCGTAACAGGCCTTGGCCTAATACTTGGAAGGGAGAAGAATAAGAAGACAGATACATTGAGACAAAGCAAACATGGCTGCTGCTAGAGCGATTATTTAATTTCGAGTTTGAGATGAAATTTCTCTTCAAATGGTTTGAATTCCCTTATTTTTGGATAATTTATTTTTCTAATTATTTCAATAGGATGCAGTGAGTTTAGTAGCGAAAAATAAAAACTACGACTACTAGAGCGATTTTTAAGTATGCGTTTTAGGTGAACTCCTACTCCTAATGGTCCGATTTTGCTGATTAACGAACTCGACCTTCCATTTTGAACTTAGTACTATACACCGAGTTTGGTACCAAAAACAAAACATGGAGCCGCTACAGTTTTATACACACTCATACCGGTAGTATGTAGGTGTCTACTAAACTGGATGGGTGAAGTTTTGTAAATGTTTTTCCAAAAATATTTTCACGAGGAAAATGTCAACAGCTTCGTTACTTTGAGTTCGCTAATCGATGTTTGGTTGTGTTATAACATAATGTCTCAAACGTGTTCAGTATGCATATTTTTAAACTTCCTAGCGCCTTTATAGGTCTACAGGATTTTCTACAGATGAATAAACAAAATGTTTAAGGAACTGAAAGAGGATGCCTAGTAGTAGGATGTAGACTGTATAATCATATTATTAATATTATTATTATTATTATTATTATTATTATTATTATTATTATTGTCCACCGCTTTGGTCTCGAGGTAGCGTGCTGCCTTGTCACGCAGCGGGCCTGTGTTCGATGCCCGGTCGGGGCAGTTTTTCTGGGTGAGGTTTATATCGGGGTTTTTCCTCACCTGTAAGACAAATGTCAGGAAAACTTTAAGGCCCAAACGGTCCCCGAAATCATATGACCATCATCATCATCATCATCATCCTTATCATTATCATCATCATCCTTCACCGGTGTGGAAAGCAACGGGAAGCTACCATACCTATAATTCCCTAGTAAAGCCGCAAGTATACCATGAAAATGCTATGATTGCTGTGAAGGACCTGCCTTCGGGCAGACTTACTATGAATGGGTGGATTATTATCATTATTAAACTTATACATTTATTAGGCCTATAAAAGACAGGCCTAGAACTATAATAATGTTGGGAAGGAAATAGAAATAGGCTTCTCCACAAAACGAAAATAGATGGCTAGAAATGATTGACTAAGAAGAGTAACACATGAGGAAGGAGAAGAACAGAAGATTTAGAATGAGATAAAGAGGGCCATAAGAAAATTTAAAATAAGGGAGAACATGAAAAAAGGGGGGAGAGCTTGTAGGTGAAGACGAAACGGGAAAGGCAGAGAGAGGAGAAATAGAGGGAACGAGAGAGATAGAGAGAAAAGAAGAGGATGGGAGCAAAAAAGAAGATGGAAAATGAGAGTGGAAGAATACGGGGCAAAGGGAGAGGAAAAAAATAAGAATAGAAGAACGAAATAATATATGAATAAAAAAGGAAAAGCGAAAGCGAGATAAGAAGAGGAAAATGGAAGAGGAAAACAAAATAAAGAAGAAGAGTGGTAATGCATTCAATAGAAAGAAAGACAGTGAAAGAGAGAGAGAGATAGAGATAGTGAGAGAGGAAAAGAGCAAAGAAGAAGGGAGAAAAAAGGAAGAGGAAGTATGACAGCGGAAGAATAAGAGGTAAAGAGAAGGAAAAGAAGAAGAATAAAATTAAATAATAGATGAATAAAAAGAAAGGCAAAAGTGGGAGAAGAAGAGGAAGGGGGAAGAGGAATACAGAATAAAGAGGAGGAACAGTAACACATACAATACACTGCAGTGCATTAAGACCTGTCTACTAAATACCTGCTGTGAGACTACCCTGATATGTTTACTGTGTTAAGATAGAAAATAGGTCAAGAAATTTATGTTAGCAAAACAAAAACCTTGTGATGACTACATGCACTAAGTTGGTAATACCTGCACAATATTAAGCAATCTATGGGGCGTGACCTAAATGATAGCCATCACCGTATTTCACATTAAATTTGCTTATCTCTAATGCACCCCCGATAGTCAATTTGCAGACAGAAGCACCCACATAGTGTTTGTATACTTTAAAAGCATGGTACACATCATGTTTATTCCCTCGAATGGAAAAATAAATCACTCGAAAATGAATTACTCCATTTGCATGTCTCTTTGCTTTTTAACATACATGTATGGAGAACATACAACGCAGTTGTTAAAGTGCAACAACAAGATAATATAATGTGAGGTGGAAACATTGACATGCTGAAAAAAAAATAGTTTTTGCTACTGGAATATCTCCCAACGAACAGGGATTTGTCTGAAAATGTTATAGTAATAGGTAAACATATCATAAAAATAGTTTAAAAAATCTGTGTTAAACAGTTGTATTTATTGGTACCAAAGAAAAATTATCTTGATTATAAAACTTGTTTACACCGTCGTCCTCAACTGTAAAAAAATAAATAATAGTTTTAAAAAACTAAAACAATACGCTTTATTAGAAACCCGAACAGAAAAAAGGAAAAATAATTTTAATTTCCAACACGCTTGGGATAAAATTAAAGTGGCCAACAAAAAATCATCTCTAACACATATAGAATAAAACTAGAGTTATCAACAAAAAGAAAATAAGTTTACCATCAAAAGCGTGAGGTGCTCTATATCAACTGATATATTTGATAATAAACAGATATTGGTAAAAGTAAAGTCTCTAAGAAGAAAATGTCAAAATCATAAAAGCACCCCACGCTTTTGATGGTAAAATTATTTTCTTTTTGTTGATAACTCTAGTTTTATTCTATATGTGTTGGAGATGATTTTTTTGTTGACCACTTGCATTTTATCCCAAACGTGTTTGAAATTAAAATTATTTTTCGTTTTTTTTAGTTCGGATTTCTAATAAAGCGTGCTATTTTAGTTTTTTAAAACTATTATTTATTTTTTATTTTTTAGTTTTAATCTTTTACAGAATTAGATAAAAATGTAAATATCTTTAAATTTGATACTATTGTAGTATAAGCTAAATGTAATACTCTTCTAAAAAAATCCTCCCAGCCGGATTTGAACCAGTGACCTATGGATTACTGAAATTATATACCACTATAGTTCACCGCTCTACCAACTGAGCTCTTAAAACGATTGACTAAAAAGTCGACAAGTCCGCAACCTATTATACCAGTTTTCATTTTTTTGATTTTCTGATTATTCTGGCCAGGATTTTAGAAAATAAATATTAAATTATTGTATTGTCATGGGTCCTTTACAAGTATACAAAGTTTCAAGTCGATCCAATGTTTCTAAGTGGGTGAAAATCGTGTTCAAAGGTTCCGTTACATAGATACAAAGACACTTATTTTGATTTTCTGATGATTCTGGCCAGGATTGTAGAAAAAAAAATTATTGTATTGTCACGGGTCCTTTACAAGTATACAAAGTTTCAAGTCGATTCAATGGTTTTTAGTGGGTGAAAATCGCGTTGAAAGATTCCGTTACATAGATAGATAGATAGATAGATATATATATAGATATGATGTTGAGTGATTCCGGGTTCTGTGGCCGTGGTCCATAGTTGGTGTTGATACCAGACGTTTCGCCCTCAACTGCGGAGGGCATCTTCAGTGGCGAGTGCTTCTAGGCGTGTTTCCTGGTCGGAAGCTCTAAGTAGAGCTTCCGACCAGGAAACACGCCTAGAAGCACTCGCCACTGAAGATGCCCTCCGCAGTTGAGGGCGAAACGTCTGGTATCAACACCAACTATGGACCACGGCCACAGAACCCGGAATCACTCAACATCATGATTACCGGCCGTGAAAGCCTGCATTCAAATATATATAGATAGATAGATAGATAGATAGATAGATAGATACAGGTCAAGCTAATATAAAGCGTGTAAAATTCACGTTACAATCTTCTTTTTATCATTAAATTTCTAAGCTTTTCGACGTTTTGGCTTCATCATCAGGACTCTTCTTGATATTGAATTTATTTAATTAAATGAAAATAAAACTTAAAGTTTTATATGATTTTCGTATTTATTATAATATAAATTTGTAACAGCTGTTTCGGTACTTTGTACCTTCTTCAGACATGATTACCAACGAATGAAGTTTGTTAATATATATAAACTCCAGTACATAACAACTGTAACTATGCAACTGAATGTAAAGAAACATTTTTTTATACAATCTCTGTTATAAATTTAAAAGAGGCGATTCATTTAAATCTAGTTGGGAATTTAACAGCCTATTGCTATTCTTCAATTTATTTATCTCTACAATTTCTAAAAGATTTAATTTTTTTTCCGTTTGTCACAAACATGTAAAACTTTAAAATTAAAATTAAAGTGAAAAAAATAGATCTTTTAGAAATTGTAGAGATAAATAAATTGAAGAATAGCAATAGGCTGTTAAATTCCCAACTAGATTTAAATGAATCGCCTCTTTTAAATGTATAATAGATATTGTATAAAAAATGTTTGTTTACATTCAGTTGCATAGTTACAGTTGTTGTGTACTGGGGTTTATATATAATAAAATTCATTCGTTGGTAAGCATGTCTGAAGAAGGTACAATGTACCGAAACAGCTGTTATAAATGTATATTATAATAAATAAGAAAATCATATAAAACTTTAAGTTTTATTGTAATTTAATCAAATAAATATGGATTTTCATCAAGTAAACGCCAAATCAATTGATTAATATTTTATTTATGAATTTTATATAAGGGACAGGGGCCCCTAAATGTGTTGTACATATTATGAACTGTTTGTACGTGACGGAATTTTTACACCCGGGGAATCGTGTTTCAAAATGTCTTCGTACTTAGCTGGCAGACTAAGTTAACAAATATTGATCATAAATAAATACACGTCAGTAGACAAAATAAATAGCCATTATACAGATTACAGTTATGCACACGTCATTCAGTTCACAAGGAAAAGCGACCGAGCACCTTATCTACTCGAAGCAAATTATCTGACTCTGACCGTGAATGCGTGGGATGTACTCGTATACTGCTGAGTCAGCGCACATTTCAAGTTCCGTGCCTGCACGTGTAAGACTTAGTCATCGCACAGCGCAAACACCTCATCTGCTGTCCAATACTATACTGATCTCACTGTAGCATAGAAATTTGTATTTACCCTGCTTGCAATAGGTGCTAAAAATGCCCTCCACCAACTGCTACAAACCGTTTATGAAACTGTTATTTACTTTGAGGACTCCTCCCATACTGATTGACATGATTCCAGCTCTTATTAATCTTTAAGCACATTTATTATATGCGGGTTACAATGTCAGATCAGTTTCCTCTGGATTTACTTCCTATAAAATCCAATTAAAAATGCTACCACTTATTGGGATCTTGTTCTTTTATTTTTGAATTGACAGTATTTTGAATGGTTTAAATTTAACAAATTGTATAGCTTGACAAGCGTATTCGTAATATTATCTTGTTCCCTGCTCCAAGAGTCCATTTTTTCGGGGTGTGTCTAATATCTATCCTAACCCTTCTATATTTTTTTCTCTCTAGTTCCAAGGGATGCATGATCAAATCCGGCCGGGATCATAGCTTTTTTTAGTTTGGGGAAATCCAAGGGATAATTCCTCGAGAGGGACTTTAAGCTGTGGGTCCCGAATCTGAAGATTTTCAGGCTTGTGAAGAACCACAAGCCTGAAAAAAGCTCTGTATAAAATTTAGCTACCGTTACCCATTCAAGTAATACCTTAGATACTCGCTATGTGTCTCACTGAGGCGATATGCCGACCCCATATCACTCGTTGACCATCTATAGGTAAATAAGCATGATTAATTAGCTTGGTTAAACACTCCAGCTAGGGAGCGTCCTAATCCCAACACGGGGAAGAACGGAGTAGGTCAATGTAGCTAAGATTTCAGTCAGTTTCAACTAATTAAAATTTCCGTTAAACCACTGAAGGCCTTTCGGAATAAGTTATATCATAAACAGGTGGAAAGGTGCGATTTTTTTGTCAACATCCTGTATAATATTTAGTATATTTTCAACAGCTGATGATGGGGCATATTCAAAACGATCTTCAATATTCTACCGAAAATTTTACTTTGTTGGGGAACACTGAAATTTCAGGTACATATTTATATATTTGAACCTTTTATCTATGATCATATCGCGTGTAGGAAATTTCGATTATCGGTAAGTTATGTGTTTCTTTTGTAATGTTTATTATGCAATTAACTGTAAACTTTCACTGATTTGTTTTTAACGATAGAATGAAAAAGGTGATTATAGCTAAATATATCCTAGTAATGAAATTCGAACCTACCTTTATATTTAAGACTGAATAAAACAGAACAAAATTCTTCTGTCAGGTTGGTCGGCACCAGGATTTAAACCTATGAACTCCTGAATTTGAATATCTAGCACGCTATCCCCTGAGCCAACAGGCTCAATAATTTTCTTTCTCTTTTCTTTTACGAAACATTAATAGCTTCTATTATTGAAAATTTCAAGCTTTGCTATTCAAATGTATGGTAAAAAATGTTAAATTGGATGGATATTAAATTCGAGTAAATCAGAATACGTCTATTAAAACAACATTTGCATTTTTAAATGTAGTTAGGAATGCAAAATAGTCATTGATTTTGTATAATTTAATTTAATTTTAAACGTTTGAATTAAAAATTCGGCGCCATTAAAACGTTGGAAAAACTGTCAAACTGAAAACTATACTAATAAAACTTAATAGTGATGCATAAATGCATGGAGGAAAATTAACTGATGAATATAATGCAATATGACATTAAAAAATCCCCCGTAATTCAACGTGATTAAAAATAGAAAGAGAGAAAGTATATGTGTCAATTAGAACACCAATACATTTGAAGTTACAGAGAGAATGAAGTACAGAGAGATAGGCTTGATTGCAGTATATATAAAAAATGATTTTGTATGTTCCAATCCACAGAATATGATGTGCACGTTGAAATCAAACAGGCCACAAATTAGAGTGGGCAGTGATATCGGCATATATTCCTATATGAGAATTTTTTGTTGACTGTTTAAAATATGCGGAACTCCTGTATTATGAAAAAAAGAGTTTAAATACAAGCTTATTGATCATATAAAGTTGATACATAACGTCGTTCATCTACTAATATTAAAAAGTGCGCATTTTTATGTGTTTTGTTGAATTAAAGACAAATGTCAAATTCAAGACATAACCAAATTTATTATAGACAGACGAAAATATTAGAAAAATCATATAGAAAGAATGGAAGGCAAAACAAAAAAAAAAAAGAGCGTAAGATGATAGAGCAATGGACAGGAAAAGAGCAAGAGGAAAACCAGTCAAGAGATGGATAATAATAATAATAGTTTATTTATTCAGAGTTAAGGCCATAAGGCCCTCTCTTCCACTCAACCAGCACAAATACAAATAAATATTTGACAAATATAGATATACACTATACTAATTATAAACAGTTAAAGATACAATAATGTAGCATTGTAAATGTCATGTACAAACAACATTTTATAGGGTAATAACAATAATTATACGATAATAATAATAATAATAATAATAATAATAATAATAATAATAATTATAATAATAATAATAATATAAATATGATACATTATACGGGAAACACCAATTAATATATATACCTTACACTGGATAATAATGAAGTCGAGTTTAGAGCAAATATAAATTTAGATTTCTTTTAAAAGATGCCAATGTCCGGATAGACAGTGGCCGCACATCGAATAAGTCTTCTTCACTGGAGTGATTTGGGAGAAAGCGGATTGAAAATCCTACAAATAAAGAATAATAATAATAATAATAATAATAATAAGAAGAAGAAGAAGAAGAAGAGTTTTAGTGTTGTTGATAAATGTGATTTCTCAGGCCCTGATGATATGAGGGTTGATGATGATGATGATGGTAATGATGCGCCAGGAGAGGCCTTAAACTAAACTTAAGCTAATTAATGTTTTAGATATTTGAATTTTATTGAATAAAACTAGAAAAGAAACTATTTTAAAATTTTACAAAGTATTGGCAGTTCCATTTCTTATCTATGGACGTGAAACCTGGACATTAACAAAGGCAGATAGTAAACAAATAGAGGCTGCATAAATGAGGATGTTGAGAGCAATAGCAGGATACCAAAGGACCGATAAAAAGAAAAAAAGGAAGGTATAAGAAGATAACTTAATATATTTAATATTTGTGAAAGAATAAAATACTATCAAAATGCTTATCTTCAGCACGTATTACGAATGAATGAACAGCGCATACCAAGAAGAATGCATAATTATAAACCAAAAGGGAGAAGAATGTTGGGAAGACCATTGAAGAGATGGAAGGACCAATTCGACCTATAATGAGATCGGAACAGGTCATAGAGTTTAATCCTTGTTGTTGATGACGAGGTAATTGAATTTAATTATTCTATCAAATTACTCTCATTTGTTATTAACTGTCCACTTTCATTGGATGAGGTATTTTTATATGTGATATTGGTAAATGTTATTATAGTATTATTAATTATTTAATTCCAAAGAAACGAATAACCTGTCTACTTATTTGCTGAAATTTGATTATTACTGACTATTTAACTCATGCCCCAAATGGGAGTCAATGACCAATCACATTTCAATGATTTTTTTATTTACAACCAATCACAGTCGTGTTTCGCCTAGAACTAACCAACTAAAGTTGATCAATAATATAGAAAGACGATTTTATTATTAATTTAACACTTCTCATAGAAGGATAAATTATATTTGAAGAGAAAAATTTTCGCCTAGACCGGGACTCGAACCC
Source organism: Diploptera punctata (assembly GCA_030220185.1). Lineage (NCBI taxonomy): Eukaryota > Metazoa > Arthropoda > Insecta > Blattodea > Blaberidae > Diploptera > Diploptera punctata. The sequence goes on along the minus strand of JASPKZ010002693.1, from coordinate 340,242 downwards.
GGGACCCTTGGCTTTCCGGGCCAAGTGCTCTACCAACTGAGCTACCGAGGCGAGTTACGATCTAGACGCAAATTTTTCTCTTATGTACGTTGATAATTCCCTCGCGCCAAATGCTTGAAACCATAGCTTCTATCTTTGCAAATGGCGGCTTCTTAGTTAAGAAGACATTTATTGGGAATTTAACACTACTTTATAGCCAGTAGGGCTTCTTGACGATTTTATTATTAATTTAACACTTCTCATAGAAGGATAAATTATATTTGAAGAGAAAAAGAAGAGAGCACTTGGCCCGGAAAGCCAAGGGTCCCGGGTTCGAGTCCCGGTCTAGGCGAAAATTTTTCTCTTCAAATATAATTTATCCTTCTATGAGAAGTGTTAAATTAATAATAAAATCGTCAATAGAAGCCCTACTGGCTATAAAGTAGTGTTAAATTCCCAATAAATGTCTTCTTAACTAAGAAGCCGCCATTTGCAAAGATAGAAGCTATGGTTTCAAGCATTTGGCGCGAGGGAATTATCAACGTACATAAGAGAAAAATTTGCGTCTAGATCGTAACTCGCCTCGGTAGCTCAGTTGGTAGAGCACTTGGCCCGGAAAGCCAAGGGTCCCGGGTTCGAGTCCCGGTCTAGGCGAAAATTTTTCTCTTCAAATATAATATAGAAAGAACCTCCTTTTTAACATTCTGAATAGGCCATAGCATTATTTTGCAGTGACTGGCTCTCTAAGAAATACGGCTACCAGATTGTATATATAGTGCATGAATATCAACACGTAGCGCATGCGGGAGTTAATATAAAACTATTTGTAGCAATTGATTACATCACAAAAAAACTACTGTTTGCACTTTCTTAAACGAATTATTTTCCAGGAAATGACTTTGCAGAAAAATATAATTGGCATATTTACATCATAGGACACCAGAAATTGATTAATACCTATAATGTTGGTTAAAAATTTCTCCAATATTGTGATCCTTTGGCAATAAATAATGTGATCTGGTTGCAGTGATGAACAAAAGAAGCAATTGAAGCGTACCGATCGTTTCTCATTTGTTTTCAACATCGCCGTTTACATTAAATATATGAATATTTTAAAATAACTACCATACCAGAAATTCATAAGCATCAGAAATAGGAAGAAGAAGGAAATAGACATAGATTTCTACACCACAACTGCCATGCTGGACGACAGATGGACCAGAGAGTGCAACCCCCAGAGACACGTCACAACACGACTCGCAGTACACGGATTTCACAACAAGATATGTACAAACAAGAAATTCCACGAGCCGACCGAAGAATGCAAGTGTGTGTTGTGTGGACAGAGATGCGGCAAATACCACATCATAACATGTGCGAAAAGGACAAAACCCATTACAGACTACAGCAAAGACTAAACCACCACTAATGCTCAACCTGAGTGCACATTTATTATTATTATTATTATTATTATTATTATTATTTAAAATAACTATAGTTAAATAATGATTTGTGAGTAAAAAGCTTAATTTTATTCGTTAAATAGTCCTAACAAATGCCACTCTTGATTTCCAAATTCTCTATATAAATTCACTCCTCACTTCATGAGTCGTGAATTTATCGATAATTTGGAAATCACTCGTTACATTACTTATGAAAATTATTTCTGAAGTTTATGATATTTATTAATTGTATTGGAAGTAATAGCCAGGTATAGAAAGACTTATTCTTTGACTTTCCTTATACTTTAATGAACACGTGCTTGATTATTGGTCTGTACTTGGTTAATCACTGTGTTTGACTTGTCTTGAAGTTCAGAATGACTCGCTTGTTATTCTTTATCGATTGTCCTATGTAATAAATGATTCACGCCTAAGTAAATGTTACTAAAACTCAAGTACTCTTATAAAAATTACCTTCGTTATTGAAGAGAGAATGTTATGGTGGTGTTGGTTCAATTCGCATTAATCTCAAGTTGTACATTCTGTCAGATTGCACCACAGTAGATTAAATGCTTACCAGATTTAAATATACTTCAGGAAGTAATCTGATATCTATATTCGTAGAGTAATAAATTATACAATAAACTTTTTTTTTTTCATTTCGTTAACTTTGTTTATCCTCTACCGTAAAAGTACTTTTTTGTCACACGCTACCCGGGCCTTATGTTATGGTTTATCTACGACGCAAAGCGCCAGCGCAAAAATTGCTCCCCATATATTTAAATGGATTTGGTTTATCTACAACGCAAAGCGCTGGCGCGAAAAATTATGCGCTGACATGTCTCGTCGTGTATTTGAATCACTTGAATTCCAAACGCAATTTGCCGGCGCAAACAAAGAATATAGAAGCTATTATCCGTACTCATTGGTGTAATTGCTGAAAACAAAGGAAGATTTTATGACAAAATGTCGGAAAAACAGCGCTTGTTTTGTAACTTACCAATTTTAACGACGAAAGTTTGATAGTTTTGTTGCAAATCATCGAGTTCTGTACAATATGAGCATGAAGGAATACAAAAAAAAGAGTTATTGTGGCTTGAATTTAGTCAAGAAATAAAAGCTGTAAATATTGTATTGTATCTTAGAGATATTATGGATGTACACAAATTTCGTCTTCTATTAAAATCAAAACCTGATAAAACTGCTCAGGCGAAAATCTGAAGTATTCTAAAATTTGGTATTATCATCAACCATGTTTATTTAAGAACTAAAGAATAATTTATTCCATAATTTTCCATACAACATTCATATGATGCTGTTGCTCTAGGTACTTTTTCAGTCTTTACTAATATTTCATACTGTTTTAAACGTTTTGCAACGATACTTAAAAAATTGTTTTAAAGAATTTTTATGTGTTTATCTATGTACACAAAATATGACTTTTCCTCTCAATAATTTTTTTTAAAGTTCTTTAGAATTGAAGTTGGCATACGCAAACGCTTATAAAATTAAATCCACCAGATGCCAGGACATTTGTGTGAATGACCAACATTTTCAATTAATTCCAAAACATTTTAAGGAATAAATGTTCAATCACTTCATTTTGTTAGGTTCCGTTGGGTCAGTTTAGTGTACATCAGATTAGTTTATAGTTTACTAAATAGTATGTATGTAATTTATTTCATTAGGTTATGCAGGGACAGGATTGTATACATCCATTTTTTCATAAACACGTTTGGAAATTTATTACGAACGTTGGTCATTTCGATTTCCCATATATGTGGTGCCATCTGGCGACAATTCCGTAAACATAAGCGCCGTATGGTTGCGCTCCATGCGAAACCAATAACACGCCGAGCGTAACGCGCGGATGCGTCACGTCGGGCGCGACACGCTGTATAATAAACCATAGTCTTAGAGTGGCACGACCTATCGGGAACGGAATTTTAAACTATAAATAATGTACATACTTTTCTGACCACGCAAGAATATGGAGAACCTTTCTGAATGATGATCAACTCAATATCAGTGTCTCCTCCGAGACAACACAACATGAATAAGGAACACACCATTCACACACATACATTCGAGTTATACAATAAACTTCCACTAAAAATATCAAAATCAAACAGATGATAGAGGTTACATGGGTAGTATTGTTATTTAACTACGCTCTTTAAGAACTTAAGTCATTGCGTCGCATTTTGCGCATGAGAAGACCGAGATTTGTTATTTCAGACTTGAGGTTCTTTTATGTGTGTAAATTTACGATACGGAATTCACGGCTTTGTTTCTCTTGTGAAGGAAATTGTATTCATAAAATTCTTATACATAATCTGAAATAAAGCTTCCAGAAAAAAATTATATTGAAAATGGGGTATTAATTTGACAATTTAATTTGATATTTTATCGTTGTTTCCATTTTATGGATTTTCATTTTTTAGCTATAAATTATAACCTTTATAGTCACTCAAGTTTTACAACTTTTAAGCCATTTGTAATATGGTTTTAAAAGTTTACGTTTAATGAACTGTAGTTTTTAAAACTTTAAAATCACTTAAATTGTGTAAATTTTGTTGTTGCGCACAGATTACACATTTTGATGTGAAATAAGTACATACTACATTTTGACAATTCGTGACTCAGGTATATTCAAATGTATTATTATTACTATTTGTGTTTTATTTATTTATTTCAGGATTGTTTCTGTTATATACACAGTTATCCTCAACCAAAATATATTTTTTTCTTCCACACTTCCCGGTCTTGCATGTCTGCTTCTGTCATATTTCTCTTATATATTTTGCTTTTTAGCATTAAGTATTTTTACAATGTATGAGGAATGGGCTCATAGCATCAACCCCCAACCTGGAGGACCAGAAACATTTTCAGGAGTCCATAAAAGATGTTGCTTTAACTGAAGCTAAGAGTCTGATCTACCCTTTATTGCCTCACCGTCATCTGCACCATACCGTAGGTCTCCTACTCTCCTGCATCCGCCGTTGGTGTCTTCACCGCACCCCTGGCTAGGGACCCTCACAAGGTCCTATCATCAGCCGCGTCTGCTGAACCTGAGTTTTGTAACGAGGTGTTACTCCTCCCCTTCTCATTCGGACTTGGGACCGGTAATAATAATAATAATAATAATAATAATAATAATAACAATAATATATTTATTATTATTATCATTATTACTATCATTATTATTATTATTATTATTATTATTATTATTATTATTATGTCCACCGCTGTGGTCTCGAGGTAGCGTGCTGCATTGTCAAGTAGTGGGCCCGGGTTCGATTCCCAGTCGGGACAGGCTTCTGGGTGAGGATTTTTTTCGGGGGGTTTTCCTCACCTGTAAGACAAATGTCAGAAGTTTAGGGTCCAATGGTCCCCGAAAATCATCCGGCCATCATTATTATCATCGTTCACCGGTGTGGAAAGCAACGGGAAGCTACCACACCTATAATACCCTAGTAAAGCTGCGAAGCATAGCATGAAATTGTTATGATTGCAGTGAAAGACCTGCCCTCGGGCAGAATTACTATGGATGGATGGATGATTATTATTATTATTATTATCATGAACCTACGGGTTCGATAGTGCCAGTGAGTAAGTAAGTAAGTATTATTATTATTATTTTTATTATTATTATCATTATTATTACTTTTGTGTAATCAGGGATAGAAAATCAGCTATTGGAATAAATATCGAATATCAATACTGGCAATTTCAATAAGATTAAAATTGAAATTGAATAATCGGATTGTGGCTCTATGTTACAATATGTGGTCCATGTATAAGGTTAAGAAATTTCTTCTTCTTCTTCTTCTTCCTATTTATTATTATTATTATTATTATTATTATTATTATCTTCATCATTATTATTATTAAGAATATGTTTAGGAAAGAATTTAGTTGTTCCATATACTGCTGGTTCCATATTTTAATTTACACTTGATGTTGTTAATAACATTTTTAAAAAGAACTGAGAGTGCAACAAAATGTCTTGCACGTCATGTCTTTACATTATAAGCAGTTCGATTACTTCCCTTGGAGTAACTACGGTTTGAAATTAGGTAGATTGTGAAAATTGGAGTTAATTAAATCTAAGTTAATAACTCCGCTGTTTTATCCCGGTTACAAGTTAACTATATTCATCGCAATTCTCTCTAATTGAAAGAAAGGTTTTGTGAAGAGATCTGGGGGAACGAACCTCATGGTATACTCGCTAGAAGTATGTACTTTGAAGCAATGAAGATGACGTCATAATCAGCTACAGCATCACCACTTGATACATTTTTTCCAGTAATGGGATGTAGCTGTTATTAAGGGTAGGTCTACTTACTGTTGAATACATACTGGAAGCCTTCATCGTTAAAAACGAAAGAGAGTTCTAAATCAACAAAAATGTTGCACTATACAAAATGAAGGTGGGGATACTACTGAAACACTTTCTGTAGGGATGTTGAATAGATGATTTTTATTTACTTCTTAGACCCATTGTCCAGTCTGTTGGACAATTTCAAATATATATTGTAGGATATATCTGTAAATTGAAGAAGTAAGTTCAATAACTAAATGAAAGTGGTAAAATATACAGTCAATATGTCCATTTCACCAATTAATGTTTTAAAATGGTCAACAAGTTTCTATAGCCAAGCTGTCATTCTCAAGACCAGATATTGACTGAAGACAAAATTGATAATAAATAAATAAACAATTTGTTTAGTCATTCTCAAGACCAGATATTGACTGAAGACAAAATTGATAATAAATAAATAAACAATTTGTTTAGTCATTCTCAAGACCAGATATTGACTGAAGACAAAATTGATAATAAATAAACAAATAAACAAATTGTTTAGTCATTCTCAAGACCAGATATTGACTGAAGACAAAATTGATAATAAATAAACAAATAAACAAATTGTTTAGTCATTCTCAAGACCAGATATTGACTGAAGACAAAATTGATAATAAATAAATAAACAATTTGTTTAGTCATTCTCAAGACCAGATATTGACTGAAGACAAAATTGATAATAAATAAACAAATAAACAAAAGTCATTCTCAAGACCAGATATTGACTGAAGACAAAATTGATAATAAATAAATAAACAATTTGTTTAGTCATTCTCAAGACCAGATATTGACTGAAGACAAAATTGATAATAAATAAATAAACAATTTGTTTAGTCATTCTCAAGACCAGATATTGACTGAAGACAAAATTGATAATAAATAAATAAACAATTTGTTTAGTCATTCTCAAGACCAGATATTGACTGAAGAGAAAATTGATAATAAACAATTTGTTTATTTATTTAATTATTATCAATTTTGTCTTCAGTCAATATCTGGTCTTGAGAATGACAGCTTGGCTGTAGAAACTTGTTGACCATTTTAAAACATTAATTGGTGAAATGGGCATATTGACTGTATATATATATATATTAATATTTTATCACCAAGAAGATCACTTGTGTATTAAATGAAAGTGGGTTGTTCAATTTTGGTATTGCAGAAATGGTCAACGTACTAATTGGTTACAAAGTAAACATATCACTAACTAGCTCATTGCTGCCACTTTCGATCCCGGAGGTTCGTGCGGACATACGCTCTCAATGCATCATCCCTTCTTCTTCTTCTTGACTTCCTGGTTTAGGCAAGAGTTGCCTTTTCCGTCTTCACTAATAGATCTAAGACCATCTCTTCCGAGGACGTCCGACATCTCTTCTTCCTCTTGGAAAATAATGGAAGATTTTATTTGGTAATCTACTTTCTTCCATTCTTTCTACATGTTCTTTCCACTGTATCTTGTTGTTAAATATCGTTTCTTTTATGGAGTAGATCTGTAGTTCTTCACGGATATCCTCGTTTCTTATCTGGTCAATTCTAGTGCAGCCTTTTACTCTTCTTAAAAATTTCATCTCGGCTGCTTGGATTTTACTTTCTTGTTTGGTAGTGGTAATCCAAGATTCACTCCCATACAAAAGGACAGGGACAGCCATTGTTTTATAAAATTTTAATTTTGTTTGTTTATGGGCTTTATTATTCAATGTTCTATTTATTGTACCACAAATAGCTTGAAACTGATGTGCTTTGTGTTCAATATCTTTATCATACCCATAGCTGATGTCACATCCTAAATATTTGAAGTGGGATACTTGTTCAATGCATCCCTATCTGAGCTAATGTTTTCCAATCATTCTCTCTATTGTAGCCTCACTATGATGGTTGTCCAGCGGCTCGCTTTGTTTCCCAGCAGCTGTTATATGTAATTAAATACAAAGATGCCGACTACCCGCCACTATAGTAATTCTGCATGTTAATCATTTTCGCGGCACTCGCCTTTATATAAACGGACAACCATTATAGTGCGGTGATAATACAATTGAAGCAGTTAGAAGCAAAGGAATGTAAGTATTTTTCCCCCAAAAAAATTAGTTTAGTGCAAAATTCCTGAAGCATAACTATCTATCTCACTGGCACTATCGAACCCGTAGGTTATGGCAGCGCGGACATAAGCTCTCCATACATTCCTATCCTGAGCCAATGTTTTCCAATCATTCCCTGTATAATCTACTTCCACAAATCATAGTTAATGTTATTCTCCCACCTCATTCTTGGTCTACCAATTGGGCGATTTCCTTCTGGTTTTCATATAAGAAGCTTCCATGCACGTCTTTCATTCCCCATTCGTGCCACATGTCCTGCCCATCGCAGTCTACGAGACTAAACTGTTCTCATTATATCTGGCTTCCTATAATGGCGCTTTCACTCGGTTTTCGTACAAAATAATTCCATATGACTGTTGCATTCGCCATTCTTGCCTCACGTCGTACTCACTGCTGTCTATGAGACGATTTTAAATTATGGATAACTCACATACATTTCGACTACAGAAGGACATAGAGGGCCTCCCCAAATGAGTGGTCAGCTAAATGTCAAGGCCTCCTCCGAGATAACACAACATAAGACGAAACACACCATTCACACACACATTCATACTAAACGTAGCAAATATGATGATAGTGATGATTATAGAATAGAATATATTTATTATGGTGGAGTTTTTTTTTGAAAGGAGAAAATATATAAAACTATTATTCTACCAGTTATATTATATGGGTGCGAAACATGGACTCTTACTTTAAGGGAGGAAAGGAGATTACGAGTATTTGAGAATAAAGTTCTTAGGAAAATTTTTGGACCAAAGAGAGATGAACAGACAGGTGAATGGAGAAGACTTCTTAACAATGAACTACATGGTCTTTATAGGAGGCCAGATATAATAAGAACAGTTAAGTCCCGTAGACTGCGATGGGCAGGACATGTTGCGCGTATGGGGAATGAAAGACGTGCATGGAAACTTCTTGTAGGAAAGCCAGAAGGAAAACGCCCAGTTGGTAGACCAAGAATGAGGTGGGAGAACAACATTAACTATGATTTGAGGGAAGTAGATTATACAGGGAATGATTGGAAAACATTAGCACATGATAGGGATGTATGGAGGGCTTATGTCCGTGAGGCCATGAACCTACGGGTTCGATAGTGCCAGTGAGTAAGTAAGTAAGTAAGGAGTTTTTTTTTAATTTCTTTCTTTCTTCCTCGTTTTTTCTTTCGTTTACACTGTTCTTCCTTTTCGTTTTACCTTTGTTAACCTTCTTATCTTATTCACACATACAAACACAAGACAAGGACACACACGCAGACCCAAGGTGGAGATTTAAAATCTCCTACCCCTCCGGAAATCGAACCCGGGTCTACCGACTACGCCAGGGCGACGGACTGAGTTAAAGTAATGCGACCTTCTCTTCCACTCATCAGGATAAACATATCTTACGTTTAATTACAAAAAATACAATAATATTACGTACTAAACAATTAATTATCTGGTCAAACTGAAGAATAATGAAAATAATGTTTAATGATACAATAAAATTAAATATAATTAAAATTATTCTAATGGAAGAATGTATACTCAAAGGCATAACAGCTCGAATCTACTATACATAAAAAGAAAAGAAAAAATATACAAAGAAAGTAATAAACTCTAATGAATTAATATATCGCTTATGTACAGTGCGATCAGTATAGCACTGGACAGCAGACGCGGGGATTTCACTATACACTGCTGACGCACTCGCGGCGGGGAACGAACAGCGTAGGATCGCGGTGATACACACACACATTTTCGTAACTATTTTACAAATTTTTGTACATACCAACTTTATTGAAGAAGGTGTTGGAACTGTACACCTTCGTTGTCCATACATTTTTGACATCTCTTTATAAAATTTGTTGTACATATTATGGACTGTTGAACGTGACGGAATTTTACATCCGGGAATCGTGCTTCAAAACGTCTTCGTACTTGGCTGGTAGGGGGCACGCCGTAGCGTAGTGGTTAAGGCACTGAGCTACAAGCCGGAGGGTCGAGGGTTCAAGTCCCGTTGGGGTCAGGATTTTTAAACTGACCCAAACCCTCTGGCGGCACTATGGCCCCGGGGTCGACTCAGCCTCTAACGGAAATGAGTACCAGACGCTTGTTCTGGGGGTAAAGGCGGCCGTCACGCAGGGCTGACAACCCGGCTGACATAAAGTGCCGATTGTCTAGAAAAAGTGGGAGCCTTAACCTCCTACTACCCCAAGGGCCTCATGAGGCCTGTTGTGGGATCACTTTACTTACTTGGCTGGTAGACTGAGTTAACAAATATTGTTCATAAATAAATACACGTTGTTTAGTAGAAAAATTATTTAGTCATTATACAGTTTACACTCATATACACGTGATTCACTTTACACTTATGTTTTAAAATATACAAATTTTAAAATTGAAATAACTTATACACACGTCATTCAGTTTACATTATACACACGTCGTTCAGTTCACAAGGAAAAGCGATCAAGCACCTTATCTACTCGAGGTATACTATCTAAGTGGGAATGCGTGGGATGTATTTGTAAACTGCTGAGACGGCGCACATTTCGAGTCCCGTGCCTGCACGTGTAAGCCTTCGTTATCGCACCGCACAAACCCCGCTTCTGCCGTCCACTATTATACTGATCTCACTGTATAAGACATTAGGTAAATATATTGACAAATATTAATACTATTTTACTATATAATAAAAATATTAATTGTTAAAAATAATATCAGGGACATAACAATGAACTACATGGTCTTTATAGGAAGCCAGATATAATGAGAACAGTTAAGTCTTGTAGACTGCGATGGGCAGGACTTGTGGCACGAATGGGGAATGAAAGACGTGCATGGAAGCTTCGTGTAGGAAAACCAGAGGAAAAACGCCCAGTTGGTAGACCAAGAATGAGGTGGGAGAATAACTAACTATGATTTGAGGGAAGTAGATTATACAGGGGATGATTGGAAAACATTAGCTCAGGGTAGGGATGTATGGAGAGCTTATGTCCGTGCGGCCATGAACCTACGGGTTCGATAGTGCCAGTGAGTGAGTTAGTTAGTTTGTTTGTGATGCCTAGATGATAATCAGAGACTGTTTGTGAAAATTCTTGATAAAAAGACTACTAAGAATATCTGCCACAAAGAGATAAATATTATTCTGGCGTATGTAAGGAATACGCTTTCGAAGGTATGAACTACAATCAGTTAAACAAATATAGAAATCACTGGAGAACTGTAGTGGACGTAACATTAAACCCATAGAATTGGTTTAATCAGAGATCCAGTAATTTAAATACTTTAATTAAAGTACGTTCTTTTAAGTAATTGCATATTTCACGCTTTATTAATTACTTTCTCTTCTTCTTAAGAAATGGTTTAATGAAGTTATGAAAATTAAATATTCTTCCCGTAAAAGAATTAGTACGGACTAACGGGTAAAACTTTGCAAGTATCTACTTCAGCACTTGTAAGTGTATTACATATGACGTTTATTCAAAACGACTTCCTTTTTACTTTAGCCTGTTACATTAATTCCAGTATAAGGGTGATAATCCCCCTCGTGAGGGGTAGCTTCGCTGTTTTATTCATGCTGACCTTTGCATCTAATGAACTGGCTACAGTTGATAATTAGAGACGCACTCTGATGCTCGTTTGTCTGCACTTTCATGGAGATTACTTCCCACTAACATGTTATTGTTAAAGTTTTAAATTAAATATATCATATCACATTAATAGAAGAAAAAAAATGTATACATAGTTAAAAGGAATCATCAGGTCTGAAGGGTAGTTGGTTCAAACCCGGACGGACTCAATGGATATTTGAGATTGGAAAGGGCAAGTCCTCCGGGAGCGACTTTAAGACATAGATCCTCATTCTGAAGATTTTAGGGCTTGTAAAAAAATTCAATCCTAAATTAGTGCCGCTGTGGAAAATTTAATAATTTGAGAATAAAGTTCTTAGGATTTTTTTTGGACCAAAGTGAGATGAACAGAGAGGTGAATGGAGAAGACTTTCGTAACAGTGAACTACATGGTCTTTATAGGAGGCCAGATATAATGAGAACAATTAAGTCTCGTAGACTGCGATGGGCAGGATATATGTGTGGCACGAATGAGGAATGAAAGACTTACATGGAAGCTTCTTATAGGAAAACCAGAGGGAAAACGCCTAGTTGGTAGACCAAGAATGAGGTGGGAGAATAACATCAAACATGATTTGAGGGAAGTAGATTATACAGGGAATGATTGGAAAATATTAACTCAGGATATGAGTATGTGGAGAGCTCATGTCCGCGCGGCCATGAACCTACGGGTTCGATAGTGCTAGTGAGTGAGTTAGTTAGTTAGTTAGTTAGTTATAAGGAATCCTCAAGTCTCGAGGGTAGTCGTTTTCATACCTGGATTGGCTCAACGGATAATTTAAAATGGAAAAATCTAAGGGGTAAACCCTTCGGGAGGGACTTTAAGACATGGGTTCTGATTCTGTAAAAAAAAAATCAATTCTAAATTAGTGCCTCTGTTGAAAATTTAATCAGTTTTTTTAATCCAAGTAAGTTACCTATTCTGTCTCTTTGAGATGATAATCCAATCATTTGTCATCACTTGCTGACATCTATGGGGGAAAGAAGTGTCACGAAAGGGAACACACTTCGCCCAGCGGGGGACGTATGAGTGTAGGCAGACACTCCCTTCGGCTGTGTTCTATCTCGTTACTAAATCTATACTTTTGTAACTAGTTGTCTAAATAACAGGTAGTAGTAGGACTTTATTAGACTAAAAGTAAGATACATACAGTGTTATTTACAAATATGGGTCGCACGGGTAGTAAGCCGTACATACAATTGAAAGCCCGTTACAATAAGTTCCATCCATAGTAATTCTGCCCGAGGGCAGATCTTTCACTGCAATCATAGCATTTTCATGCTATGCTTTGCAGCTTTACTAGGGAATTGTAGGTGTGGTAGTTTCCCGTTGCTTTCCACGCCGGTGAAGGATGATGATGGCCATATGATTTCGGGGACCGTTTGAGCCTTAAAGATTTCCTGGCATTTGTCTTACAGGTAAGGAAAACCCCCGATAAAAACCTCACCCAGAAAAACTGCCCCGACCGGGGATCGAACCCGGGGCCGCTGTGTGACAAGGCAGCACGCTACCTCGAGACCACAGCGGTGGACTACAATAATTTAATGTTTGGTAAAAATATCAATATATAAAAATGAATGTTTGTTTGTTTGTTGGTTTGTTTGTTCGTATTCTATACGTGGCATACCGTTGATCCGATTTTGATGGGAATTTTTTGCAAAATGTTCAGGAGATTCCCGGGATTAACATAGGCTATAAGAGAGTTGTGATATTCAACCCATTCACCCCTAAAAATCACCCTTTGTAGAGAAAAACTTAAAATAAAGTCCCTATTTTGACGCTTAAATGGCTTACGCTGCCTAAACCATAACAAATACACCAAATTAATGTACACAGAATTAAATATCTCACAAAACTCTACAAAAAAGTCCGCGACAGCATATGTTTATCTTCTACGGATAACTCACAATGACCATTTTTGTCTTTAATTGATACCAAGAAGACCGGGATAAGTAGACTTCCGAGCAAGCGTGCTCTGTCATACCGTTCATCCGATTACATGGGGCTTTTTGAAAAATGTTCAGGATATTCCGGGGATGAACTTAGGCTATAAGAGAGTTGTAATACTCAACCCCTTCACCCCCAATAATCACCCTTTGTAGTGAAAAAGGGGAAATAAAGTCCCTATTTTCACGCTTAAATGGGTTACGCTGCCTAAACCATAACAAATACAAAAAAATTAATGTACATATAATTAAACATCTCAAAAAACTCTACAAATAAATCCGCGACAGGATATGTTTATCTTCTACGGATAACTCACAATAACCATTTTTGTCTTTCATTGATGACAAGAAGATCGGGATAAGCAGATTCCCGGGCAAGTATAACAACGGACGGTTGGTGGTAAAAACACATTAACATTTATTTAGAGTACTAAACAGGAAACGGCATTGAAGAAAATAAGACAAGACAAGTCAAAAGAAATACCAGACGATTTTTACGCAACAGATGCAATGATCAATCGAGACTGGACTGGACCAAACAACAAGATACGCAGTGCAATAATAAGACTGTCAGTGCATGGATATCACCACAAACTCTGCAAAAATTCAAACTATCATGATCCGTCAAGTGTAACTGCGTGTGCAAGCTCTGTGATAAACCGTGTGAAAAATATCATTTCAGTGTCTGTTTAAAGAGAACACAATCGTTTCTGGCATACAGCAGAGACATAAACTAATGCACTTTTGTGCGCGCTTTTCCTATTATTATTATTTATTTAGAGTATTACCCGTTTAAGGAGTAAATGCAGTTGTTGACGGAGGGCACTGCAGTCGTTTTTATGCAGGAATAGAACACGTGACACTGCTATCTATTAGTGCAGAGGGGAATGGGACATGGGACGCTGACAGTATACACTGCCTTATATGACGTCACGTGAAGCAACAAACAGAGCTTCGTAATTCCTCCGCCTGCAGAGATATTTTGAATGACTAATAGCACGCACGCCGGGTATTAGCTTGTCTAATATATACAAATGAACGTTTGTTTGTTTGTACTTTATGCGCGGCCATACCGTTGACCCAATTGTGTTGGGGATTTTTTCAAAGTTTCAGGAGATTCTCGGGGTGAACATAGGCTATACGAGAGTTGTAATACTTAACTCTACACCCTTAAAAATCGCCCTTTGTAGTGGAAAACTTGAAAAAAGTAGTTCTTTGGACGTTTAAATAGCTTACGCTCCCTAAACCATAATAAATATACAAAGTTAATGTACACAGAATTGAATATCTCAAAAATCTCTACAAAAAAGTTCCCGACAGCATATGTTTATCTCTTACGGATAACTCACAATAACCAATTTTGTATTTCATTGATGCCAAGAAGATCGAGACAAGTACGTTGATTCCTGTGCAAGCATAGCAGCGCATGGCGGGTTCTTTTACGGATAACTCACAATAACGAATTTTGTCTTTTAGTCACTTTTGCCAAGAAGATAGAGATAAATAGATTCCCAGGCAACACAGGGTAATCAGCACGGGGAATCTTAAAATAATTACGATATACATTTATAATTATTTGTAATTTTACTCATTCAACTAATCATAAGAGGTACATTAATTGTTGTCTTTCAGCTCATTTATGCCAAGAAGATCGGGATGAGTAAATTCCCGGACGACGCCGGGTAAATGGCAAAAAATAATTACGATATACATTTTTCCTCTTACTTATTCAACTAAACATAAAAGCACATTGATTTTCATGTATTTAGGCGTAGTAGCGCACGCCGGGTATTAGCTAGTATAATATTAAACAAAATATTAAACACAATAATATTACAATTAGATAATAATATAATAACATTATACATTAATTATTGTAGGGGCCTATAAAAAAATTATTAAGAATTAATGGTATTATATTTTGATAACATAATTATTTATTCATGCTAGAGTGTTGTTCTTATTTTCCGCGTTTTGTCCAGAAATTTACCCACGTTTATCCAATTTTCTGGATTTACCATTAACTCGTAGCATGCCAATCTTTCACGATTTGAATTTAGAAATCTTTGCGGTAATAACTGACGCCTCAAATATTCTAAATCTTTACATTACATATATATGTATCTCGTCTTCAAAGCTCCTGCACATTTGACATATTCGCATATCGTGAACGTCGCTAATTTTTAGAAATGTCCACACCCCTATCGTAAACCAAGCAAGCCCTGATCTCTCTTTAAATCCTAGCGTTTTTGCATTATTTAATAAAAATAGACTTAGGATTTGTTAATATATTTACCTAATGCCTTGTATAAAAAGCGTAGATTAATTCATTGTAGTTTATTACTTTCTTTGTATTTTTTTCTTTTCTTTTTATGTATAGTAGATTCGAGCTGTTATTCCTTTTTTTATTCATTGTATCATTAATTTAATTTTAATTGTATTTAGTTTCGTTCTATTATTAGACATTAATTTCATTATTATTCAATATGTTGTTCAATGACTATTATTGTATTGACTATTATTGTAACTTTTTTTTGTATTCATATGTAACATATGTTTGTCCTGTTTAATATGACTATTATTGTATTTTTTTTTGTATTCATATGTAACATATGCTTGTTCTGGTGAGTGGAAGAGAAGGCCACATGGCCTTAACTCCACCAGGCTAAATAAATCTATTCTATTCTATTCTATTCTAGATTGACAAAATATCTATTAAAAAGCAATATGTGTTATTTGCAAAAAAAAAAATGTTTTAATCTCTACACGTTATGAAACATTTACAGAGATTGTTGATAATTAGAGTTTCGAGTTGCTGTAATTATTTGAAATGAATATTAGTGAAGAGAGATAATGTAGAGGATTGAATTACTCGGAGAAATATTACCTCGAGAAATGCTCGTAGATTAAACTATGCCAGTATCTCATAATCATTTCTAACTACATAATTGAGTGTTCCTAGCAAAACGTATTGTATTTCTGAACAATGATTATTGTTTTCAGACTTGAAAATAGCTTCAAATATGAATAAGGTATAGTTGATATAATAATCTCGTGGTTAAGGCAAGATGCCTTCATGCAGAGTTACGGGACTAGTGCTGGTTCGAGTTTTCATGATGAAATACATGTTATCGTGGAATTTCGGCCGGGATGGGACGGTGCCCACCCAACATAGTGATTCATATGGATAGCTACAAGTTGCAGTAAATGTACTGGGGAAAGAAAGGTTTTAAGTTAAGGGGCAAATGGTGAAGGATTTTACACAGGGTATGTTCGGCGAAGATGGAAGATTTAACATAGGGATAACGAGGGAACTTCGTACGGGCAGCTACAGTTTTATCAATAATTGGAGTTCGATATTTACTTGATTTATTTTGAATATAATTCAAAATACATATTATACAATAAATGGCACTTGATGATACGTTGTTTTAGCGATCTGACTTTTCAATAGAATAGTGAAGAATTATTATTATTAAAATAATAATATAAACATTATGGATAAGTATTTAGTCTATGTTCTCCCCTTCGATATCTTGGAGGATTCTCGCAATTACAATGAAACTTATTGATGTTCTCCCTTGGCTAGTTGGGAGGCTACTGTTACTGTACGAGTCTCAATTTGATATATCTTGGAAAAAACTTCTGTATTCATTTGATTATTCAGATCGCTACAGGAGAAGGGGTACCCTTTATTTCTATTAGTTTAAACATATGTGGACATATATTACACACACATATATATATATATATATATATATATATGTTATAATTAAATCTTTAACATTGAGCAATGCAAGCTTAATATGGTATGATAAGAAAAATAAATGCCTGGACGGGATTCGAACCCGGATCTCTGAGTCTGTACCTCAGCGTGATATCCATTACACTAACAGGCGAATCCAATTCAAACACTTATTTTTCTTATATATGTATTATACTCTCCATTATTACTAGATGTCGCGAGAACACTGTCTTCACTGCCATCTAGTAGCTGACTATATCAAGTAAGCAAATGTTTGTTAAAGATTTAATTATAACATCGATAAAGCGTCACTGCTATAAAGTAAAATAAATATTCTCTTTAATTTGCTTACTTGATATAGTCAGCTACTAGATGGCAGTGAAGACAGTGTTCTCGCGACATCTAGTAATAATGGAGAGTATAATACATATATAAGAAAAATAAGTGTTTGAATTGGATTCGCCTGTTAGTGTAATGGATATCACGCTGAGGTACAGACTCAGAGATCCGGGTTCGAATCTCGTCCAGGCATTTATTTTTCTTATCATACCATATATATATATATATATATATATATATATATATATATAAAGGGTGTGGCTTTTCGAGCTACTTATTTACAATGTTGCCAAGTTGTTCCTAGTTGGGCCTTTGGGTTTTTTATTAGGGGCCTAACAGCTCATTTAAAAACCGTTAGTTTAAATTAATTTTAATTTGTAGTTCGTTGTTATCATTTAACTGATAAGTATCTAAATTTATTAATTAAATTAATGTTTTTATTACCTCACCTCATATCCTTTTTCTTCTATACTGCAGTTTCGGAGCTCATCTCCATCGTCAGTAGCCTCTGGTCGACCGGTGTTATGTCGTTTCTTGGCGGTTTCCTTCTTACTTCTGTCGGTGGACCGATGAACCTCTGGATTAGGTCAAAATTTGCGGGAGTTTCAAAATTCATGAGTTTTTCTTTTTTTGTTTTTTTGGATGTGGATTTTTTCCCAGACTGTGAGTTCCTTTAGTTTATCTGTTTGTTTGATTAGGCTAGCTTCTGTATCTATTAAATGCTTTTCAGACCAAGCATGGGCTGCTACTGCTGACTTGTCCACTTCACCCTTTTTTACATTTCTAAGGTGTTCCTTCAATCTAGTTTTTAAATTTCTTTTTGTTTTTCCTATATAGATTTTGTCGCAATCTTGACATTTGATCTGATCAGGAATATATCAGATCAAATGTCAAGATTGCGACAAAATCTATATAGGAAAAACAAAAAGAAATTTAAAAACTAGATTGAAGGAACACCTTAGAAATGTAAAAAAGGGTGAAGTGGACAAGTCAGCAGTAGCAGCCCATGCTTGGTCTGAAAAGCATTTAATAGATACAGAAGCTAGCCTAATCAAACAAACAGATAAACTAAAGGAACTCACAGTCTGGGAAAAAATCCACATCCAAAAAAACAAAAAAGAAAAACTCATGAATTTTGAAACTCCCGCAAATTTTGACCTAATCCAGAGGTTCATCGGTCCACCGACAGAAGTAAGAAGGAAACCGCCAAGAAACGACTTAACACCGGTCGACCAGAGGCTACTGACGATGGAGTTAAGCTCCGAAACTGCAGTATAGAAGAAAAAGGATATGAGGTGAGGTAATAAAAACATTAATTTAATTATTAAATTAAACCTCATAGTGTTCTTTCCCTGTGAAAGTTAAATATCTAAATTTATATTTGAAACTTCATAATGACATTTCCCTTGTCACTCATAAATATTATTTTGACTGACATTTTAGTCTGTGTTCAAATAGACGTTCTGACATATTTCTATTAGCAAAGGGTTTAGTATCAATATGTTTCTATTGTATTCAGGTACCTGAGTCTACCTTTGTCATCCCTATGTCTTCTAGAGTTCTAGACTTTCTGGCTTCAACTATATTGGAATAATCCAAATTTAACAAAGAAGTTGTCTTAGTCATTTATAATAAGAGGAACTCAACTTTTATATAATTAATAAAATCGATTCATTAATAAGATCATTGGATTTCTAACAAATTTCTGATTAATTAAAGTCCAAATTCGATATGTATATCTATATTACATCTTTATCTCAAATTTAAATAATTTATATTTAATTAAATATCTAGTTAATATTTGAAACTAAAAAAAATAATCTGGAGGGAAATTCGGGTTACAGTACATAACCTCACATTTTTATTTGTTTTCAAACATCGCCGTTACATTAAATATATAAATATTTTAAAATAACTAGTATATTTAAATAATGATTTGTGAGTAAACAGCTTAATTTTATTCGTTAAATAGTCCTAACAAATGCCACTCTTGATTTCCAAATTCTCTAGATAAATTGGAAATCACTCGTGGCATTACTTACGATAAAGTAAGATTATTTAATACATTGTTTTTAATAAGAATGGTTAGTCATAATGACAAAAAATTATTACCAATAATATTCATCAATGGGGAATGGAGGAAGAAGATAAAAATTTAAAAAGCTTTGGGCACAGGAAGATGTTTTATTACATCGTAAACCTGTTTATAAATTTGAAAAATAGGACATCACTAGAGCGAGGATTTATATGAAGAAAATTTTACCAAAATATGAAATCAAAATAAGAAAATATGAAAAATATGAAAATTGTAACACGAAAATATTATGAAGCTATTATTTATTAACGTTATTACATATATTTTCATATACATACATTCGGTATAATATATAGGATCCAACAGCATGTAAATGAGACAAGTAGACCTTATTTGTGGTTCAAAAATTCAAGATATTCAGTATATTTCTTATTTTAATTAGCTTTTCATTAATTCCATGCCCGTAGAAAGATCATGCTTACGATTTGAAACATTGTTAATAAATAGATAATGTCTACTGGAATATATATATATAACACAATCCAACAATCCATTAATTTATTAATTGATATTTAATTATGAATTTCAAAATCCAAGGAACAAAACATAGCAACCAAAACAAACAAACAGACTTGCATGAAATATAACACTAAAAATTTAGATTAGGTACAATTTGGCATGATTACTATTCTCATTGCATAAAGATATCAAACTCCAGTAATTGTTTTTATTATTAATTTAACATTTCAAATATAATTTATCTTCCAGTAATTGTATATGTAGCAATAACCTTAAATTAGTTGTTGGTATTGATATACGTATATAAAAAAGAATTAATTATTTATTCAATTATATTTAATTATGAAATCCAAGAAACAATACATAACCAAAACAGAAAGCTTTCCATGAAATATAGGACTGACAAAATTGAGACTATGTACAGTTTGGTATGGTAGCTATTTACATTGCATAAATATACTGAGCTTCAATATATGTAAAAGTGATCCCACTACAGGCCTCAGGAGGCCCTTGGGGTAGTAGGAGGTTAAGGCTCCCACTTTTTCTTGAGAATCGGCACTTGATGTCAGCCGGGTTGTCAGCCCTGCGTGACGGCCGCCTTTACCCCAGAACAAGCATCTGGTACTCATTTACGTTAGAGGCTGAGTCGACCCCAGGGCCATAGTGCCGCCAGAAGGTTTTGGTCACTTTAAAAATCCAGACCCCACCGGGACTTGAACCCTCGACCTTCCGACTTGTAGCGCAGTGCCTTAACCACTACGCTACGGCGTATGTACATGTAACAATAACATTAAATTTAATTATAATTGAGTTGTGGTTTTTTATTTTTGGTATTTGCTGATACCTATAAAAATCGAGTTATAGGAACAATTTAATTTTGACACAAGAGATTGCAATTTATAAAATGTAGGCTAAGAAAGAATATTATTTAGTTATTTTAAATATATTTCAAATATAAAATGAACATACCTCTTTACTACAGTAAGTGCAAAACACTATTTTTACCATCCGTGGTGTAGCATTTAAATGCTGAAATCCAATCACGAACTCCAGTTTTTGGCATCTTGTTTTTCACTAGTAACAACAAGAAGTATGTCTGTACACAAGCAAAGTGAAGAAATTGCCTAGGTAAGAGTGGGTGGTCACTAATCTACTATTGTCCTTAAACTTATCAATCTGTCATCAGTTCATCATGTTCTCGTTCCAGCGGGCCAAGTTACGGATAAACCCCATCCATCTCTTGACTCATCTTGCTGTTATTGCCGGTTAACGGTATTTGTTTTGTTCAGAAAGGAATTCTGGAGAATTTCCACTTGTCTACGATTTACAATGTCAAAAACTTACAGAGGTACAGTCACTTCAAAAAATATTTTAACAAATTCCTAGAAGTGTTATTGGAAAAAAATATATATATTTTTTTAAATGTTGAAAATATGAAGCAATATGAAATATTTGCTAAAATATGAACTTTTTGTCAAAATATTATGAAATATGAATTTTTTTTTGGTCCCATTCAATTCTACACTTCATAAAACGTGAAGATACTTTGTCGCAATGCTCTCCGACTTATAGTTTAAAACATGAAATTTCATAAAATTCCGCGCTCTAGACATCACCATACCCCGGACCTGTAGTGAATGAAGACGCAACAAGCTGCCAGCTTTCATGAGTAGAGGAAGAAGAAGAAGAAGAAGAAGAAGAATATTCACCAAAAGAATAATCAATACCACAAATAAAGAGTTCATGTCACAAACATTGGAATAATCTTCCCTCTTGATTGCTAGTATTTGTCATGTACTGATGTTGACGTTAGTGTTAGAGCAAATGCTAAGGTGTTCGACATCCTTCAAGCAGTGTCTGTTGTTACACAGAGGGCACTTTGGACTCTAGAGAATTCCAAGTCAGTACAGATATTTGACTAGGCAATCGTGTCCACTTAGTAAACGGAAATGACGACTCATTTCTTCTAGGTATAATAATAGTCTCTCTCACTTTATCTTTTAGTTCAACCTCTCCCTTTGGAACATACTTTTAAATATCCCACATCACGCGCGCCTTAGTTATACGACCTGTCGGGAGAATAGAATGTTTAAACTCTTGATCATATAGATAGTTTTTTTACAACACTAGGATAAGTAGGGCACCCACTAGGGATTGCAAGACCTTGTCGTTGGTGGGGGTGCTTGCGAATCACAATGATCTTTTGGGCTATGCCAGCAGTAGCATAGCTACAGGTAGGGCCTCCCAAGCTTGACAGGCCAAAGGTTAGTGATCAGACTAAGAAGCAGACTAAGATGGGTAGATCAGGCTCAACAGCTGTGGTGAAAGCAACTGATCTAGGGGACGGAAACCCCGAAATCAAATGACCTGGTCCTCCGAGCTGGGGGTTGGGCGTTAGGCCAGTAAACTATCACTGTAAAAAACTTTCCCGCTACATCATCTCAACACAGTACAGCCGGACAGAAACAAAGAAGACGACCACAGCAGAGAAAAAGGACTATGAATAAACTAGAGTTAGGTACTTGGAATGTCAAAACTTTATTAAAACCCACAAAATTACAAGAATTAGTCGATCAAATCAGAAGAACTAATCTCAATATAATAGCCTTACAAGAGATAAGGTGGGCTCAAAGCGGAATAATCAACAAACAAGATTATACATTTTATTACTCTGGAACTGAAAACAAAATTGGACAAGCTGGAACAGGTTTTTAGTCATGAAGAAATTGCAGAATCATGTTACAGATTTTGTTCATATTAATGAAAGAGTATGTAAACTGCGCATTAGGGGAAAATATAATAATTTTACACTAGTAAATTGTTACGCACCAACTGAAGATAAAGATATCGAAACTAAAGGAATTTTTTACAATGTAGTACAAAAAGTAATGGACAAAATTCCTACAAGCGACACAGTGATAGTGCTTGGAGACTTCAATGCCAAATTAGGCAAAGAAGAATCATTCAGCTCGGTAACTGGAAAACATACTCTTCATGAACAAACTAACACAAATGGTGAACTGCTATGTGATTTTGCAACGGTGAACAACCTTAAAGTCATGAGTACACAATTTCAACATAAAGAAATACACAAGGGTACATGGCAATCACCTGATAACAATACCATAAACCAAATGTATCATGTTCTGACTAATGGTAATAAACATGAACTGATAGAAGATGTAAGATCCCTCAGGGGACCAAATATAGATTCAGATCACTTTTTAGTGAAAGTGATAATGAAACAATCATTACCAACCATCTATAAAAACAAAAAGAAACAGGAGATAAATATTAAATGGAATCAAAATAATTTACAGAATGCTGCTAAATTAAAAGGATATTGTAAGACGTTATATGAAAATCTGATTAAATTAGATGAAAAAGAAGATGTTAACGAAGAATGGAACTCAATACAACAAGCAATTAAAGAATCAGCTAATGTCACCATAATGAAACAAGAAGTCCAACCACGCAACGAATGGTGGGATGAAGAATGTAAAGAAGCCATAAAACAGAAGAATGAAGCAAGGCAGAAAAAATTACTAATGAACACAAGAATGAATCAAGAAAGTTATAAAATCAAAAGGAACAAAGCAAATAAGTTATGTAAGAAGAAAAAACGAACATGGCTTAATATGAAACTCAATTCAATAGAACTAAATTATAAGAAAAATGAAACCAGGAAATTCTTCAAAGATGTAAAGAGTTTCCAAAAATACAAAGCAGGTTCTTTATTATGCAGAGATAATGAAGGTAATATCCTAACACAAAAAGAACAAATTCTTCAAAGATGGAAAGAATATTTCACCGAAATCTTTCATAAAGATAATCAAACAAGAATTACTATACCAGAAACTCCAAACTTTCCCAACTCACAATCAATACAACCTCCATCGTGGAACGAACTATGTTATATTATACAAAATTTAAAATCAAATAAATCGGCTGGTCCTGATAATATTCCACCAGAATTAATTAAACATGGAGGACGAACATTAAAACAAAAAATACATAAACTAATACTCAATATTTGGAATAAAGAAGAAATACCGACAACCTGGAATGAAGGAATTATCTGTCCTGTGTTCAAGAAAGGAGATAAACTGTTATGCAATAATTACAGACCTATAACTCTCTTGAACATAGCATACAAGATTTTTGCAATTATATTAAACAATAGACTTTTAGAAATAATAGATGGGAAAATGAGTGAGGCCCAAGCAGGATTCAGACCAAACAGATCAACAATAGACAATATCTTTGTAATGAAACAAATCTTTGAGAAATGTCACGAATACAATATTAACTTATATAATATATTTGTTGATTACTCCCAAGCTTTTGATACTGTACATCGAAACAAAATAATTGAAAGTCTAAGTGAATATGAGATACCTCAAAAACTAATAAAATTAATAGCTTTAACTTTGATAGATACCAAAGTAAGATTAAAATGTAGCAACGCACTCAGCGATGCGATTGAAGTAAACTCTGGGGTCAAACAGGGAGATCCTTTATCTACGACATTATTCTGTATAGTAATGGATATGGTCTTAAAACAACTTGATCTAAGAGGAAATATTTCAACAAGACTAAAACAATGTCTTGCATATGCTGATGATGTAATAATAACAGCAAGAACAAAAAATTCCCTACTGGAAACCTTTGACAAATTGAAAAATGAAAGTATAAAATATGGGCTTGTAATCAATCTAAATAAAACAAAATATTTAAGATGTATGAGAAATAAAACAAATTTGACTGAACTAACTATAAATAGTGACTGTATTGATCAAATTAACTCCTTTAAGTACCTAGGTACAATACTAAACGATAATAATACTGTTGAAGAAGAGATCAAAACAAGAATATCGCAAGGGAATAAAGCATATTTTGCTAATTTCGATATATTCAAAAGCAAATTAATATCAAAAAATGTTAAATTCAAATTATATACAGCAATAATAAGACCAATCATATGTTATGGAGCTGAAACCTGGGTACTAAAAGAAGCAGATAAATTAAGACTATTAACGTTTGAGAGGAAAATATTTAGAAGAGTGCTAGGTCCAGTAAAGGAAAATGGAAATTGGAGGTTGAGAAGGAATGACGAATTATACCTCAAGAATAATAAAGAAAATATAGTTAGTTTCATCAAATCCAAAAGATTACAATGGTTTGGACATTCACTAAGAATGCCAAAGGGAAAATTGCCGAATGATATTTTGAATTGGAAGCCATGAGGAACAAGACCAAGGGGAAGACCCAAGGATCGATGGGAAGATGACGTAATTGAAGATTTGAGAGAGATGGGGATTTTTGATTTGAAATCCACTGCAGAAGATAGGAAGAAGTGGCGTAAACTGGTTGAGAAGGCCAAGACATTCCACTGGAAGTCGTAGAGCCTGACGAAGAAGAAGAAGAGGATAAGCAGGGAGTCCTAGAGTGACTGATAAACTCAATGTTAGGGCCAACTCTCAAACAACATGAACTTTTAAAACAAGGCATGTCATTCTTTGATTCATTCATTCATACTAAACGTGGCGAATGCGATATGGATGTTTGTTATGACCAGATGATTTCGGATACCATTTGGGCCTCAAGGTTTCCTCACTTCTGACTTGCAGGAGAGAGATAGCCCACAAAAATCTCACTCAAAAACTTCTCCTGACAGAGAATCGAGTCCGGGCCCGCTGCATTTTTTGAAGTAACAATGTTACCCCTAGAACCATAACACTGGGCTTAAGTCTGTTAATAATAATAATAATAATAATAATAATAATAATAATAATAATAATAATAATAATAATAATACTCTTTCATACTTTTTTCTGTCCGGCTTTGATTGATTTGGTCTTTTAGCATTTTGTTTTTTTTTCTAATGTGTGGGGAGCTGGCCCACAGCATAAACCCCCAACCTGGAGGACCAGGACAATTTCTGTCTGGGTTTTCCTCCCATAGCCTTTGAAGATCCCTCTTCACCGCAAGGCAATGTTTCTCTATTTCCCTTAGAGATAGGGTTGCCTTTTCCGCCAGATCCGCCGTGATGAAGGACTCCTTCTGCGCCGACTCTGCCGTTGAGGTCTTCACCGTAACCCTGGCTAGGGACCCTTACAGAGTACTATTAGTCGGAGCCAACTGAACCCTGGTTTTTTAACGAGGTTGTTACTCCTCCTCCTCCTCCTCCTTTCTCATCCGGGCTTGGGACCGGCCATGGCGGAGGTTTGGCACGGGAAGACGGCAGCAGCTGTAAAAACCCGAAGATAGATAGAGATAGAATAATAATAATAATAATAATAATATAATAATAATAATATAATAATAATAATAATAATAATAATAATAATACGTGTAGCCCGAACCAATTCACTGTAAATATCGAACCCGGAGATTCCTGGCTGTCCGGAAATAAGCACTCACTATCCTAAGCTATTGTTTTCCTAACACATCGTGTCTAATTTACCTCCCAGAAATTATGTTTAATATTTTTTCTCCTATCTCATTCTTTTCCCACCGATTGCGAGTTTCTTTGCTCCTCTTTCATTCTCCATTTGTGTCACGTGTTCCGTTCATCGCAGTACACCAGACTTTACTTTTCTTTTTACATCTGGTTTCCCTCGAAAATCTGGTAGCTCACTGTTATGTAGTCTTGTCCATTTACTTATGTGTTGTCTCCCTTTGGTCCAAAGTTTTCTTAAGAAATTTATTCTCAAATACTCGTAATACTGTTTTCTTCCCTTTAAGTAAGAAAAGTAAGAATTATATACAATGTATATAGAGAAAGATTTGCGTTTAGATCGGTACTTGCTCAGGTAGCTCAGTTGGTAGAGCACTTGGTCTAGAGAACCAAGGGTCCCGGGTTCAAGTCCCGGTCTGAGCGTATAATTTTTCTCTTCAAATATGATTTATCCATCATTGAGATGTACGAAATCAATAATAAAAAAAAGTAAGAATTATGTTTCGTATCCGTATAACTGGAAGAATAACTGTTTTATCCATTTTTAGTTTTATGTTTTTTCGAAAAGTTGGGATGTCAAGAGTGCCTGTTACACATAACAACATGAGTTTTCATCGTTCACCTTATGTCTTAATTTCCTTCTACACCTCATTCATGTTTGTAATTAATGTTCCTAGAATTTTATTTCAGTCACTTCTTCAAAATTTGTCAATTTCTTTAATATAGAGTATTTATATATGTGACATATTCCGCTTGTTTTATATTTACTTCCAGCCCAAGTTTCTTAGTGGTATTTAATAAAATTGTGTATTGGCTTTCAGTCTTTATTCGCTATCGCCTAATAATATATCAGCGATAATAATAGTAATAATGATAATAATCATAATAATAATAATAATAATAATAATAATAATAATAATAATAATGATGGTGATAGTAATAATAATAATGATGACGACGATAGTAATAATAATAATAATAATGATAGTAATAATAATAATAATAATAATAATAATAATGATGATAATAGTAATAATAATAACAATAATAATAATGATAGTAATAATAATAATTAAAAATAATAATAATAACAATTAACTGACTCGCTAACTGGCACTATCGAACCTGTAGGTTCTTGGCCACGCGGACATAAGCTCCCCATACATCCCTATCCTGAGCCAATGTTTTCCAATCATCCCCTGTATATAATAATAATAATAATAATAATAATAATAATAATAATAATAATAATAATAATAATAATAATAATAATAACAATAATGATAGTAGTAATAATAATAATGGTAATATAAATAATAATATTAATAGTAATAATAGTATTAACAATGATAGCAATAATAATAATAATAATATAATAATAATAATAATAATAATACATTCCTACAATATGTACGGTAGTTTTCTTTCAACCCAAGGTAACTTTATTCCTCCATAAATTTATATCTTGAACAACTTGAATTTGAGAGAAGAAGATCCTCAGGATGCTCAGGATATAATAATAATAATAATAATAATAATAATAATAATAATAATAATAATAATAACAATAATAATGATATTAATAATAATAGTAATATAAATAACAGTAATATTAATAGTAATAATAGTAATAACAATAATAGTAATAACAATAATAGCAATACTAATAATAATAATGAAGTTTTATGTTATTCTCGACCCCTTTTGCATGTCACTCGAGTTCCATCAGTTAAAAAATAGCTATGTTAGAGTTTGAGACAGAGTAATTTTAAATATGGACATGTGGTGATGATGAAACACGATGACGATGATATTGAACGAAGGGGGTGAATATCGATAGTGTTATAGTTTTTTATTTAAAAGGACGACATGAAGTGGCCAATCCCCCTGTTGTGCATGTTAAAACTGTACAGAGCGAGTCCCGTTGTTGTGGCCACGGTTTGTTAGGCATTCTCTAACATTTTTTAAGCACATCTACTTGGTCCGGTGTACGGTTTCAGCACGGGATTGCGATGACGTCACTCACACATGTCTACTCACATGACAGCTTGTATGTTGGCTTGGATATAGTTTCATGTTTGGAGTGCGCCAAAATCAATGCCCTGGAGGAAAAACGCCATAACTCAAAACTTAAAAAAAAAGTAAGTTATAACTTTCAGGGGTAGACAAAACAATGTATATTATACGAATTGGCTCAGGTAGTGGTATTTGAGAACCATAGTTTGTTCGAAAAGTGTTCGGTTTGCATCCAGGAATTGGCCTATCGGATAGGGGTGTAGACCCTGCCATCATGATACTCACGGATTAAGTCTATTGGCCTATTAAGATATCAGGAAATTTTAAAGCAATCTTTCCTCATTCTGATGATTTGCAATACGTCTTCCTCCGAGGAGTGATTTTGGAAATAAATAGGATGAAAATCCTACAAATTATGATTAAGAAGAAGAGGAACAACAACAAGAGGGAAAACGCCCAGTTGGTAGACCAAGAATGAGGTGGGAGAAGAACATTAACTATGATTTGAGGGGAGTAGATTATACAGGAAATGATTGGAAAGCATTAGCTCAGGATTTGGATGTATGGAGAGCTTATGTCCGCGCGGCCATGAACCTATGGGTTCGATAGTGTTGTGAGTAAGTAAGTAAGAAGAAGAAGTATGTAAAAATGTATACTAGGGCTCAGTTGACATTATGAATGACAATGCGAATCTTGTGTTCATGTTTTACGTTTGTGTCATCCCGTTAATATTTCTATGTTAATGGGCTTTTAGTTAGACTATTTAACTCATGTCACAAATGGTAGTCAATGACCAATCACGTTTCAATGAATGTTGTTTTACAACCAATGACAGTCGTGTTTCTCCTTGCTCTTTATCGATTTATCTTTATCAGCTCCTGCTTTTGTGATAAAGAAAGCTCCTCCTTTTTAATGTTCTGAACAGGTCAAAGCATTATTTTTCTCCAACAAATACATTGAATATGGCAAATAATGAAAAGATTCCTTGATTTTACTGAGTTGTTTACTAAAAAAATTAATGAATAATCCGTAATGTTGATTATGACATGTAGGCCTAGTCTGATGTGTTTCATTATTTCTCCACTTGGGTGCACTCTTAAAATATTGCGATCTTATTTGGCAATAAATAATATGATCAAGCAGCAGTGAATGAACATAACCTCACATTTCTGATTTGTTTTCAAACATCACCGTTTACATTAAATATATAAATATTTTAAAATAACTATAGTTAAACAATGATTTGTGAGTAAACAGCTTAATTTTATTCGTTAAATAGTCCTAACAAATGCCACTCTTGAATTCCAAATTCTCTAGATAAATTCACTCCTCACTTCTTGAGTCGTGAATTTGTCGATAATTTGGAAATCACTCGTGGCATTACTTACGATAAATTCTTTAATAAATGCCATTACAATTTTAATATATTTTCAAAAGTCAACACGACACCTGATGGGAAACTGGGTACTTCAACATAATTTCCATACAGTACAGTGTTTGAATAGAATCTCTAAGCATATGTGTTAAATGCGCTTTATAATGCAATGAGACGAAACATCTTAATTTATAGTCAGAGTAGGTGATCGAGTGAAGCTCGCCATTCGCATCACCGCAAAGTGGTTTACATTCTGTTGTGAAATAAAGCTGGTATTAGGGTCAGCACTTCGCTTGATTCAGAGTTGCGTCATTAGAGGGTGAAGAGGAGAGGGGAGTGTAGCAGCTTTTCAGGGCATTACCGAATTGAAATGCGTTAATTACTGAAACACGTATTAACTCCATCAAGACAATTCCTCTTGTAAATACAGAATTGATTTTAAAATGAGAGATTATGTTGCCATGTTACAAGTTAAATGCTTTCTCACTCGCTTCGCTGCACATGTCGCTTATTCTCCTTCTTATTAGTAATTCCGAAGGAATTAAGATATTCAGATTATTCTTATAAAATATTTAAAAAGAAATGCATGTTCATTAATCCAACATGACAAAATCCATCACGCAAGTAAACTTAGCGATTTCTCAGATAATCGAACATACGGTCCGATTTTGCTAGTTTAAGTAAGAATAAGAATATATTTTATCATCATCATCATAGTACATTCACGAATTTAGGCCATTTGTTGACCTGTTTCGGCCTCAAGAGAAACACCATCCAAAAGTATTTTTAGTGGACGTCCTGGTCTTCTTCTTCTTCTTCCTGCAGGTTGAAATCAACATTTGTTTGGGTATTCTGTGATCTTCCATTCGATGAACGTGTTGCATCCATCTTGACTTTATTCACAAATAAATGTTGAACGTAGTACTGACACCCGAATGAGCAAGTGTTCGTGCTCGGGTGTAGTTCAGTAAATATAAATAACAAATATAGAATATATATATATATATATATATATATATATATATATATATGATATGAAAAGAAAAATGAATGCTTGAGTCGTGATTTGAACCCGAGTCTCTAAACTCTGTACGTTTAGCGCTCTAACCAACTGAGCTACTCAAGAATTCCAACACAAACACATTTTTCTTATATATGTAGTATTCTCAATTCACACAAGAGGTAGTGGGAATTTGTTCCAACACCATCTAGTGGCCAACATAACAGTTAAGCAATTTTTAAAGAGAATATTTACTTTATAGCAGTAACGCTTGTATATTTAGATGTTATAACTATTTTTTTAAATATATATATAACAAAGTTTTAGTTAAATGGAGAGGGAAAACAAAATATATACATTTAGGATACAGTTTCAAGACATAATATAAATTATGTCACGTAAAATAATTAACAAATAATACAAGGGGAAATAAAATAGACAAAACAATGTAGATTGCATTAATATCAGATTGAAAAAAGATAACACTGGTCAACATTATTTTTGTCTCATGAGTACCAATAGTTGTACTTAATGCAGTTTTTTTATCGTGTTTTCAAATATGTATTCGGAATTTCTGCATCACCCACAGTTTTTTTTATTTCAATTTATATTAATGGATTTAAATAATTATTTTTTAATAAACGTTCCTTCGTATCTTTGTCCATTGTAAAATAAAACCAAATGAGCTACTCAAATGGTTTCAGCTATGGAAAAGAGATATCAAGGCAAATGGAATCCTAATATGCTGGACGATTATTGTTGGATCATCAAGAGGGATGCTCCACAGGTGAAATATAGCAGAAAATCGTAATTTCTTACTTTCCAGGTGAGTCCGAATGTTCGAATAGTGTAGTTACGAATATAGAAAATGTTAAAGTGTTTGAAATTATAAATTTCTGTCTCTCGGAAACCTTGCGTGATGGAGGAAAACCGATATAATTATTTGAATTCAGGAGAAAAAATACTACCAGAATCACGTATGTTTCTTTCTGAGACAAAAAAAAAGTTTCCTTTTTGTTGCTCAGTGTAATTAGAAACGTTAAGAAATAATATAAAACAAAATAATTTCAGGAGAAAGTTTCAAAATATAAAACTCACTCTGAACATACAAAATATTAATGCAAAGGAGTGTGATTCAAACAACATTAGGCCTATATAATGTATTAATACCAAACTGAAGAAAGTAAATACATTAGGTAATAATTTACAACAAAATTAATTTAGGATAAAGTTTTATAAAGTATAAAACTCAATTTAACACAGGCTCTACAATGATTTAATGCAGTAGAGAATGATCATCATCATCATAGTACATTCACGAATTTAGGCCATTTGTTGACCTGTTTCGGCCTCAAGAGAAACACCATCCAGAAGTCTTTTGAGTGGACGTCCTGGTCTGTGGGTCGTCATATTTCAATTCCTTCTGGATTTTTTCGTGTTGAGACTTGAAAGTAGTTTTGAAGTTCCTTAGGACAGGTTACTGGCCCGACGCTAAGTAGTCCAGTGGTAGGGCTGCTACCTTTTAGTCTCTGGACAGACATTAGGATACCGCATTTACTCAGTACCTGATGGAACGGTTATACCGCCGTGACTCGGTCCTCAGAGCCTCGTTTGTGAAAACGGGTTGTACCACGAGAAGGTGAGGATGAGAATTGGGTAGGAGAGGTTATACACACACCACTACCCCTTACAACCCTAGAGAATGATATAAACTAAATAATATATAGGCCTAATAGATTAATACCAAGTAATTAAGAAAATAATTTAATACACTCGGAATATAGTGTATATAATAATGTATTCGTATATTTAATTTGATTGTTAACCCTTAAATTGGTGAAGCACAAATTTCTCGTTCCAGTTATTTAAATGTGTCCAACTGCATTGAAAACAAACTGCTATTTTAAATTTCGGGTTTCAGGCAAACCACATCTTTAATGAAAGAATTTCGCTTATTTTTTTAGACTATCCTCCTCGTCTCATTTCAATATTATATACTGAGTTTCGTTGAGAAAAATAAAAAAAATTGCGGCAACTACAGTGGATTTATACATTTTTATCAGGTGAACTCCTACTCCTAATTTTGCGATTTTTCTGATTTACAAACTCGACCTTACTTTTTTATTGATTTTATATAGCTCTAATCCTTAAATTCAAAAAAAACCACACAATTGTTTCTGCTAAAGCATTGACACACACACACACACACACACACACACACACATATATATATATATATATATATATATATATATAAAATCATTGTCATTTTCAGTGACTACTGGGTAAAATTATAAAAAAAGTGTAATTTTTTCAAAATCTTTACACGATTAGAATCTCAATAGCCTCATTCCTTCGGAATTTGCTGTTATTCATGGGACATGTGTTAGTTGGTTAAGACAATTCGCTATAAGCTGGCAGTCGAGAATCTGGGTCTAGAAGGCGTTATAATGAATCTAGGATCGAGTCACCCTCCTACTGATATGGATACAGTGCCCATCACGCAAGGCTGACAACCCGGCTGTATATTTTATAGGAAGGTGGAGCATATATATATAATGTCCACCGCTGTGGTCTCAAGGTAGCGTGCTGCCTTGTCACGCAGCGGGCCCCGGGTTCGATCCCCGGTCGGGGAAGTTTTTCTGGGTGAGGTTTTTATCGGGGTTTTTCCTACCTGTAAGACAAATGTCAGGAAAACTTTAAGGCCCAAACTGTCCCCGAAATCATATGGCCATCATGATCATATTCATCCTTATCGTTACCATCATCACCATCATCATCTTTCACCGGTGTGGAAAGCAACGGGAAGCTACAACATCTACAATTCCCTAGTAAAGCTGCAAGCATAGCATGAAAATGCTATGATTGCAATGAAAGGCCTGCTTTCGGGCAGAATTACTGTGAGATATATATATAATATATATTTTAATTTAATGTATATGTGTACACGTATGACGTGTGTTTGTTAAAGCTCTAGCGGGAATTCTTTTTTTCGAAACTGAAATTGTCAAATAGCATTCAATTAAGAAATTTAAGAAATAGTTTGTTGATCAAAAAAATCGGATCATTATGAATGGTGCTTCACCTGAGGTGAAAATTTAAAAATCACTCTAGCGGCCGCCACGTTTTTCTCGCAACGAAACTAATTATATAGGATTTTATTAAATACGCATAGACATATTCCGTACACCACTTAAATCGGACTATGGATTCTACTTGCTGAGTCTACGTAATAATAATAAAAAAAAATTGATACATAAGATAGAGTTCTGATCTATCCTACAAAGGGAGAGGTTAAACTAAGGTATTATATTTATTAGTTTATTTCTCAATGATAGAGTGAAATAGTGAATATGATGAAATGGGACCTTATAATGAAATTTTAACCCAGCATTTGCGTTGACTATTTAACTCATGCCCCAAATGGGAGTCAATGACCAATCACGTTTCAATGATTTCTGTTTTACAACCAATCAGAGTCGTGTTTCACGAAATATTTATCAGTGTTATATTTACCATATTAAAGAAAGCTCCTCCTTTTTAATATTCTGAACAGGTCTGACCATTATTTTGCAGTGACTGAGCCTATAAGAAATACGGCTACCAGATTGTATATATAGTGCATAGATGTCAACACATAGTGCTTGCAGGAGTTAATATAAAAACATTTGTAGCAATTTATTATACCACCAAAAAAAAAAAGAAACCACTGTTTGCACTTTCTTAAATGTGTTTTTTTCCCAGGTAATAATCCAGAAAAATATAATTGTCATATTTACATCATACGACACCAGAAATGAATTAATATACAGTTTGATGTGTTTCATTTTTTCTCCACTAGAGAGCATTCTTACAATATTGCGTTCCTTTGGCAATAAATAGTATGATCTGGTTGCAGTGATAAACAAAAGAAGCAGATGAAGCGTACCTATCGTTTCTCATTTGTTTTCAAACATCGCCGTTTACATTAAATATATAAATATTTTAAAATAACTATAATTAAATAATGATTTGTGAGTAAACAGCTTAATTTTATTCGTTAAATAGTCCTAACAAATGCCACTCTTGATTTCCAAATTCTCTAGATAAATTCACTCCTCACTTCGTGAGTCGTGAATTTATGGATAATTTGGAAATCACTCGTGGCATTACTTATGACAATTGAGGAAGACAATAAAAACTTCAATCAGGTCTATAGGCACTAGAATTTGAACTAGGGACTCTTATTTAAGAATCTTTACTTAAGAGCAAATGAAGACGTAACAATAAAATGTATAACAGTGGAAGATCATCATTATACAACGAGACGTTATTTAATTAATGCATCAAGTAACTGCTTAATATTTCAGGGAGAGTAGAGAACAAAGAGAAACGTCGCGCAGGTGGACTAGATGCCAGGCGACAGGCATATCGGACATAACAAGATGTAGACTACGGTGAATTTAATTTGCAGAAACGGAAATTCGAAGCTGCTGTGTTTCACACTCGCACATGTACAGTATATCTGTTACAAGATCAGACAGGTACACATTGTCACCAACTTCATGTCCTACATGTAACATATTAAATTAAGAATATAATCAACGTTTTATAATTACATCTCAAGCTAATGAATATTAATTAATTTTATCAACTTTCGTTAATTAACTTGAAACTTTACATAAGTTATAGCTCTACCTTAACCTCCCTTTATCCCTCTACTTATATCTTTTCTTTAGTTTAACCACTCAATTCATAGGTTTTATCAAAAGGGGTGCTCGGGAAAACCATGGAGAAATATAATCTCAAGAATTCAATGAAGAAAACAAAAATAATGGCCTTTCGGGAAAAATATGCAGTTCGATCGAAAATAGTTTTGAACGATGAAATTATCTAACAAGTATAGAGTTTTAAATATTTAAGATGCCACATATCTTACAATTGGAAAAATGATCCATCCATAGTAATTCTGCCCGAGGGCAGGTCTTTCACTGCAGTCATAGCATTTTCATGCTATGCTTGCAGCTTTACTAGGGAATTGTAGGTGTGGTAGCTTCCCGTTGCTTTCCACACCGGTGAAGGATGATGATGATGATGATAAGGATGATGATGATGATTTCGGGGACCGTTTGGGCCTTAAAGTTTTCCTGACATTTGTCTTACAGGTGAGGAAAATCCCCGATAAAAACCTCACCCAGAAAAACTGTCCCGGCCGGGGATCGAACCCGGGCCCGCTGCATGAAAAGGCAGCACTCTACCTCGAGACCACACATGAAAAAATTATAAATTTTAAAGTATGTGGGGGACTATTAAAAGTACACAACAAACAAAAACAACAAAATAAACAATGCTAAAATTTTATAAGGTAATGACAGTTAACATTGTGACATACGGATCAGAAAACTGGTCCATGATTAGACCAGACAGAAGATTACCACAAACATAAGAGATGAAGTTCCTCAAATACGTTGCAGGATATACTCTAAGAGACCATATTCCTAGTGAAACAATTAGGCAAAAACTAAAAATGTTTAATCTAAGTGAAAAAATACAAAAATACAAAACTATAAACAAGAATGGCATGAACATATTGTAAGAATGGACTCTTCTAGGCTAAGAAAACAAGCACTGTTTTACCAACCTCAAGGCTATAGAGATGTGAGACGTCCTAGAAGACGATGGGAAGATGAATTCTGAGAGGGGGACAGGCCGACGGCCTACCATGAAGAAGAAGAAGAAGAAGATGATGATGATGATAAAGTTGTTGATGATGATGATGATGATGGGTGTTATGATCTCAGGGATATACAGGGTGGAAGTGATGTCTTCTTATTTTTCTTTTTTATAGGCATATGCCTGTTTATTTACACACACTATGGCAATGATGATTACATCTCATTCAATCTCTTGAGAGGTCTATCTACTTATCTTTTTCCTCTAGGATGTAGGTACTTCGCTGCTTTAATAAGCCTCGTATCGTCAGCTCTGTCCACGAGGACATTCCATTCTCTTTCCCTTGTTGTAATACGAGTAAATGTCTCAACATCTATGATATTGCATTCCTCCCTCACAACCTGGTTCCTAACTCGGTCAAATCTTGTTTTGTTTACTACGGCTCTTAAATTATTCATTCCTGCTGTTGTTATGAGTTGTTTCGTTTGGATAGTATCTGTTCGTATCTCCGCACTATATGTCATTACTGGTCGTACAAATGGTTTATAAACTTTTACTTTACTTTCCGTGTTTAAATATTTGTTTTTCCATACAACATCTCGTAAGTATCCTGATATTCTCGATGCTTTAAAAACCTATAGCTTTTACTCACACGCATATTCGTCTGGCTCATTGGGTACCGAGCCTTCCCGTCACGACAAGGTAGCAATCATCGTTTGGGAGGAATGGTAAGCGCTCTAATTCAAGGAGGTGTTAAATTACAACAAAATAAACACATCTTCCCTCTTTCATTTTGTGATTAACCCCACGAGAAATGAAATAATTAAGACCAAACTTTCTGAAAATCGCAACACACAGCGCACGTAAGATTCGCGTGATTCTTTTGACTACATATAAACAGATGTTCAGGGATAATTGATTGCAAGGCCATATCTTACATCCAATTCGCGACATTGTGCAATTTCTCTCGTTTTTATTCTAAAACATCAGACGTTTTCGCTTAATTTGCATGAACAATGTCATTTTTTTACAAAACTGCAAAGGAATAAAACATTCCTGTTCTTCGCTTTTAAGTATAAGTAAATGTAATCCTATGCGGCAAAGTGTATCGAGTTAGGCGGCATTTGCGGGATCAAGCTATTTAATTATGCTTAGGCTGTTTCCTAAACGCATGTAACTGGAATTAAAATAATTTAGAGTAATACATCTCATATTGACATATAATAACAGTTAGGTCTTGTAGATTACGACGGCCAGGACATGTGGCACCAATGGCGAATGAAATAGAGACATGTAAACTGCTTGTTGGAAAATCAAAGGGAAACTCTCAGTAGACAGGCCATGGATGAGATGGGAGAATAACTTTAACGCAATTAAAGTATGACAGCGTATGGTTGGGAAATATTTGCTCAGGATATGGATATGTGGAAAGCTTAGAGAAGTTATCTTCTTACTACAATAGTGACACTAGGTCACAAGATAAGAGTCTGCTAACAATCCCTCTTCATAGCACTTCCTCTTATTCTACTTCCCTCGCAGTAGCCTCTGCCCGCTCCTGGAACTTCCTTCCCCAAAATATCAGTGGTTGCCGCACACTTGGCACTTTTAAGTCACGCTTATACAGGTATCTGTTGTCAAATAATTAATTTTTCTCAATTTGTTTAAATTTATCCTATGTCATTAATAATTTTTCTCGTTTTTTTTTATATCTTGTACATATTTTATTAAATTCATTAAATCTTGAACTAAATCGAAATACATTATAAATAATAATTGTATTGTATATATAACATGTAAACGTTTATATTTATTGTAATTTAGATGTAAGAGTATTTTTTTTGTATTTTTTAAAACCTGGTTGAGTGGTGGACAAGGCCTTAGGCCCTTAACTCTGCCAGGTAAAATAAAACTAATTATTATTATTATTATTATTATTACTTACTCACTGGCACTATCGAACCCGTAGGTTCATGGCCGCGCAGACATAAGCTCTCCATACATCTCTATCCTGAGCTAATGCTTTCCAATCATTCCCTGTATAATCTACTTCCCTCAAATCATAGTTAATGTTGTTCTCCCACCTCATTCTTGGTCTACCAACTGGGCGTTTTCCCTGTGGCTTTCCTACAAGAAGCTTCCATGCAAGTCTTTCATTCCCCATACGTGCAATATGTCGTGCCCATCGCAGTCTACAAGACTTAACTGTTCTTATATCTGGCTTCCTATAAAGACCATGTAGTTCGTTGTTATGTAGTCTTCTCCATTCACCTGTCTGTTCATCTCTCTTTGGTCCAAAAATTTTCCTAAGTACTTTATTCTCAAATACTTGTAATCTCCTTTCCTCCCTTAAAGTAAGAGTCCATGTTTCGCACCCAAACAAAGAGGGATTAAAAAAATTAAAGGAAAAATTACTATTAACATTGTAATATTCTATAAGAATTAAAAAAATCATTTCCATAGCTTCGAATTATAGATACTAAAATCGAAAGGCCTAAAGCCCCCCATATAATATAACTGGTAGAATAATAGTTTTATATATTATTATTATTATTATTTATTATTATTATTATTATTATTATTATTATATTCGTTCGTCTATGTATCTCCGGATTTGATAGTGTCAGTAAGTTTGTTCATAATTAAGATACAGTCATGTCACGTGTAATGAACGTATTAAAGGAGATTGTAGTCGACCAAAAAGTAAGATTGTCTGAAGTTAGTGTTTCAGAGCACAGTGATCAAGATATCAAAGTCAGATACAGGCGTGTAACTGGAGTTAAATAAATTTTAGAGTAATAAATCACACCTTGACATATCCCTGGGCTTATACTAGAAAGTAATGCGGTTTAATTAAATCAGATAATGCCGTTGGTGAATTGGAGAAGTAGGTATTAATTTCCTGAGAACAAAGGGTGGAGGGAGTTTTGTATATACATATACCAATCTCACACTCTAAGTAAGACAATGTTACTGTAATTAAATACTTAATTAATCACTGTTTCCGAACTTCATAATCCGAAAGTTAAGTCCCGTTAAACACCTGCTTAATCCGCCCTGTGGCAGTCGGATTACAGTTGTGCTTTGCTAAGTTACAAGGCGACCACTCACTATACCACTACAGCTGCAATTTATTGCTTCAGAATAAGAAATGCCTATATTTAAAACAGGATCACGCCTTGTTTAATATGGATATATGAGTGAATTAAGTGTTCTTTTTTTAATTTTTTTTTTGTCTCAGTGGAAACCTCCACTTTGAAATGATCACTCACTCTGAGGGGCCCTCTATTTTCTTGTGTGTGAGAGTATACATTCCTTAACAAATACATAATAGCTTAAAAAACTAAAACAATATTAGAAAACCGAACTAAAAAATGAAAAATAATTTTAATTTCCATCACGCTTGCTATAAAATTCTTCTTCTTCTTCGGCTTTCCCCCATTTACAGGTTTGCCGCCTTCAGTTTCCATTTATCTCTATCATTCCAATCTCCCTCTTCCAAATTCCTATCATCCATTATAGTTCTGACGTAGGTTTTCCATTTCCATCTTGGTCTACCACGTTTATTTCTTCCAGGGGGTGATCGTTGGTATATATTTTGTGGTCATCTTTAATTCTCCATTCTTTGTACATGGCCATACCATTTTAACACATTGGTGACCGACTGCTGTGCGTTCCATCCACCGCTGCTGGACCGGACATTTCTGTCAGTAGCGTGGACTTTTAAATTTTAAACCGCGCTAGCACAGTGTGATTTTTACATCAATATATTTACAGTCAATAACAATATTGCATAAGTAAATCTTTATTAGTGTTCTCATCAGACCTTCTAGTAGAAATTGAGGGTTTGATAGCGTTCTGGGGGTAAAGGCGGCCGTCACGCAGGGCTGACAACCCGGCTGACATCAAGGGCCGATTGTTCAGAAAAAGTCGGAGCCTTAATCTCCCACTACCTCAAGGGCCTCCTGAGGCCTGTAGTGGGATTACCTTACTTTAATAATGAAACTATCTACCATTGTGATTTCAGTATAGCATCGCCGCCTGACCGTGTTAGATTCCCTTCCTGGATGATGATTTTTTCATCACCCATAAGACACGTTTGAGGAAACTTTTAAGGCCCAAACGGTCCCTGAAAATCATCTGGCCATCGTAATCATCATTATCATGCCACAATGCTTTCTTTGTATGAATGTGTATGTGCCAATGGCATGTTTAGTCTTAATGTAATATTTTCTAGGAGAAGGACCTGGCTTTGAGCTGATCACTCATTCGTGGAGGCCCTCTATGTCCCTATGAGATAAAAAAGCATGTATCTGTTCCAGATTTCAAAACCCCTCTCTCGACAGGTTGTGCCACTTTAAGGACCTGTCCGTTGCCTTGGCGTAGTCGGTAGAGTCCCTACCTTCCACTCCGGCGACTCGGGTTCGATTCCTGACGGGGTAGGGGATTTTAAATCTCCACCTTGGGTCTGGGTGTGTGTATCCTGGCCTTGTGTTTATGTGAGAATTAAAGAAAGTTAACAAACAGGTAAAACAAACAAAGATGAAGATAAAACAATAAGGAAAAACCAGTATTAGTCCGTCGCCGTGACGTAGACGGTAGAGTCCCTACCTTCCACTCCGGCGACCCAGGTTCGATTCCCGGCGGGGTAGGGGATTTTAAATCTCCACCTTGGGTCTGGGTGTGTGTATCCTGTCCTTGTGTCTATGTGAGAATTAAAGAAAGTTAACAAACAGGTAAAACAAACAAAGATAAAGGTAAAACAATAAGGAAAAACCAGTATGAGTCCGTCGTCGTGGCGTAGTCGGTAGAGTCCCTACCTTCCACTCCGGCGACCCAGGTTCGATTCCGGGCGGGGTAGGGGATTTTAAATCTCCACCTTGGATCTGGGTGTGTGCCCTGTCTTGTGTTTGTATGTGTGAATAAGATAAAAATGTTAACAAAGGTGAAACAAAAAGGGAAACAGTATAAACGAAAGAGAACGGGGGAAAAAAAAGCCCGGATGGCTTGTGGCATGTAAACAGTACGTATAAGGAACTTATACGTACCATAGAGGTTAAACGAAGTTAGCGGAATGGAATAAATGAAGAGGATTGGTTAAAAATTTAACAATAATACACGGGCATATCGGTGAGGTCCTACAGCTTCCTGTATTTTGAGAGATAATTAACATAAAACTGTTTGATGGAGCGGATTTTTGCACTTCAGCATTAATGCATGAAGTCGTGATGCGAAATTAATTGCGAGAATAGGTTGATGAAATTACGAGAAGGCATTTTAAAATAACGATGAGATGGTTAACAAAGTTTGTTTTCATGAATTACCACATTTTGTTCAGTAACATCGTTAACTGGAAATCGAACCTGTGACCTTTTGTATTATTCCAGTAGAACAAGCGTGTCATTGATAGCATTAGATAAATGACGTGTGACAAGAGACATTGCGCCTAATTAACAGGCATGCAGCACAACCCCGATCAAACTTTTCATACTACTGTAACTTCCTAAATAAATTCCATATGCCATCACTTCGCAACAGTCTCTTCATGCAGAAGTAATCTAGTATTGTAACTTATAGGCATTTATTGAGAGCTGTTGTATCTCATATCAATGCGAAAATTAAAGACAATGAATTATTTTATCCAATAAAAAAATCCTATAACCATTTATGTCTTCTTGTAAGCCCATGTTTCCCTTAACAGATATTTAGGCGCTCTCCTCCTATAGGGAAGAATTTGAACCATGTTAATTTAGTTACACTTGTTTTCGTATAGACGTCCTCTGAGTGGTCCGTGGTCAGCGTTACGCCTCATACTGACATCTAGGAAACCAAGGTAGTACTAGGACGAGAAAATTCGGTAAATGTTGCTTAGAGGCCTTTCATTGAGGCTTAAGGATCTTTTACGAGCCTGAACATCTTCAGACTCGGGACCCACGGCTTAAAGTCCCTCCCTGAGGACTTGCTCCTTGGATTTTTCCGTCCTAAAAAATCCATTGACCCCGGCCTTGTTGGAACCCGCGACCCTCGGGACCGGAGGCAAGGAGCATAACCACTAGTCCACCGCGGCCGATACCATTTATGTAAACTTATATAATTTCTGTACAAGTAGATAGAAAGTACATTTTTTTTTTCAAATTCCCCAGGTTGTTATTTCGACTTGTCTGGTGTTCTCCCTGCATGGCATACTTGTATCCCACTTCTATGGTTGAGGCGCCTGGAAGGCGAGGTTACGTTGCCCCGATGATATGAGAGTTGATGATGATGGTAATGATGCGGCAGGAGAGGCCTTACACTAAACTTCAGCTAATTAGGCGAATATGATATCGATGCTGATGGCCAGATGGTGTTCCGGGACGTTTTCTGACATTTATTTTACAGGTGAGGAGAAACCTCCAAAAAAATCTCACCCAAGAGACTTGTCCCGACCGGGGATCGAACCCAGGCCCACTGCGTGACAAGGCAGCACTATGTCGTATTTCAGTAGTTTGCAATATTACAAAAAAAAACGGAAAAGGAACCATTACAGTACCATGTACTAATATATTCACAAAAAATGTATTTTTAGTCAATATATCGTCGCACGTTGTAGAGGGGTCTCTCACAGGAGATGTTCTTTAATAAATACCGTAGATATTCACACAAAACTTTTACAATCACTTCGTTACTTTTCTAGTAGGCCTGTTCCACTATCTGCTTTCCTCAAATCGCTGTCAATGATGTTTCTTCCTTTACCATTTTATCGTCACGCAAATTGTTTCCACTCACTAATTATTTCAGTTGGCACAGTTTCATTTCAATTCACTTTCTCGCTATCTAACCACAACCTCCGCACATAGTTTTTATAAGCTACGACAGGACAGTTCTCGGCGTCCAGTTGAGATTCTTCTAGTGTAGAAGTTTCTGACATCGAACTTTCCTGATAAGGAGAGTAGATGCGTACTGAACCTTCCAACATATCCAGACGCATATAAACATTTCTTCACTTATTTTTCAACAGTTTTTTTCATCACTAAACAATATGAGATCTAAGGATCTC
Source organism: Diploptera punctata (assembly GCA_030220185.1). NCBI lineage: Eukaryota > Metazoa > Arthropoda > Insecta > Blattodea > Blaberidae > Diploptera > Diploptera punctata. The sequence continues at coordinate 296,625 of JASPKZ010002693.1, read as the reverse complement.
CCTCCGTCGCCAGCGCAATTCAAATATTACTATTAAAATGTGTCACATTATTATTAAATACTGACAAACATAATTAATATATTTACAAGCAAACAATTAATATAAATTAAGTAGACGTAAATAATACATTCAGTACTTATATCATGTATTCGACTAAATAAGGATTAATTATATTTAAGGTTACAAAAATGCATTTTTAATAATTGTTATTCAATTTACATTTTATTTCGTCAATTAGCAGCACTGACTGAAACGACTTTAATTTCTTCCTGATTACATATTCTTAACTGTGAATTTATGAAATGATTGATTTCTGTTGGGATTTATTTTGAATGTATTATTTTTAATTGTAATTTATATATACCAATACTTCAGAAATCTGGAAAAACTTGAACAGAATGGGAATTGGGAGAAAAGACACACAGGTAGACAAATTACCTGTTTCCCTGGACACACTCAATAATCACTTCACAGGCATAATTACTACTCCAAATGATAAAGAACAAACAATAAATGAATTATCACTGACAAATCAACCCGACAGAGAACATTTCCACTTCTCATATCTTACAGATTACGCCGTAAAGGAAGCCATCATGGGAACAAAAATCAAAGCAGAAGGAACTGACCGTATAAATATTACTTTACTGAATAAAATAATCGACGATATACTACCTACTATAACTCATTTTTAACTCCTCACTAAAAACTTCTACATATCCCTCATTGTGGAAACAAGCCCTCGCCCACTGCCTAAAGTTAAAACGCCCTCAACTCCGAACGACTTTCGACCCATTAGCATTTTACCTACCCTTTCAAAAGCTCTGAAACGATTAGTCCATAAACAACTGACTGACTACCTAAATGAATACAACCTTTTAGATCAATTTCAGTCAGGATTCAGGGCAGGACACAATACAAATACTGCTCTACTAAATATTTGCGAAGACATACGCGAAGGTGCTGATAATCGAAAACTTACCATTCTTACATTACTGGACTTTAGTAAAGCATTCGACACGGTAAATTTGGACTTATTGTTGCATAAACTTAAAAACCTCTTACTCTCTGATAGTGCCACGCAGTAGTTGAATTCCTACCTTCATGAGCGCCAGCAATCTGTTGTAGGAAATCATGCATTATGATCTTCTTGGTCCATATGTAAAACTGGGGTTCCACAGGGTTTGGTGCTTGGACCTTTGCTTTTTTCAATCTACATAAATGACATATCCAACTCCCTAAAGCATTGCAAACATAATTTATTTGCAGACATCATGCTAATCTACATCCACACATACAAATATTCTCTAAATGACGCTGTTGCCAAACTAAACAAGGTTCTTCACTCACTAATCACTTGGACAGTTTTATATGGATTGCAATTATCCTAGAAAGTAACAGTCAAACATTATGGGTCACCAGAGACTATTATCTACAATTAACCTAAACACAGTCTTGCATGTGTCACTAAATGGAGTTCAAATCCCTTATAACGAGGCAGTAAAATTTCTTGGAGTATTTAGTCAAAAAATTATAAAATTTAACAGAGTAACAGGAATTATAAATAATATTTTCAAGCCAAACACAGTACAGCAACACACACGAACTAGAATTTATAAAACACTGGCCAGGCCCATATTATGTTACGACAGTGAGGCCTGGACAATTCGCAGTGTAGATGAACAAAGACTAACTGCGGCAGAAATTAAATGTATGAGACGCACTGCGGGCTATTCAAGGACAGACCATAAAAGGAATTCTGACATTCTCAAAGAATTATAAACAGAATCAGTCATGGAATATGTACAAAAATACAGAAACAACTGGAAATCTCACGTACGAAGAATGAGCAGAACAAGAATACCACGTCAGATTTTAAATTACCAGCCACCAGGCAAGAGATCTTTGGGCAGACCCTTCAAACGTTGGATTGAGACCGTAACAGACCACTAGGTCTATCACATGAAAGGAAGAAGAAGAAGAAGAAGAGTATTTATTGACAACAACTTAAATTGGAATACACAAATAAACCATACATGCAAAACAGTCTTCTCAATAATACATTCATTAAATCGCAGAAGAAATTGTCTGCCATTCGCTCTTAGGAAAATGTTAGTCACTTTTGATTATTGTGACACTTTTTACAGACTAAAATATTATTTTTACCCAAAGACTTCAACGCGTTCATAATTCTTGCGCACGTTTTATTTGTTGTATTCGCAAATTTGACCATGTTACACCGTCCCTGGAACAATTATCGTGGCTTCGTTTAAGAGATCGTAGAACTGTCCATTCGCTATCCCTTCTCTATAAAATACTTCACACATCATCGCCTAATTATTTATCACGCCGCTTCATAAGACTATCCGACACACATAATCTTGACACTCGATCCCATCAGCACTGTCCTTTATATACCTCCTCATCACACTGTATATTATTCATTATTTTTTACGGTCTCACTTACCAAAACATGGAATTCCCTTCCGCCCTCTCTCAGAGACTGTCAAACTATAACGTCCTTCAAAAACAAACTAAAGAATTATTTAACAACAAACTAACTTATGCACCTCACTGATAGTATTCTTTTAACAATTAATAAATTTAATTATCTATGAAAATAATATTAAGATTAACAAATATTTTCTTCTGTTTTGTTTTAAATATTGTATAATGGTAAAATTAGATTTCTATATCTCATTACTTTTCTTTGTTTTTTTATATAATTTAAACAGGGACAATTTAATATGTCTTGCTTGAATGCATTTTATTATTAGTTTTAGTCTTAATTTTAACTAACATTAACTGGTTCCATTATAGATCGTAATATAATAGATATTATCTTTTTTGATCAAATTTTTCTTTAGTATTTAATATTAGAGTTAATTGAGATTGTTATATTCTGATGTAATATATGTTTGTCCTGGTGAGTAGAAGAGAAGGCCACGTGGCCTTAACTCCACCAGGCTAAATAAATCTAATCTAATCTAATCTAATTTCAACTGCTGTTACTAAATACCAAAATAATGATATACATTTATAAATATATTTTTATCGTTTACTTCATGATGTGTCCATGAATAAAACATGGGTAATGAGTATATGGAACGGTTCAGAATTCTGAGAAAAGCAAGCCACCTCGTAATTTTAATATTAGTCGCTTGAATTATTACGCTAGAGTGACAAGTTATCATGAGTTGAGATTGATATGAAAAATAAACTAAGTAGCTTACCAGGAATAAGTAAATTAAATACTGATATATCGAAGTGAAACAAAAAGTACATGTTAGCATGTAAGAGAAGGATGATGGATTGCTAGAGCTATGCTTGCTAAAAGCATCAGATTAAAATTATATCTAGATTACCCTCAAATGGGGAAAACTGCAAGAAATGTTTTTCATGAACAAGTCAAACGGTATTGCGGTTTAACGAAGCATCGGTCCCAGTGAACTATAGTTCCGAAGTTCGCGACTGTACAACATATTAATATTTATAGGGAAAATGCATTAGTGACGACAGTGTAATAATTTAAAGAATTGTTTTTTATTTTTTAATATATGATTTACGAGCAGCCTTATAGGCTGATAAATAATTAGGCGATGATGTGTGAAGTATTTTATAGAGAAGGGATAGGGAATGGACAGTTCTACGATCTTTTAAACAAAGCCACGATAATTGTTCCAGGGACGGTGTAACATGGTCAAATTTGCGAATACCACAAATAAAACGTGCGCAAGAATTATGAACGCGTTGAAGTCTTTGAGTAAAAATAACATTTTAGTCTGTAAAAAGTGTCACAATAATCAAAATGGGGCATTGCAAGTGACTAACATCTTCCTAAGAGCGAATGGCAGACAGTTTCTTCTGCGATTTAATGAATGTATTATTGAGAAGACTGTTTTGCATGTATGGTTTATTTGTGTATTCCAATTTAAGTTGTCAATAAATACTCCTAGAATTTTTACTGTCTCACTATAAGGGATTTGAACTCCATTTAGTGACACATGCGAGACAAGTGTTAGCGTTTGAGGGAAATACAGGTGGTTTCTGTGTCTTATCATTTATTTATTTACTTCACTAGAATATAAAGTTCTAAGAACTGTAAACACATATGATTGAATGATAGCAACAGCTGATTCTAGAATTAGAAGAGCAATTTGAGTGGGAAGTACAGTATTTTACCTTTCCCATATATTCGCGGACCAACGGATCTGTGCCCCTACAGCGCTGACATCGTTCTTAGAAAAACACACGTCTATACTCACACCATTTCACCACACTCACTGTAAGTCAAACAGCAGCCACAGGTAACTTATCGAATAGGGATTTTGCCAAACTTCCTCCAGTGTCATGACTGTTGAATATTGAATAATGCAAGGTTGGAGTTCAGTTGACAATACTGGAGTGCAAGTGCAAGAGATAGATAGAAACGAGAGAGAGAGAGAGAGAGAGAGAGAGAGAGAGAGAGAGAGAGAGAGAGAGAGAGAGAGAGAGAGAGAGATAGGAGTGCAGGGAGGGAAATGATTTGCCGAGGCAGAAAAGGAATTAGGCTTTAGTTCGCATTATCTTAGGGGGCACAGATCCGTTGGACAGACAATAGTTTCTATATCCTACGAAATAACAGTGCGCATGAGCATGAGTTTATAGACATGTCGCTATTTTCTGTCCAGCGTAAGAAAGACACCTTAGGAAAATAAATGGGCGAGTAATCCACGTAGCACATGACTGCTGCAGTGACTGCGATTCGTTCATGACCAAAGGTTAGTTCAGCGGAAGCAAAAAAAATAGATCATGTACTCGATTAATAGAATTGCATATTTAAAGTTATTTATGTTAACTATAGTTGATCAAAATACAGTATATACCTTCACATTTCTTCGAAGGTCGGAGACTAACTAAATATTCGCATTTGTTTGAAAATGAACGATTCTTGAGAGGAAGTTCAATGTCGGTTACAAATATGGCGGCTGTCGGCTAGTTTATGTTAACTTAACTCAGTGATAAAATGTGTGATCAAAATTATTAGAAGCACAATGGGACATAGTTAAAGAGTGGTGAAAAACGGTTTTAAATATATTTTGTAATTTTATGAAGCATAATCCTGGCCTTGTACTAAACGACATAGTGCATTAATTTATGGGTTTGTAACAAACAGCTGACAGAGTTCGCCTGCACTCTCACACGTGGTGCGCGGAGTAATACATTCGGAAGTCAAATGTCAAAGTGTTCTTCTTACGTTGGATAGATAATAGGTGAAACCACATATCTTTGAAGTCCTACATAAAGCTTATAGAGCTTTCGCTAGATGGCAGCACGTGTGGTATGACTAATCTTCGAAATAAATTCCCAAACGTTTATTAGAAATGGATGCACACTAAACATAACAAAATAAATTACCTACATACTATTTACTGAAGTGTACACTAATCTGATGTACACTAACACTAAATTAACATAAATAGCACTAACCTAACAAAAGTAGTGGAATTGAGTTGTTGATGGTGGCAACATTGGAAGAGGAGGGAAAATAACTAGTGAATATCACATTGTTATCTAGAAATGTAATGTTACCGTGTTTCTTGTAAATAAATAAATATGTAAAAATTATAAAAGAATGTCGAAAAACTACTGTCGAAAAACGTTTAAAATATTACAAAAGTCAGTAAAGACAGAAGTAGAAAGTCGAGTAACAGTATTACAAGAATATACCATGGAAAATTAAGGGAAAGGTAATGCACTCCTGAGCCGCGTTTGAGACTTGCCTTTTAAAGGTCCCGAGTCCAAATCCTGATGCCGACCATCTTTACTGAGAAGGGAATTGTCAACTATTGCATGCCGAAACCTACCTTTAAATATCTTCCAGATAAACCTTTGATGTACCAAGGCCGTGCCCAAAAAGCATTTTTTGCCGTTCTTAACTGCAAGGCAGTAAAATCCAGCGCCAAATATCTCTTTCAAGCTATAGGGAATTGGTAGATTGGATAACCCTCACTACCTACCGTCATTGTCGCGTCCAGCCTCACTCCACTCCGCTCTTGCTGATGCAGGGAAGTCCATCTTCTCCATACAGTTGGATGCAATTGCTGGATTCTCGTTCGATTTGTGTGCCTTGCAGTTAAAAACGACAGTTTTTTTGGACACATCCTTGATACATCACAGCACTTTTCAGGGAAATTTCAAAATAGATTTCGGCATGCAATGGTTGCCAGTTCCCTTGTGATTTTTTTTCTGGTTTTCCTCATTTGTCAAGACAACTGCTGAGTTTGAATTTCATTAATGGAACTCATTTCATCACTCACCATTCATTAACCAGTAAAACTTGTTAAAACACATATGGTAAACAAAACAATAGAAACATTTCCTACTAGATCAAAGTAAAGATCCTAGATACGATATATATATATATATATATATATATATGGTATGATAAGAAACATAAATGCCTGGGCGGGATTCGAACCCGGATCTCTGAGATCCGGGTTCGAATCCCGTCCAGGCATTTATTTTTCTTATCATACCATATTAAGCTTGCATTGCTCAATGTTAAAGATTTAATTATAACATATATATATATATATATTATATTGCAGATTTTCGCGGATATAAGTATTAATATGAGAGTTTTCTTGGGTTTTCCGCGTCTTGGATTCAAGTTAGGCCTCTGGAATGATAATGGCATGTGGGATCATGCCGAAACGTCGGAATCAGTGGCCAGAGGCCTAACTTGAATCCAAGACGCGGAAAACCGAAGAAAATTCTCATATTCATATATATAATGTTTTTGTTTTATTATTTATAGATTCTTTAACATATATATATAGATGTTAAAGATGTTAAAGAATCTATAAATAATAAAATAAAAACATTAAATCTGTCTCTCTTTTGCATCTTAATTTAACCTCTTCTTTATTGGTACTTTTACATTTCCACGCCACCCGGACTTTGCAATCCATTGGGAGTGGATTTGAAATTCTATCTCATATAGGCCTACTTATATTTTTTTGATCACACAAGGACACAGACGGCCTCTTCGGGTAAGTGTTGAAGTTCAATGCCAAGGTCACTTCCGACGTATTTGACATGCGATTCATATAGATTTCTAATTTCCATCCATAGTAATTCTGCCCGAAGGCAGGTCCTTCACTGCAATCATAGCATTTTCATACTATGCTTGCAGCTTTACTAGGGAATTGTAAGTGTTGTAGCTTCCCGTTGCTTTCCACACCGTTGAAGGATGATGATGTTCATGATGAGGATATTGATGATGATGATGACCATATGATTTCGGGGACCGTTTGGGCCTTAAAGTTTTCCTGACATTTGTTTTACCGGTGAGGAAAAACCCTGATAAAGACCTCACCTAGAAAAACTGCCCTGACCGGGGATCGAACTCGGGCCCGCTGCGTGACAAGGCAGCACGCTACCTCGAGACCACAGCGGTGGACATTACTAATTTAATGAATGGGAATTTTGGGTAAAGACATACAAAGTGTAAAAATGGAAATAAATGGATATAGGCCTATAATTAGAATAATTATCTAATTTTAACTATCTTGGAAACATAATTTCAGAAAATAAATGGGATATAGAAATAAAATTAGAAAAATATAATAAATTAAATGGCATAATAAAAATAAATTTTTAAAACCAATGTCACCAGAAACCAAATTTAGATTACTTAATATAATTTCAAAACCAGCACTTAAATAAGAAAGTGATGTTTGGGTCCTGAATCAGAGAGATAAAAAGTCATTGGAAGCAGCACATGTGCGTTTTTAAGACCATTTCTTGGGCTCACAACGTTAGATCATCAAAGAAATATTGGTATCAGAAAAAATTGAAAGTCGAAAATGTATTAAATGATATAATCAAATATCAACAAAATTAGAAACAACATGTTTTGAAGATGGAAAAGGGAAGATTACCCAAACTATTTATACAATATCGACCACAGGGAAAGAGATTTGGGAAGGCCACGGCGTAAATGGATTCGCCAAGATCACATTGAATAAACTACAGGCGACAGATCCTACTAAAATGTTCATCATGATTATATTAACTACATACATAAAGACTTTATTAAGCTAAAAGTAAGATACATACAATGTTATTTACAAATATGGATCGCACGGGCAGTAAGTCGTACGTGCTCTTGACAGTCCGTTACAATAAATTGATGTTTGATAATAATATACTTAAAACAAAAAAAAACAATAATATTACAATTAGATATCAATACAATTACATCATACATTAACTTAGTTATGTAGAATTATTAAGAATTAATGGTATTGCAATTTGTTAACATATTTATTTATTCCTGAATAAGTGTTCTTATTTTCCGCGTTTTGTCCAGAAATCTACCCAAGTTTATCCAATTCTCTGGGTTTACCAGTAACTCGTAGCGTGCCAATCTTTCACGATTTCAATTTAGAAATCTTTCCGGTAATAACTGATACCTCCAATATTCTAAATCGTTACATTTTCCTAATATATATATCTCGACTTCAAAGCTCCCGCTCATTGGACATATTCGCATGTCGTGATCGTCGCTAATATTTAAAAATTGTTATGAACTGATGGTTAGGAGAAAACAGAACGTGATAATGTATGTTCAACCCAGAATGTTCCTTGAGAATTGAGAAAAAAAAAAGCATTCTCAATCATAATGTAAAGTGCCGGAGTTTTAATTCGAGACCTCCTATAATGAGTTATATTTTAAACGTATATCTACAGTTTTTTTATTTTAATTGCTGAAGTTTTGGAATAATATTTTCATTGGAAGTGATAATCTCATTAAACATAGAAGAAGCTGTGAAGGATGACCGACATTTCCGTTTCTTTGAAGCATTCAGAATATTGCGACTGAGTGAGACGTCCATTCGAAGGGATGACAAACAAGAGCGGGTCATTTATCTTTCAACTGAATCCTGTCTTCATACAAGCTGTTAGTGCTTGTCGCCATTTCAGCACAATTACCCTCTCAGGATTCACTATTAGCATTCGCATATTACTTGCCTTCATCAGTTTTTATAGCACAATTATTTCTAGCTAACACCCGGCGTGCGCTGCTACGCCTAAATAAATTAAATATTGAGGGTTAATTAATTATATAATAAGATACTTTATGGGAGCGAAACTTGGGTAATGACCAAAAAAATTCAAAGTAGAACACAAAGCGCAGAAATGAACTTCCTTAGAAGAACAAAACGCTGCACAAGATTGGATCGGATAAGGAATGAAGATATAAGATCAGAGTTAAATATATATCCATTGGATGAGAAAATCAGAGAATATAGAGAGAAATGGTTTACACATGTGGAAAGAATGAATGTATCAAGATTACCAAGAGCATCATTCAACTGCAAGCCAAGAGGTACAAGGAATGTAGGAAGGCCAGTGAAAAGATGGACAGAACAACTGTGAGGCGGAACAGGCAATTTGCCTAGCCCGTGAAGTGAAGAAGGAGAAGATAAAACTAAACATTAAAATGTATCTGTCGACAGGTGCCGTCGTCCTCAACTTTGTTAAAATGGTGTATATAAAATTAACTGGAGGCCTTTCGGAAGTTAAGTTCCATCATCAGCAGGTTGAGCAGCAAGTGTTGCTGTTACAAACTCTTGGAGTATACATCATCGTAAACAACAACAACTAGTAGCAGAAGCTCAATCTGCTGATGATGGAAGTTAACTTCCGAAATGCCTCAAGTTAATTTTATATACATGATTTTAACAAAGTTGAGGGCGACGGCATCTACCAGCAGGTACATTTTAATTTTTAGTTTTTATCTTATGACTATTCACCTCAACGGAATTTGATATGAATTTTATTAGTATTGAATTAATTATATGCTATACATTGCGACGAACCAAGCATGGACGTTGCTGGGTAAACCACCACTTCAAAGGTCCAATTTCGCTAATTTCTGGATAGTACTCGTATGTACCTCGAACTCGAATCCGCTGCGTCTGAGGCAAAGACGTTACCATGTTTGTCACACTTATTTTAAAAATATTTTAATAGGTCTAATAGAGTTTCTGATAAGTCACTCCATATTTTAAATTGTCTTCTTCTTGTAATCTTGTAAGCCCATGTTTTCCTTTAACAGAGATTTAGGAGCTCTCCCCCTGCAGGGAAGAATTTGAACCATACTAATTTAGTTACACTTGTTTTCGTATATATGTCATTTGAATGGTCCGTGATCAGCGTTCTGCCTCATACTGACATCTAGGAATCCGACGTAGTACTAGGACGGAAAAATTCGGTAAATTTTGCTTAGAGGCCTTTTCATTCAGGCTTATGGATCTTTTACGAGCCTGAAAATCTTCAGACTCGGGACCCACGGCTTAAAGTCCCTCCCGGAGGACTTGCTCCTTGGATTTTTCCATCCTAAAAGATCCATCGACCCCGGCCGGGTTTGAACCCGTGACCCTCGGGACTAGAGGCACTAGTCCATCGCGGCCGATTATTTTAAATTGTTAAAATTTATTTAATCATTTATGAAAGTATTTTTATTGGATCTACTATTGTTAGATACACTATCTTTGAGGTTTTCTTTGACATAATTTTAGTTGAATGCCGCTTGTGTTGAGTGTTAAAGAGCGTGTCAAAATAGCAGATCCTTATGGGGTATGGAATCTACGATGCGAATACGAAGGTGATGAATGATTGAAAGAGGGATCCATATAACATTGAAAATGCAGAAATAATTTAAAATTTCCGTACAAAGTTAATAATAGGTTGTGTCAATGATGCAAGGAGAACAGGAAGACATTAACTTCGAGGACATGAGAATGTTGTAAAGTTCATGAAAAGCTAACGATGAGCCCTAAAAATAATTGCGGCAAGGATCTCGTCAAAGTAGTGTACAAGGAAAAATAAACCACTGAAATTAGATGAATTGCAAGCAACAGTATCCAAGGAACAGTAAAATAGCCAGTACTTGTTATTTAGCCTAACGGGAGTGCATTGAGGAGGAAACCATATACCTGCTAGGTTGTTGGCTTATTGTCATCCTTACCCTAAAATACTCTAACAGAATTTATAAAAAAGAACACTTGAAAATTTCTATGCAATGATATGTGTAATGAAGTTTGTCCATTTCAATTTATTTAATTGAAATACTAAGGTAATTTCCAGACAAATGGCAAATAGGCATTTATAGGCATTGTAAGCTGAAATAGGCATTTATAGGCCAAATGAACTTCATGAAAACCAACTCTAGGGTCATTGGTATGAACTTATAAGAAGTCACTTTTACAATGTCTATAATAGATAACTATAGGCATGTGTAATGAAGTTTGTCCATTTTAATTTATTTAATTGAAATACTAAGGTAATTCCCAGAAAAATGGCAAATAGGCATTTATAGGCATTGTAAGCTGAAATAGGCATTTATAGGCAAAATTAACTTCATGAAAAACAACTCTAGGGTCATTGGTATGAACTTATAAGTAGTCACTTTTACAATGTCTATAATAGATAACTATAGGCATTTTACCTAACATCCGGTCTCTAGACATCACTATAATTTAGAGGTGTAAAATAGTAAAATATATGGTTTAATCTTGGTTTATTTACCTTCAAGTTTGGCTTTCAGTAAGGAGTATAGATGTTGTATGACTAATAGTATACGGTGAGAGGTTGGGAAGTGGTTTTACAGAAGCGAGGAAAGTGTTTAAAAATCGAGCGATAGCGAGGTTTTTAATTTCCGAGATTCTGTAAAACAGTTTACAAACGTGTGTTATACATTTCTTTATGCGCGATGGTGTTTTCAAAATAATAATTAATAATAAAATAATATCTTTGTTGGAAATATTTGCGTTATAAACAACCGACTAACGTTAAGAGTGTGGGCAATGTTTATTAGTTGAAACAACAGGAGGCCTTGAGGCCAATTATTGATAACATGGCCGCAAGTTCGTATTTATTGGTTTATATTGTTTTAAATATAGTTCGGTTCATTTAAAGTACAGTGATTTGTTTCGTATAATATATATTAACACTACCTTTTGGATATTTTTTTCAATATACATTGTACGTAGTATACATGGAGGGCAGTGGTTTTACTTCCCGCACGTGGGTGTAACTTTAATATTACAGTATAGTTATTTAGGTTGGCAATCCCGAAATGTAGGAAGTTGAACTTTCAATCATGGTCGCCATTGCTCTAATTACGAAAAAACGCACCATCGCGCAAAAAAGTACTTTTTTGCGTGATAGAGCGTTTTGTCGTACTTACAGCTATGGCGACCATGATTGAAAGTTGAACTTCTACATTTTGGGGTTGCCAACCTAAATAACTATACTGTAATATAATAATTATATTGTAATATTAAATATTACAAACCACGTGTGGGAAGTAAAACCACTGTCCTCTATGTATACTACGTACAATGTATATACAACAAATATCCAAAAGGTAGTGTTAATATACATAATACGAAACAAATCACTATATTTATATGAACTGAACTTTATTCGAAACAATATAAAACAATAAATACATACTTGCCGCCATTTTATCCTTGATTGGTGTCACGGCCTGCAATAGTCTCAGCAAATAAACATTACCCACAGTATTAACGTTATTTAGTTGTTTATAATAAACGAAAATATTTCCAACAAAGATATTATTTTATTATTATATATTATTTTGAAAGCACCATCGAGCAAAAAATAATGTACAACGCACGTTTTATGAAGTGTTTTACAGAACCTCGGAAATTAAAAACCTCGCTATTGTTCGGTTTTAAACATTTTCCTCGCTTCTGTAAAAACCACTTCCCAATCTTGCATCGTAATATACTATTTGTAGGTTTCAAGAAAATGTAGCGTACTCTTGAAATGGATTAACCTACATAGTTGTATAAAATATTACTAATTTGGAAGTTGGTAGAAGTTTGGAAAGAGTGTGTCGCATTTGGTGAGATTTTATTCTGTCCATTAAAACAGGATAGTTTTTCTGTGGTGACATTTATTTCTATTAGTTGTCTACATTGGACATTAATAGATGTAGCTAGATGATTCGAAAAACACGCCCTCTCAGACATTTTCTGCAACAAGAACTGTTAATGGCTGTTCTTGAGACAAATAATTTGAGTTTTGTGGGAAGCACATCTTGGACGTAATCCCAATCCTGGCCGGTCTCTTAATGATCATTTTTCTTTAGTTTTTGTTTAAAGTAGATTTCTAGTTTCGAAATATCGTAATTGCATTTCAGAACTGACTGAAATTGTTCACTGATTTGATATTAATGATGCATTATAATGGTATAATCTTTGAAAAAATAGGGGTCATGTCGAATTGCTTCACATTTCATAGTTAATGAGATAAAAGGCGTTTTTGAAGTATAACACATCAGGAACTTGGCGGTGTAATGTGTCGAAAAAAAATCCATTATCTTCCTTACAAGGGAACTGTCAACCTTTGCAGCGAAAACTTACCTTGAAATTTCTCCCAGAGATGCGTTATAATGTAACTAGGCAGTGCCCAAAAATTATGTCGCTTTTAAATGCAAGGCATTAAAATTATGCTCCAAATGTATCATTTAAACTGTAGGCAACTAATTCGCAACACCTGTACTAGGAGATTGGATAACACTCACCATCTGCCGCCCTCGCCCCGTCACGCCTCACTGTACAGTGGGTTGAAATTGCTGGAATCTGGTTATGATTTCTGTGCTTCACAGATAAAAACGGCAGCTATTCTTTTTTGAAATGGTCTTGGTACATAACAATGCTTTTCTGGGATAAATTTCATGGTAGATTTCAGTAATGGTACAGAATTTCCTTGTAAGTTACTGAGGCTATCCGAAGATTCCTATCCGCGCAAATATAAACTCTCCATATACTTCTATCCTGAGTTAATCTTCTTCTTCATCACGGTTTAGGCTTATTTACTACCCTGTTCCGGCTCCAAATTGCTGCTGTTTCCATCTTTTCTTAGGTGTTCCCAAACTTCTTCTTCCTCGTGGTGAATAGCTGTATGTTGCTTTTAGTATTCTATTCATCCTGAGTTAATATTTTCCAAAAATCATCTCTATATTTCACTTCCCTCAAATCAACATTAATGTTGTTCTCCCAACTCATTCTAGGCCTGCCTTCTCTGGTATTCTTATAAAAGTTTCCAAGTCCCTTTTTTCATTTCCTATTCGTGTTATCTCTCCTGCCAATTGTAGTCTATGAGACTTAACTATTCTTATTACATCCTCTTTCCCTTGAATATCATGCATCTCTCTCTTAAATAGTCTTCTCTATTCACTTATAGTTTGTCTCTCTATGGTCCAAAAATTTTATTAAAACACATTTAATTTAAAAGGCAATATTCTGCATACGTGTAATTGGAAGAATAATCCTTTTATTTATTTTTAGCGTATTTTTAAAGTTGTTGGGTTGATAAGACTCCCATAATATATATATATATATATATATATATATATATATATATATATATATAATCATCATCATCATCCGGTATCATGGTAGTTGACGCCCTCTTCCGGAAACCAAACGTCATTCTTCCATGTCCATCCATTGATCTTCCTCCAATCTTCTGACATTCATAGCTGCTTGTACCCTTTCTATCCAAGTTTTTTTCGGTCTTTCTCTTCCTCTTGGGGGTTTATGCATCGGATCAGCTCCTCGTTCATTATATAAATAAAAAAATGCTAAAAAAACAAACATGCATATATATATATACACACACAAAACAGAAGTGATAAATATTGCCTAGGAATTAAAGCCATTGAATGTCAGTGGGTCGGGTAATTGTATGTATAAAAAATAATTCTTTATTGAATACCAGGAGACAAGAAGTGATCAAGGAAGAGTGCTTATAGTAGATGGCAGGATAAAATTTAGCATACATTTAAGTCCTTTTTTATATGTACTAAAACTACTATATAAATTAAACTAATTAATATTATACATCTATCTATAATGGCACAGCCCAATGTTGAGCCATAGCCTCTGCATTGTTGGGAGTTACTAAGACCAAGATAATTTAGTTACTTTATTTGCCCATAGATGTCATGAATGGCATGCGGTCAACATACGGACTCACGGGACATCTAGCAGGCAACTAAAGTATTGATATATTACAAATTCAAGTTTAAATGAAGAGTACAGGGAAAGAACCAGATAAGTCATTTTTTGCGCGATAGTGTGATTCGTCGTACTTACATCAATGGCGACCATGGTTGAAAGTTCAACTTCCTACATTTCGGGGTTGCCAACCTAAATTACAATACTGTATTAAAAATAACTATACTGAAATAGTACATATTACAAACACGCGTGTGGAAAGTAAAACCACTGCCCTCTATGTATACTACATACAACGTAAATAGGAATATATAAAAAAATATCCAAAAGGTAGTGTTATTGTACATTATTAGAAACAAATCACTGCATTTTAAATGAACTGAACTTTATTTGAAACAATATTAAACAATAAATACGTTCTTGCCTCCATGTTATCATTAAATTGGTCTCACGGTCTCATGTTGTTTCAACTGATAAACGTTGCCCAATCTGTTAATGTTAGTCAGTTGTTTATAATGAACGTAAATATTTCCAACAAATATGTTATTATTTTAGTATTATTTATCATTTTGTAAACACCATCGCGCAAAAAAAATGTACAGCGCACGTTTGTGAAGTGTTTTACAGAATCTCGAAAATTAAAAACCTCACTATCGCTCGGATTTTAAATATTTTTCCTCAATTCTGTAAAACCCACTTTGCAACCTCGCATAGTAATATACTATTTTCTTTGAAAGCTGGTAAACGTACTTTTAGATCTAAAACTTCCATACCTTCTTACCTGTGTGCCATACTATGGAAGTAAATAAACCCACGACTTATAAATACAATGCAAGTCTACGGGTCCACTACATACAGTGTGATTATAAAGTCCCAGTACATTGTGTGGATAACGTAGCGCAAATAAAACAAAAATTATAAGCTAGTTTCTACTATCAAGTTAGTGTTCAACATAACCTCCGTCAATCTCAAAACATGTTTCCCAACGACGCACCGTCGCCCGGAAAACATGCACGAACATATCCTCTGTAATAACTTCACTCGCTTGGCGTATGCATTCTTTCAGCACTTGCAGATTAGGAAACTTGGTTTTTGTACACCTGTTGCTTGATGAACCCCTAAGCAAAAAAGTCCAGGGGTGCGAGGTCTGGCGAACGATGTGCCCAGATACGAGGAAATGCCCTTCCAATCCACCTTTTGGGAAATCTGTCATTGAGATACCCGCGTATAGCCGGAGCAAAGTGTGGTGGTGCTCCATCTTGTTGCAACACCACTGTATCAATGATACCATCTTGCTGTAACTGTGGCTGTAAGAAAAGTTGCAACATATCAAGATACACGTCTCCCGTGAGGGTTTCCTTTGGAATCAGTCTCTAACTTCTTCGTACGACTGACCTCTTAAACGCGCAGCAACAATCTCTATCCGCTCTTCAATGGTGAACATACGAGTATTTGTATCTTTCGAATGGATTTAACAGAAATACGATATGTAAGCGATTTCTTTAAAATGTACTGGGACTTTATAATCGCATTGTATTTTATAAACTGGTACACTATGCCAAAATAATATTCATGGACTTCGATTTTTGTTTCTCACTTCTGAATGTTAGTACTTTCCATGGAGGTTCTAATGATTCCTTAAACTCTTTTCGACAAAAATATACTTATTTCCCTGTACCCTTGGAATGAAATTAATTTAAACTATATTTTATTTTATTTTAAAACGAGAAGACAGAGAATTAGATGAAATACTAATAAATATTTTTCTTTTCAGGTTCCACCCAAATGCAAATGGTCACCAAATAGCGAAGACGCCCTAATTTACTAAGGTAAGAAACCTACAAACTTAAAATTAATTTATTCTCGTAGGAAGAAAATGTATATCAGAAATATATTTAATGTGCACATGGCATTACAAACATATAATTATAGAATAGTTTCGAATATGATGCAGATATACTTTGTTTAAAAAAAAAAAGCTCGACTTTTCTTACGGATACTGTCTTACAAGTAATGTATTTTTAAAACAAAATTAAATTTAATTTGGGACGTTTCCTGACAGAAAAATAAACTACTCTTCAAGTAAAAGGATCTGTGATTCAAAGTATGCATAATGTTATTCTCGCACCTCATTCTTGACCTACCTGAGGGAGATTTCCCTCTGGTTTTCTACAAAGCTTTCAAGCCCGTCTTTCAAGTATTTTTAAACAAAATTTTGTTTTATTTGGAACGTTTTTTGTCAAAAAATTAAACTACCATTAAAAAAAAAGAACACAGATTCAAAGCATGCATAATGTTATTCTCCCACCACATTCTTGATCTACATAAGAGATGTTTCCCTCTGGTTTTCTACAAAGTTGCCAAGCCCGTCCTTCAAGCAATTTGTTTGATAAAATATAATTTAATTTCGAACGTTTTCTGACAAAAAAATTAAACTATTCTTAAAAAAGAGCACAGATTTGAAGCAAGCATAATGTTATTCTCCCACCTCATTATTGACTTACCTACTGAGAGGTTTTCATCCGGTTTTCTATAAAATTTCTATGCCCGTCTTTCAATCCTCATCCGTGCCACGTGTTCTTGCCATCGCACTCTATGATACTGAAATATTTTTATTATATGTGGCTTCCAATGAACATTACCTATGTATCATACTGTTATTCAATTTTCTCTATTCACCTGCTATTCTTCTCTCTGTGGTCCAAACATTTTCCTAAACACGTTATTTTAAAGTACTGTATTTTTTCCCCGTTTCTATAGTAGAATGAGAATTTAATTTGAAATTGTGGGTGGGGATATTTTAGCTTATTCTGATGTCCAGAAAAAAATCTCGGTATGCTAGAACTTTGGAAACTAGTATAGAGTATAAGTTATAGGATTGAGGTTGCATTCGTCTATGTCGACAGGTACCCTACCTTTCCTGTGTCGCATTCTTGGTGGTGAATACATTATCAATTAGAAGTTGGTTCCTGCTTGACAAAATGACAAAGACGTATTGCATGCTTCGGTTTAAAGTAAGGGTTGAAAAAACAATAGAGAGGGAACTAGCATTATTGTATATATATGTGTGTGTGTGTGTGTGTGGTGTGTGTGTGTGTGTGTGTGTCACAACAAACAGGGGAGAATTGTGAGGGAGAAATGTTCTGAAATTTCGTGCACAATGGCTTTTTCTATTCATTTACTCCCTACTTCCAAGAGATAGGAATGTTCCCATACTATATTGATTTCAATTGTACATAAAACATTGGAAAAAACTCTGAGGACTTTTAAAAAATCAGTACCGTATATAAAGTTACTACATACAATTTTTAAATAAAATTATAAAAATGAATAAGCCTACATGTAGGGTAACGTCGTCCTCAACTTAAACCATTTCAAAAATTAAATAATAATAATAATAATAATAATAATAATAATAATAATAATAATAATAATATTTTTTATTTAGGAATATTCCACAATAGAGTGTTTCTCCTTGAACCCAAAAGTGATTTGTCGCCAGAGATTCTTGTCTAAAGCACATTCTTCCCTCAAATCTCTAGCCTCCATACTTCTCTTCACTCCATCTATCCATCGTTCTCTAGGCCTACCTCTTCCACTTCTTCTATTAGCTTTCCAAATATTAAGGATCATCTTTGGTATTCTCTCTTCTTCCATTCTTATGAGCTGCCCATACCATTTCAAACGTTTTTCTTCTATTTTTCCTAATATGTTTTTTTTTTTCAACTTGTATAATTTCCCTTATTGTGCTGTTTCTGACCTTATCCCTTCTTGAAATTCTTGTCGATCGCCTCCAAAAATCCATTTCTACTGCTAACAGCTTGTTGGCTGTTTTCTACTTACTGTCCAGGTTTCGGACCCATATAATAAAATGCTTTGTAACAGAACTTGAAATATTGTTTTCTTCGTTCTGTAATTATATTTCTATTCCAAAGCACTGAGTTCAACATACCAATGATTCTTCTTCCATCAGTTATTCTTATTTCAATTTCTGTAGTCGAATTCTCACTTTCTATATCAAATAGATCCTAAATATTTAAATTTTTTAATATTATGTATTAACATTATGAATTACATTTTAGCTCATCTGTTGTATCCAATTAAATATATTCTGTTTTATTATAATTTATCTGTAATCCCCATTTCTTGTATTCTATCTCTAATTTCCTTAACATGAAATATGCATTAATTGGATCCTGAGAAATCACCACTTGATCATCTGCGAATAGTAATGATAATAATAATAATAATAATAATAATAATAATAATAATAATGTTTTACTTATGTTGACAAAGTTAAGCCCAATAGGCCTTCTCTTCCAGCTGTTAGTTTATGCTGATGATGTAAGTATTATTGGGCGATAGCGAGGAGATACTAAAGGCCAACACGCCCACACTGTTAAGTAACACTAAGAAATTGGGATTGGAAAATAAATATCAATAAAACTAAATACATGGTCACACATAGAAATACATTATAGGCCTATAATGGAAATGGACAGCTAATAACAAATAAGGGAAATTTTGAGGAAGTGGCTGAATTCAAATACCTAAGAACAATAATTACAAACAGGAATGCAATTCACAAGAAAATTAAACATAGGCTCAATTCTGGAAATGCGTGTCATTATGCATTACACAGACTTTTGACTTCCCAACTCCTTCAAAAAAGCTAAACTGATAATATACGTATAAAACTATTATTCTACCAGTTATATTATATGGATGCGAAACATGGACTCTTACTTTAAGGGAGGAAAGGAGATTACGAGTATTTGAGAATAAAGTTCTTAGGAAAATGTTTGGACCAAAGAGAGATGAACAGACAGGTGAATGGAGAAGACTACATAACAATGAACTACATGGTCTTTATAGGAAGCCAGATATAATGAGAACAGTTAAGTCTCGTAGATTGCGATGAGCAGGGCATGTGGCACGAATGGGGAATGAAAGACGTGCAAGGAAGCTTCTTGTAGGAAAACCAGAGGGAAAACGCCCAGTTGATAGACCAAGAATGAGGTGGGAGAATAATATTAACTATGATTTGAGGGAAGTAGATTATATAGGGGATGATTGGAAAACATTGGCTCAGGACACGGATGCATGGAGAACTTATGTCCGCGCGGCCATGAGTTAGATAGTTAGCTAGTTAGTTAGTTAGGCCTTCTCTTCCACTAAACCAGCGAATAATAATATAATTCGAAATTCTATATATTTCTTATATTACAATTTTAAAATATTATTAAAGTTTAGACTAAACAATGCAGAATGTGAATTTAGTTTTAGGCCTATATTAACACCAAAAAAAGTAGAATAGAATAAACCAAAGTAAGGGAAGATTCGTAGATGAATATTTATAGGTAGGCCAACACACAAAATGCTGACTATAGTAGTTATGTAGGTATTATTTTCATTATGTAGAATTTAAAATATCAGTTTAGATTTAAATAATAGTGATAGACAGCCCTGACATGATTGGAAAGTGAGTTCCATGCTCTAGCCATAGGTATTGTGAAAGATTCAGAGTATAAACTGCCCTGTGCTGTGGTATCGAAAATAAAGTAGTATGTACTGTTCTTGTGCCTAAATTGATATGAACCGACATATTTTGAAAACGCGTTGATAAATAACTTAGTAAATATGTGTGCATAATTTGGAATAGCAAAATATGTAAATGTGGAGTTCTTCGGTCGTTTAGACCCATCGATGCACAAACTTTAATGAAAACAAGGAGAGGAATGTTACATTCATCCATTCTGTGTGGAACAAAGACGCTCTCATATAATTTGTTGGTAGATGTGACTAATTTCTTATACTTACTAATATTGTTGTTACTGGAAGTAAGTCAACGTTCCCCCATCTAACCTGGTTGCTATGCAAACAAAAGACATCGCAATGCTGATATGGACTCAAAAAACACACGTTCGGTAAGTAAAATAAAACATCTCTAGAATGTTTTGTTCACTAACTCGTACATTTCTTTAGACTTTTCCGGAATTAATGCAGAACATCCCACTCTCTAGGCTTCTTCAAATTCTCTATCATCTACCATAAATCCTTCCATAATAAAATTATCAAACAGATTCTAATCACGGTACTACATATAAAAATGTCTCCACAGTCAACAATCCTTGCTTATAATAAAACAAATGAAAAGCTACATAGCAACGATCACCAAATGTTTCTTTCTCATAGAAGTAATTTACATGCAACCAATATTTTAATTCATTTATTACTATATTTAATAAAAATTAGTCACATCGACCAAAAAATAGTATGCAATACACATGAGGTAAGCACGTAACAGATCTCGAAAGTTGAAAAAACTGGGCGCAAGCGCCTCGTTTTTTTCAAACTTTTCTTGATCAGTAACAAGTGCTAACCTCACTTGTATCGCAATATACTATTCAAGAATGATAGAAGGAGAAGAGATTCATTCACCATAATAACAAATTGTAAGGCATTCATTTCTAGCCCTATTACCTTTTAATTGAGTTGACATGGAGTTGACGTAGTTAGTTGCTGACATCAGATCGATGAGAAAATATTGGGCTTCGTGGGTTTAGACATAGCAATGATAAGACCTGAATTGAAGGATACGAGTGCATTTGGTCATTACTACGAAGGTTGAATACAAATCGAAAGCACGCATTATAAGCACGCTGTAGTCTGGAAAAAATTCTACGAGAAAAGCAATTCCAAATAATCCAAATTGGAAAATTAGAATTTCATATTTTTTTAAATTGTAGACTTTTATGAATTGGTTCTATCGTCAGCAAAATCTTGTTTGGTTTTGTCTATTGCTTGTGATAAATTTGTTAGTGAAGGTGGTTCGTTAAAATAATATTGTCGATTTTTTTTAAACATTGTATCTCGACTTGGTATATTTATTTTTGATTTTTAATCACTTTATATATTTTTATGACCTTTGTCTTACTTTTGGTGAAATTTGCACAACGACAAAAGAGAAATTTAATAGCTTCTTAAACAAAATTATGTCAGTTAAAAAAAAGATGTACGATATCTATCCATCCATCCATTGTAATTCTGCTCGAAGGCAGGTCCTTGACTTCAATCATAGCGGTTCATACTATGCTTGCAGGTTTACTAGGGAATTATAGGTGTGGTAGCTTCCCGTTGCTTTCCACACCGGTGAAGGATGATGATGATGATGATGATAATAAGGATGATGATAATGGCCATATGATTTGGGGGACAGTTTGGGCCTTAAAGTTTTCCTGACATTTGTCTTACAGGTGAGGAAAAACTCCGATAAAAACCTCACCCAGAAAAACTGCTCCGACCGGGAATCGAATCCGGGCCCACTGCGTGACAAGGCAGCACGCTACCTCGAGACCACAACGGTGGACCATATCATCTATAATGGTTAGTATTTTATTTAACGACTCTCTTTAACGTTCCAGTCATTAATGACAAAATCAAATCTGACGCTAAATGTCCGGCAATTTTTTTTTATCAGAGATCCCTT
Source organism: Diploptera punctata (assembly GCA_030220185.1). NCBI lineage: Eukaryota > Metazoa > Arthropoda > Insecta > Blattodea > Blaberidae > Diploptera > Diploptera punctata. Next base: position 274,092 of record JASPKZ010002693.1, on the reverse strand, counting down.
CTTTCTTACTTACTTACTCTATGTAATTGTAATGTTAATGTTTTTAGTGTATAATGCTATTGTGTTATTATTTAATTGTAATATTATTATTGTGTTTTCTTTATGTAATTGTAATGTTATTGCTGTTTTTGTTGTTTATTTTTCTTTACACTAGTACCAATTATTACTTTATTGTAACGGACTGTCAACAGCACGTACGGCTTACTGCCCGTGCGACCCATATTTGTAAATAATATTGTAAATATCTTACTTTTTGTCTAATAAAGTCCTACTACTTCTACTACTACTTACTTACTCACTGGCACTATCGATCCCGTAGGTTCATGACCGCGCGGACATAAGCTCTCCATACATCCCTACTCTGAGCTAATGCTTTCCAATCATTCCCTGTATAATCTACTTCCATCAAATCATAGTTAATGTTATTCTCCCACCTCATTCTTGGTCTACCAACTGGGCGTTTCCCCTCCGGCTTTCCTACAAGAAGCTTCCATGCAAGTCTTTCATTCCCCATACGCGCAACATGTCCTGCCCAACGCAGTCTACGAGACTTAACTGTTCTCATTATATCTGGCTTCCTATAAAGACCATGTAGTTCATTGTTATGTAGTCTTCTCGATCTCTTCTTTCAGGTATCAAATTTTTTTACATGCCATAAATCTGCGACAGAGTTGCACGACTTCACTTCCTTTCCGAAAGAAATAACGTTCAGGACTTCTGACCGTGAAAATGCATCGTTACTAGCCGGGTTAACCCCATGCCTCTTGTAGCACGATAACATTTATCCATCTAAAACAGAATAAAAAATCATGCTAAGTTACTATACTATAATTAATAAATATTATTTAAGATAAGAAATGCTGATTTACCAGTAGGATATAAGTAATCTTAATTGAATCGAATGTGGTCTGAGGATAGAAACAAAAATGCATTTATTTCGACTATTTAACTCATGCCCCAAATGGGAGTCAATGACCAATCACATTTCAATAATTTTTTATTTACAACCAATCACAGTCGTATTTCGCCTCGAATGTATCAAGTGAAGTTCATCATATTAAAGAAAGCTCCTCCTTTTTAACATTCTGAATAGGTCATAGCATTATTTTGCAGTGAGTGACTCTCCAAGAAATACGGCTACCAGTTTGTGTATATAGTGTATGAATGTCAGCACATTGCGCATGCGGGAGATAATATAAAAACATTTGTAGCAATTAATTATACCGCCAAAAAAAGAAACCACTCTTTGCACTTTCTTAAACGAATTATTTTCTAGGAAATAACGTTGCGGAAAAATATAATCGACATATTTACATCATAGGACATCAGAAATTAATTAATACCTATAATGTTATAAATTTCTCCACTAGGGTGCATTCTTACAATATTGCGATCCTTTGGCAAAAAAAAAATAATATGATCTGGTTGCAGTGATGAACAAAATAAGCAAATGAAGCGTACCAATCGTTCTCATTTGTTTTCAAACATCGCCGTTTACATCAAATATATAAAAAAAATTAAAATAACTATAGTTAAATAATGATTTGTGAGTAAACAGCTTAATTTTATTCGTTAAATAGTCCTAACAAATACCACTGTTGATTTCCAAATTATGTAGATAAATTGGAAATCACTCGTGGCATTACTTATGACCATTTATTGGTAGTCAATGACCAATCACGTTTCAATGAATTTTGTTTTACAACCAATGACAGATGTTTTTCACCTCGCTCTTCATCTTCTCTTTATCAGCTCTTGCTTTTGTGATAAAGAAATCCCCATCTTTTTAATATCCTGAACAGGTCACAGAATTTTGCAATGACTAACTCTCCAACAAATACATTGAATGTAGGAAATAATGAACAAATTCCTTGATTTTACTGAGTTGTTTACTAAAAAAATAAATTAATAACCTATAAAGTTGGTTATAAAATACAGTTTAAAGTATTTCATTATTTCTCCACTAGGATGCATTCTTAAAACATTGCGATCCTATTTGGCAATAAATAATATGATGAAGTTGCAGTGATAAAACAAATGGAGCATAGTCATACATTTCTGATTTGATTTCAAAAATCACCGTTTACATTAATAATATAACTATTTTGAAATACTGATTAAGTTACAGTATAGTATTATTATATTAAGAAGAAAAAAAATGAAGAACTGAGATTTTTTTCTCGATATTTTTCTTGCATTATTATTCCTTATCTAGAAACGTCCTGGCAATAAATGATCTTGTCTAGCGCACACAAAGATAGGGATCAGTAATGCAGGGGAAATAATCCTTTTTAGACACCCTTGTGTATGTATGAAAGAAAAAAAAGAATAATTATTCGTGTGTAGTATTCATTTGTTTGCATGGTAAGTAAGGCTCCTGAAAAGTCGAGATAACAGAGGGCACTGGTCTGTGTTATGTGATCCTGCACGATCTCCCCCCTTTGTATTAATTATACATGCATTTTGATGGGTATTGCAAGCAGCAAAGCAATCCACATCGAACACTATAGCATCAGCTTCATGGCCTGCTTTATATACTACTCCTATTTTCAACAAGATATCTTCATTTGTTTCACATGGTTGCATAGTTGTATCTCTGAATTATAAATGAGTCGTTTATCTTTATTTTTCAGTTAGGTTCATATTCCTTTCTTTCAATGGTTCGATGATTATCTTTTTTCACTTTTATTTCGAGTGCAAATTACTATGCGTGATGTATCGATTAAGAATTGCATTTACATAAATTATCTTCGGAAAATGATGGCAGTATTTTCAAGAATGATATGATCGGCTTCTGCAATTTCTGAGATACATTATTATTTTTTTATCTGACACATACTTCTAGGGCATTCTATAAGTAACGGCAAAGCTGCTATAACATCACAAAAAATATATTTAGGTTACTTTTGACACCACGAATTTAATTCAACTAAATGCTGCCAAATCCTTGTATGACGGCGAACTCCATCTGCAGCACTATTTATAGATATTTTTCTCATCTGATCGATTTAGGCTTTCTGGACATCAAATCTAGATTTAAATCGAACGCCTCGTAGAATTCCTCTGATCTTTGAGAATAAGATACAGTCCCAAGGGTTCCTGTCTCGTGAATTTGGTGGGTGTTCAAGTACTTCTAAATTCCACCTTCTAAACAAATTCTACTGACCATATTTTTAGGACGTATTACTTACTAAGCGTGCGAAACAGTGAATGTATTCATAAAATATTGCTATTTCGAGACTTTCAATATTACAGATTTATACAACAAAGATTGCTTACCAATATACTACAAGATTACAATAGTCACACTATGATCGCTGATTTACAAGTGTTGCCATTACTTATCGAATGCCCTATAAATATCCCACCTTCATAATTTAAACATCATAGGTCCTGATGATCAATTTGAATTGTAAATGCACAACTCTGAATTATGGCGAACTCCCATGGGATACAGATGCAAGAATCCATGTTCCTCTAGCAGCAACATGAGAAGGGGCTACGATAATAGAGCTACAGGTAGCTGTTTATTAACATTTTAAATAAATACTTGATCTTCAGTTTCAATATCGAAATTTCCTCGATCCAACCTCCGGCCGAATTCGCATCCAGGAAAGTTCACGTTACTTATTTTAATAATAATAATAATACTTACTTAATACTTAATACAGGCTTTCCACTTTACAGCAGTTTGCCTTTGATTCCTGCTTTCCAGAGATTACTATCTACCTATTGACCATCTTCCATACCCCTCTTCATCATGGCATCATATATTCCCTCATACCATGCTCTTCTACTTCTCCCCCTTTTCCTTCTGCCTGGTACCATCCAATCCAACACCTGTTTAGACCACTGGTCTTACGACATCCGTTGTACATGTCCTTACCATTGTAGAGCTCTCTTTGTTATCCTATCGATAACAGTTTCTTGTGCATCCATTTCTTGTCTGATATATGTATTTCGAATATGTTGTAGCCTGGATATTCTCATACTTCTCCGTAATCCATCCATTTCTGTCGCCAAGATTCTTTTCTGCGTCCTTTCATTTATTGTCCAGCTTTCTGATCCATATGTAAGTATACTTTTTATTATTGTCTGTATAATCTCTTTTCTTGTTTTTCTGGTCAAATTTCTATTCCATAAAAGACCATTCAGGGATCTAATCGCCTTCCTTGCACAATTTACTCTGTTAATATCTTTTTCACAAGTCCCAGATTAATCTATTATAGATCCAAGATATTTAAATTCTTCAACACGTTAAATATCATATTATTTATTTGTAGGTCTTCAGAATTTCCTCCGATTACCATATTCTGTTTAAATATAATTTATCTTCAGTCCACCTACCTCAAATGCATGGACTAACTTTCTAATAATATATCAAATATATATCTTCTTTATCTTGTCATATTATAATCTGATCATCAGCGAAAAATAAATTGTGCAATAAATGGCCATTAATGTTGATTCCCATTCCCCTACTTAACTTATTCCATTTCATTAATACATCTTCTAAATATATCTTGAACAATGTTGGTGACATCCCGTATCCTTGTCTTAATCCTTTTGTTATATCATATTCTGAGGATACTCTATTTCCAACCTTAATACTTGCTTTACAATCATACATTCTTTTTGTAAAATGTACAAGAGATTTAGGTATTCCAAACTTCTCCATTGCCACCCCGAGTTTGTTGATGGGTACAGAGTCATATGCCTTAACAACAACAATAACAATAATAATAATAATAATATCTTTATTTTACCTAGCAGAGTTAAGGCCTTAAGGCTTTGTCTGCCACTCAACCAAGTTTTAAAAAGTACAAAAATGTAGTCTTACATCTAAATTACAATAAACATAAACTATTACATGTTATATATACAATACAACTATTATTTATAATGTATTTTGACTTACTCTAGATTTAACGAATTAAATATAATATGTACAAGCTATATATAATAAAAGGTTGAGTGGGATTTTAGGGTCGGTTTGATGAATGAGTGAAGGTAAATCTCTATATCTCCCTTCCCTATCAAATCGGAGTTTCCAATGCGTGACCAATTATAATGTATCATATATATACATATGTCTGGCTAGAATACAGAGAATATGTCTTTTTTTTTTGAGGCGATATTTGTTGTGAATGCTTAAATGTTCTTATTATGTTTGGTTTCCCATATATATATTTACTTCATTCTTGCTTAAGTCTTCTCCATTCACCTGTCGTTCGTCTCTACTTCGCCCAAAATTTTTCTTGAGAACTTTATTCTCAAATACTCCTAATGTTTTCATGATTCGTATCCATACATAATTTTCTAGATGGTTGCATTTTACGGTGAAGGATCTCACTCTTTCGACCAAGGAACTTTGTTCGTAGGGCGTATCGCCTTCGATCTGTCCGGCATGGGTAATTCTATCGGCAGCCATGCTACCGCTGGGCCGGCATAGTTCTCGGGACCAATTAAAGCATATAAGACACTCAACAACGACAAGGTGAAGATACCATGGAGGGAGTCTAATTTAAATAGAATATTGTTTCAGTTCTTTAGTTCTTAATTTAGACTGGAGGGTAAACTGCTCTGAAACCCTGAAAATCGCACCTGAAAGATCTATTGCGCTATCCCAGTATAATAGAGATACTCTAATTTTGCTATTTAAGTTGTAGGTTTTCTTTAATTAGACAAATCATGTACTATTCTCATGACCCGTATCGCCATTTTTATGATGAACCCGTGACCGTGAAGGGGGACAACCCTCCAGTTGGCCCATTCTGCCTTTATTTTTCAGGCTCAGATTCATGAGAGAGCATCTTAGTGGGCGCCTCACTATTTTGCCAACCGTTCGTTACCAACCTCTCTTAACATGAGTTGGGGTGAAGAGTGATATTAAATTAATTAATGAGAAATTAAATGACACGAAGGGGAGGGAAGGGGAATGGAGAATAGTAGGATGCAATTCTGGAAACGAGGAAACTCTGAGAAAAATCAGAAAAATCCCGGAATAGCCCATCACCAATATCCTTCTAGAACCCTTGATCTCCCCAATCACTATTTTCAACATTTGTTGGTTCCCAAACAAACTACATTTTCTAACATGAGATGAGGTGAAGGGATGGGATGAATGAATAAGAAATTAAATGATATGAAGGGAAAGGGAGGAGGGAATGGAGAGTGTTTCTGGGATGATATTCGAGAAACGGGTTACCTTGAGAAAACTCCGAAAAATCCAGGTATGGCATACTCATAGACTAAGATATAGATCGGAAAGTAAGCAATTTTCGCGTATATGCCACAACGGGCACTGGATTAAAACTAACCTGCTAACATTTAATATCGATGGTGGGCAATGAAAACCTCGTAACTCCATTTTGGTAAATTTTACAGAAGAAACAAATAGCTTTTAGATATTTATGAAAATTGATACAGCAATAGTTCCCACATATTTTACTACAGAATACAAGTCAAGTTATTAATACATTTGAAGTCCGTGTTCTCAACAGGTTATGCATCACATATTTCTGTTCTAGGCTGCTGGAGTTATGTGGTTTTCAATGACTGATGGAGTTACGAGATTTTCATTGCCTACCATCGATATTGCTGTGGTACTAACATGAAATTCAGCACCGTCTGTTGGAAAAATTATGAATTAGTAAATATAGTATAAATTGTTACCTTTTAGGTTCTTTAGGGAAGCAAAACAATCTTTTTCGTTTCCCATATAAAGTCTTGCAGCCTGTACAATATATGTATCGGGAATTTAATTTACAAAATGGCTAATTTCCCATAATCCCGAGTGCTCTGTGAACACGCCGTATGCCTTGTATTTGTTTCATTAGTTACAAATTTTGTTACTATGAACTAAAAGCACTACCACTCCTTCGTTCATTGCAGTTCCTCGCAAATTTTTAGGTGTCACTGTACGCAGTTTCTCCTCTGGTTGTAAATACTAAATACTCTGTGGACATACTATCAATACTCCTCTGGAATCGACAGAATTCGATTATGGGATCCCAGTTGGGGCAGACGCGTGTTAGCTGAGCATATACCGTGACGGCAGTTAAAATTTCTAATTGGTACTGAGATGTGATTAGAAAATGGAATTTATGTTTCCAGAAATGTTGTGTTTATGTCATTTAATCTTAAATGTGTGGAAGTACAGGGTGTCCCATTCAAACCTCGCACATTTTAATTAATCTTAACTAATGAAGTATGCGGAATTATGACGTGAGGCCGGTATTAAACGAAACAGAAACTCAAAGAATTTTCATTACTACACACTAAAACACCTCTATATGTGCACCATTAGTAGCACGAACAATATGAAGTCTGTATTCGATTTCATGCCACGTTCTGTTCAACATGTCCATTGGTACTGTTGCAATTGTGTCAAGGATACGGGTTCGTAAATCATGAAGATCTTGTACTGGAGTCGAAAACACACGGTCTTTTACATACCCCCAGAGGAAGAATTCCAGTGGAGTGATGTCTGGCGAACGTGGTTTTATGTCATTATTGTTCAACATGCGACAGATGAAATAACTGCAACAATGAAAACAAACATTCTTTGAGTTTATCTTTCTTCTAATACCAACCTCATTTCATAATTCCGTATACTTTGAGAGTTATGATTAATTAAAATGTGAGATGTTTGAATGTGACACGGTGTATAATGTTTTGATACCCCTGTACCTTACGAGAGAAGGAAAGTGTGGATTCAGATGGACTTTTATGTGATTGTTTTGGAGGTTTTGTTAAAATTATTGGTTTTATATGTAGAACTAGACATGAGTTTTCAGATGTTTGTGTGTAAAGTCTATGTGTGGTAAATATACGGAGACCCAATGTCCGACAGCTACAAGTATGTCGAATGTTGGAAGAAGATAGAGGCTGGGAGATTGACGGTATATTGGGGTTGTTTCTAGCTCAATTCCCAACCGAGTACTGAAACGCTGTTTAAATCCACCTTCATTCTCCCGATCTAACCAAATTCTCTGCTGTTTTTCTTTATCCATTTGTTCCCTTCTCAACATTTTCCACTCCACTACCATTCCTTTGTTCCACACAACAGAATAAATGTGTAGTTAACCTCACAAATTAGGTTTTATGAGCATTTAATAGAATTCTGTGGTACAGTAAGAACGCTTTTCAATAAGCTTGTATCACTGCATTGTCTCGAATGTGAATTTTGTTACCTGGATTTTCATCTATTATTCTTCTAAATGCAAGATTGTAAATAATTTTGATTACATAGCATTTTTTTCTCAGATTATTTAACTCATGCCCCAAATGGGAGTCAATGACCAATCACATTTCAGTGAGTTTTGATTTACAACCAATCACGCCGTTTTTCATCTCGATTTTATTAGTTTAATTTTATCACTGTAAAATCAAGCTCCTCCTTTTTAACATAGGTCATATCATTAAGTGCAGTGACCCCATGTGGCTACTAGATTGTATAAATAGTGCACGAATGTAACCTTATCGTGATTGCGGGAGATAATATAAAAAAAACATTTGTAGCAATTGATTATACCACAAAAAACCGCTGTTTACACTTTCTTAAACGTATTTTTTCCCAGGTAATAACGTTCCAGAAAAATATAATTGACATATTTACATCATAGGACATCAGAAATTAATTAATGTACAGTTAGATGTGTTTCATTTTTTTCTCCACTAGGGTGCATTCTTACAACATTGCGTTCCTTTGGCAATAAATAATATGATCTGGTTGCAGTGATGAACAAAAGAAGCAAATGAAGCGTCCCAATCGTTTCTCATTTGTTTTCAAACATCGCCGTTTACAGTAAATATGTACATATTTTAAAATAACTATAATAAATATGAAAATCAAATAAAATTACGTTTTATTTTTATTTAATTAATGTAGTAACTATATTTAAATAATGATTTGTGAGTAAACAGCTTAATTTTATTCGTTAAATAGATTTAACAAATTTCACTCTCGATTTCCAAATTCTCTAGATAAATTCACTCCTCACTTCGTGAGCCGCTGCTGCTGCTGCTGATGATGATGGAGATGAGAAACTGCCTCTAGGGAGCACCCGTGTCCCCACTCAGGGTGAATAGGGTATATACATGCATCCTTTCTAAGTGCATAACTGAAGAAAAATGTTTTGCGTTGAATTCAGATGAAATTTCAATCTAGCCCCCCCAAAATGTGGATTGCCCTTATATATATATATATATATAATTCAATGCCTCCACTTGTTTTTTTCGACATTCTGGTATTCTCTCCTGGCATGGCGTTATTGTAACGCACTTCCCAGGTTGGGGCGCCAGGAAGGATGATAATGATTGGTCCGTTACTTCGTAACGCGCAGAGAACACGTAGCAGATAAATGTATAAATAGGGCAGGTAGTCGACAAAATTGCTATTCTCAAGACAACCCTTGAGGATGCCGGACGCAGTCTCTGGCGAAACGTCGGGGAACTACAAGCCTCAAGACCACGGCCAACAGCCCGAAAATCTTCTACAAGATCATCATAATAACTCCGGCCGTGAAAGCCTAAGTCAATGTTTTTTCGTCCATTTGTCCATTGTAAAATAAAACCAAATGAGCTAATTCAGGAGATTTCAGCTATGGAAAAGAGATATCAAGGCAAATGGAATCCTAATATGCTGGCCGATTATTGTTGGACCATCAAGAGGGATGCTCCACAGGCGAAATATTGTCCTAGAAAATCGTCATTTCTTACTTTCTAGGTGAGTCCGAATGTTCGAATATTGTGTAGTTAGAATGTAGAAAATATTAAAGTGTTTGAAATTATAAATTCCTGTCTCTCGGAAACCTTGCGTGATGGAGAAAACCCGATGTGATATTTGAATTCAGGAGAAAAAATACTATCTGAATCACATATTTTTCTTTCTGAGACAAAAAAAAAGTTTCTTTTTTGTTGCTCAGTGTTTTTCACAAACTGCTAGAATGTTTTTTTATTTGTGTTGACAAGTGTGACGCATAGAATGCCCTAAATTTTTTTACAAAAATCCTGTCAATGAATTTTCGCCTGCTTTTTATTATGATAACGGTACTAATAGAGAATATCCCTGATTAGAAATATTGTCTCACTGTGTAATTACCTATCGTGTGTTGATTAAAAAATGCGGAGTCAATATACGAACGTACAAAATAACGCACCTCGCTTCTGGTCCTGGGAGATGTCATATATGTTGTGTAATTCTATGTAGAAATTTTATTTTCAGTCAATTAGATACGCGGACAGAACGAGTTGCCGGACGAAGCCGTTAAGTGAGGAAGCAATACAAATTGGTTTTGAGGAAATGAACGTAGCTTTGTTTGTTCGCCGTCACACAGTGCTGCCCATGTTCCATCCTTGTTTCGTTTACCAATTGATTTTCGATAAAAAGTTTCCAGAATATGAGCACGTTTTCACCATTGTCATTATAACTCGTGCTTTAGTGTGGACCACACGTCAAATAAAAAATCAGCTAGGTATTAAAATTTGAAGCGAGAAGTTAGTTATCACTTATTTTTTGTCGTTTTCAGAATTCAACTAAAACCTAGAATTCGTGAAAATAAAGAATAATCCTAGATGCTATTTTTATACTATACAGGGAATTTCAAAAGTCAACAACATTATCATGTTTGAGAAGAAGGCCTAGTAGGACATTATTAGAGTAACAATGTAGTATAATACAAAATTATTTATAAATCGATCACACGGCAGCAAGCATTAAGTGCTTTCACAATCCGTATCAATTAATCAATGTATAATAATAATAATAATAATAATAATATAATAATAATAGTAATAATAATAATAATAATAATAATAATAATAATAAAATGTAAATATCCTCAACTTCTGTCCAACTCAGTGTCGGGTCGAGAGATGAGATGAAATGAAGCCCCACATATAGATGTCTGTGAATTAGAAGGGTGCCAGCGGACCACACCTGACGCACCATCAAGGGGCAGATGAATGAAATGGATGAGATGAGTATGGCGAAATGGTGGTATGAAATTGTGACAGAGGAAAACGGTAGAAAATCCCGAGAAAAGCCTGCCCAAGATCCGTTTCGACCACCAGGAAATTCACATGGAGTGACCGAGACTCGGTGTCGGGACCCCAGCGGTCAGAGGCAAGCGTCTAACCGCTTCTTCCATGGGACCGCCTTATAATGATGATGGTAATAATAATAATAATAATAATAATAATAATAATAATAATAATAATAATAATAATAATAATAATAATCTATCTAATATATAAAAATGAATGTTTGTTTGTTTGTTTGTTCGTACTTCATGCGCGGCCATACCGTTGATCCGATTGTGATGGGGCTTTCTGCAAAATGTTCAGGAGATTCCCGGGATGAACATAGGCTATAAAAGAGTTTGATACTCAACTCCTACACCCTTACAAATTGCCCTTTGTAGTGGAAATCGTAAAAAAGTAGCTCTTTGGACGCTTAAATGGCTTACGCTGCCTAAACCATAACAAATACACAAAATTAATGTACGCATAATTGAATATCTCAAAAAGCTCTACAAAAAAGTCCGCAACACCATATGTTTATCTCTTACGGATAACTCACAATAACCATTTTGTCTATCATTGATGCCAAGAAGATCGAGACAAGTACATAGATTCCTGTGCAAGGATAACTGGACATGACGGGTATTCTTTTTCGGATAACTCACAATAACGAATTTTGTCTTTTAGTTCATGTATGCCAAGAAGGTCAAGATAAGTAGATTCCCGAGCAACGCCGGGTAATCAGCATGGGTATCTAAAAAAGCTACATTTATAATTATTTTTCTTTCCACTTATTCAACTAAACATAAAAGCACATTAATTTTAATTTATGTAGGCGTAGCAGCGCACGCCGGGTATTAGCCAATAATAATAATATTATAATAATATTAAAATAATAATAATAATGATAATATTGATGATGATGATAATGATTATGATATTAATGTTAATAATAATATAAATACTGTAATGTAAAAACAGAACAAAGATAACATTACAATTACATTACAAATGAAGCAATGAAACTAAGTTGTAGTAGAATTATTTGATATTATGAATTGCATGTATTTACATGTACTGAATATCATGATAGACATTCGGCTAGCTGATTGCACTGTCTTACAGACACTAGACGAGAGGTCGCTACATAAGTAAATAATTGTTTCAAAAGTAATGTAACAAAATGTAGAAATGAGAAGTAAAAATGAAGAGGAGCAAAACAGTTCCAGTAAACATCCATCCATAGTAATTCTGCCCGAAGGCAGGTCCTTCACTGCAATCAAAGTATTTCCATGCTATGCTTGCAGCTTTACCAGGTCTGAAAATTAACTGGTTAAAAGATTTTTGTTGTTGATTGAGGCTCGCTGAATACCCAAGGAACTACTTTTTCGCGTACCTACTGCTTCTACATCGAACGTCGGTATCCATAACCAATGAAAAGCGAACAGGTCAAATAGTTTTACTTTGATGAGGATCACTTTAAGAGCGTAAAATATTACAATTTGTTTCTGAAATATCAGTCGTCCTCACATTAAAATTCGTTAAAATAACAATAGCCTTGTACGGGCGGTTGCCTCACTACTCGCCACCATTAGTTCGGGATCGTCTTTTGTTTCTGTTGCTTCTATTTGCGTAGATCTGCTTACAACCAAGGTTATCAATCACAAAACTACTTGCCCCGGGCCCATAGAAGGCAAGGATTGATTCATCTTTCTTTCCTAGGCGTATTAACATACATCAATAATAGTTCTCAAACTCACAGAGTGACTGAAAATAATTGTTTTCACTATGATTATTAATCAGGAAAGCAAGACAGAAAAATAAAGGGAGTTGGAAATGATCTCCTAGCTGAGTGAGTTTCCGTATAGGATTATACCAAACAGCGACGTGCACATAAATCAGTTTGAAACTAAAACTATAAAAATGATATTTAATGTAAACAAGTAGTCTGAAGTAAAAACAAAATCAGGATAAACATTTGATCATTCAAGAAAAGAATATAAATAAATAAATGATAATACTTTTACAAGACAAAAAACCACACCATACCTCACACTACACTCATGCTAGCGTCCAAGCCAGGGTGGCTTCTTCCCTGGTCTTCAGGACCAACTAAAACTGCGCCGCTCTCGGCTTCAGACGACCTTGTCCATTTTAAAGTTCCGATCCCATCTCGGAATGGAATGATGAATGAATGAATGATAACGTTCTGGCTGTGCATAACGTATATGAAGGTTCCGAGGTAGAGGGGAGATGCGCCGTAGAAACAGCGTACCAGGAGAGGTAAAGAGGGAGAGTGGGGGTAGAAGCAAAGAGAAAGGAATATTGGCATAGTTCATGAATCTCACAGTCTAGGGAGGATAACGACGCTGCGGTAATGAGCCGAAAAACGCACTTTCGGTTCAGCCTTTCAGAAATTCTTTTTTCATTCTCAGCAGCTAGGTAGGTACGGAGGATGGAACAGGAAGTTCCGAAAGGCCTTCACTTTTTTAATTTCTTGAAGACGACTGATATTTCTTCATCACCATCATAGTTCATTTATGAATTTAGGTCATTTCTTGACCTTTTTTGACCTCAATAGAAACTTCCAAAAGTCTTTCTTGTGGACGTCATGGTCCTCTTCATCCTGCAGGTTGATAGATTAATATTTGTTGGTATCCTGTGATCCTCCATTAGATGGACATCTTGTCTTACAATCAGAAATGTTTTCTAAAGGTTCCATGTGTAATTCAGCCAAGATGATACCGGTATTTCATGTATAAATTTTAATATTTCAAACTTTTTAATATAGGTAAGATGGATTACATTATTCTAGACCCCATTGTGGCATAACAGGGAACGAAATGGCAGATTTTCTGGCTAAAAAAGAAACCCACATCCTTCAGACATCACCGAACATTATATCTTACTCCAGAGCAGCTATGAACATCCGCTCCAGAGTGAGAGAAGCCTTCAGAACCTTCCTAGAGCTCCAAATGACTGACAAACCTTGGAAAGCATCCATCCAAACTACGCTGCCAGATTGGCCCAGAAGAGTAGCCGTTGCATCATTCCGTACTGCAAGGACACGACTGCCTAGGTAAACACCTTAATCGCCCCGTCTTCTACCAACTCAACGATATATCCTCTGCAAGCACTATGGAAGATATGGATGCTGATCACATCCGAACTTGCCCAACCCTAACAACCAGCAGTTTCGTGGACAGATACTGGGAAGCCAGCAAAAGATGATGAACATTTTATAATCTTTCTTGTAATTGTTTGTTATTGTTATTGTTTGTTTTCCTCAGTCATTATTGGCTAATGAAAAATTTCAAAAGCCACTGCATTTAAGTAAATAAATAACATTATTCTAGACAGAAGAATAGGACAATAAGTTCCGAAAACTTATGATGACATTGATTTTTTTCGAAAGAAGTATATACGATGATAGTAACAATACAAGGATCTATTTGGACATTGGTGCTATTCTTATTCCACAAATTATTCTAACGTAGGTTTTACCTGATCTAAAGGTTTAAAGAAAGATAACTATCTTTAATCTAATTCTCTGTGTAGTCAACTTTAAGAATTCTTTAGCTTTATATGACATTAAATTGTCGTTTGTATTTGTTCTATTTTCACATTGCTTTTTGAAAAGAAAATTAGAATTATCTGTATATTTCATCTCCACTTAGCAATTAAAGTAAATTGGCGATTGTGTTAAAATCTAAGAAACTCATCTTTCCGGAATAAATTATAGAGAAATTCAAATACAGGAGACGTACTTAAGTAAAGTGGTTTGGTTATTATTTACTGTTTGAAAATTACTACATCTTCTTCTTCTCTTGCTGAGAGAATTTCAAACAAGCTTAATTACCTTAATTAAAAATTCTGAACTGAGAATGAATGAAAAGAAAGAAGGCACCGTGTTGTTTGGGTTATTATCATACTTGAGATATAGAATTACATGGCTTTCATCGAAGTTACTTTCATTATACAAAGCATAATGCATGTTCCTTAATTATAAGATACACACTTATACAGGTAAAATGTTGACTTCAAAATAATTTAACGAATTTTGAATAATAATAAATAAAATCATTCTTGTCAAAAGTTGACTTCCATGTTTTCTCCTCGATATCAGAATGTCTCATCTGATGACGTATCATTTATTTTTTTTTTGCAAATGCCCCCAGGTTGTCTTACGACATTCCTGGTGTTCTCTCCTGGCATGGCGTACTTGTAACCCACTTCTGAGGTTGGGGCGCATAGAAGGCGGAGTTACGTTGCCCCGATGATATAATGGGTGATAGTGATGATGATAGTGGTGCGTCAGGAGAGTCCCTAATCTTAAGCTCAATCTAAGATGAATATGAGTGATGATGATTGCGATGGCCATATGATTTCGGGGACCGTTTGAGCCTTAAAGTTTTCCTGACATTTGTCTTACAGGTGAGGGAAAACCCCGATAAAAACTTCACCCGAAAAACTGTCCCGATCGGGGGATCGAACCCGGGTCCGCTGCGTGACAAGGCAGCACGCTACCTCGAGACCACAGCGGTGGACTTATTTTAAAATATTATGAATTTAATTTCGATTAGCCATATTACAAAGTATAAATATGTTTTTAAACTATTATATTGCAACTATTTGTTTCCATATGTAATGTTACGAGTGATTTCGAAATAATCCATAAATGCACGAGTCACGAAGTGAATTTATCTAGTAGATTTGAAAAAGAGTGGCATTTGTTAGCACTATTTAGCGAATACAATTAAGCCGTTTACTCAAAAATCGTTATTTAAATATAGTTATTTTAAAATACTTATATATTTAATGTAAGGGGCGATGTTTGAAAATAAATCAGAAATGTGTGGTTATGTTACATTTGTTTATCCACTGCAACTTAATTAAATAGGTTCGCAATATTATAAGAATGTACCTAGTGGAGAAAAAACGAAACACATCAAACTGTATATTGTAACAAACGTTATAAGTTATTGATTTATTTTTTTAGTAAACAACTCAGTAAAATCATTATTTAAAAACACAATTATTGAATACACAGTTATCAAATGTGTAGTTGATCCCCCCTGATTACCTCAGTAATAGTAATGATATCTCTAGTAACACTATACTATTACTTACGAATTTCTTATTCATCTTTCATCATTCTACGAAAATACCTAAGTTGAGCTTTAGCCACAAATAAAAATACAATAGATTCCATAATCATCATATCGAAGGAATCTGTTCATTATTTGCTATATTCAATGTATTTGTTGGAGAGTCAGTCACTGCAAAATAATGCTCTGACCTGTTCAGAATATTAAATTGCATGAGATTTCTTTATCACAAAAGCAGGAGGTAGTAAAGGAAATTCGATAAAGAATGAGTGAAACACGACTATCATTGGTTGTAAAACAAAATTCATTGAAACGTGATTAGTCATTGACTTCCTTTGGGGCGTGAGTTAAATAATCCCTATAAATTCTTTCTTATTATTTTAACCTCTTTCAAATATTTTTACGTGTCCCATGCAATCCGGATCAAGAATTTGTAAGGCAAATGCATTTTTCTTACCAATATATACTCTCTGTGAAAATCCAGAGAAATTGCAACAATAACTAAATATGTAATTTGCGAATGTGAAACCAGGAAAGTGACTGTTGAGATATCATAATCACCATTATCATATTCACCATGTCTAGTACGGATGAGTGGTGAATGGCGTGTTTCGTCATAATGTTGTGTTGTATCGGAGGCCCTAACATTAAATTTATCACTCATTCAGAGGGACGACCTCCATGTCTTCTTGTGGTTAAAAAAAAGTATGTATACATACATGTGATCCATAGTTTAAAATCTCTCTCCCGATAGGTCGTGCCTGTGTAAGGTCCGGGTTGCATGTGGCATGTAAAAAATCAATAAAGTGATAGGTTAAAATGCGTTAATAGAATGGGATTATTATTATTATTATTATTATTATTATTATTATTATTAGTAGTAGTAGTAGTATAGTAGTAGTAGTAGCAGTAGTAATAGTAGTAGTAGTGGTGGTAGGTAGTATTGGAGACCAAGGAATAGTGGGTTCAAGGAGTAGGCCGACATAGAAGTAAGCTGTCGAGAGGATTAACAGAGAGTGATGCAGAGAAATGGAGTAAAATTTAAATGGGTTGTAGGAAAGCTACTGTATTATAGAGAAATTCCTATAAATTAATCTCTATCTATCTTCGGGTTTTTACAGCTGCTGCCGTCTTCCCGTGCCAAACCTCCAAAGCCTACGGTCTTGGGCATCTTCGATGCTTATCCCTCTAGCTTGCATTACTGTCTTCATGTTTTCCTTCCATGTTAACCTTGGTCTTCCTCTTTTCTTCTTTCTGTTAGGATGCCATTCATATAGTTGCTTCGGCCATCGCTCATCTTCCATTCTTAAAACATGTCCTAACCACTTTAATTCCTTTTCCTCAATTCTTTCAATTATGCTTTCTTCTGCTTCCATTATGTTTCTAATTTCCTTATTTGTGACACGTTCTAATTTAGACTTTCTGGCACTTCTTCGTAAATAATCCATTTCTAGAGCTATTAGTCTATTCTTGTAGTACTTATTGATTGTCCATACCTCACTTCCGTAGATTGCAACAGATTCCACCAATGTTTTACCAATATATTTTTTTGTGTCTTTCCAAATATGCTTATCCCACCATATGGAATTTAATGATGATATTATTTTGCTACTCAATTCAATTCTATGTTTCTATAAATTAATAATAATAATAATAATAATAATATTATTATTATTATCATCATCATCATCATCAAATTATTACTATAAGGCTGTTGTGTGTCACCATTATTTTTTTAAATACTTATAGAAGTTTGCCTTGAAACTGGACTAGAAAATGTGAACCAATGGGAATGTCAATCAACAATATATCATCTCAGTTTACAGACAACTTCAGGACTCGGAAGATGCATCATACATGATAAGGAAATTAATTGAGGAATACAAAAATGGGATTAAATATAAACATTAAAAAAACGAATATCTCACCGCAGAACAGGAGAATGAAGAGAAATTACAATGTGAAAATGTGGAAATTAAGAAAGTTGATAAATTCAAATATTTAGAATCAATTTTAGAATCAGATGGGAAAAGTTATTGTGAAATAGAGAAAATAATTAGTGAAGGAAGAAAAGTGATTGGAATGTTACATTCAGTGATATGGAATAAAAATAAATAAAACCAATAAATTAATATTTAAATAATTAGTACAAAGTGTTATGTTATATGGTGCTGAGACCTCGACTCTAGACAGACAGCAAGCAAAAATAATAATAATAATAATTACAACAGAGATTGATTTTTGGTGAAGAGCAGCAAGAAAACCAAGAAAGGAGAAAATTCGAAACTAGAAAATTAGAGTAACCTGTTTGGTTCGTCTTCCGGTCTAATGACAGTGGTCCGGTTTTCTTGTCACTCTTTCTTAATTCTCCAAACTTCCGAATAGAAAGATATACATCCTTCGCGTAGAGGTTCCTTATGTATAATTGTAGGCATTCACGGCCGGCGTCTTGATTCCTCTTTGGTTCATTTTCGGGCTAAATGGCCATGGTCCGATTTTCTTGAGTGACAAGATAACCGGACCACGGCCATTTAGCCTGGAAGACGAACCAAACAGGGATCAAGTCGCCGGCCTGAAAGCCTACAATTAGAACTAATGAATTCTAAACATAATATTATAGAAGTAATAGAAGAACGAAGATTGAAATGGTATGGACATCTTAAAAGGATGGAGAGTAATAGAATCCCAAGAATGATGGAATACTGAAGGCAGGAGGAGGAGGGGGAAATCCAAAGAAGTGGATGAATGAAGTAAGAAGAAACACGATCAGCAAAGACCTCAAAGAAGAATATGCTGAGGATACTTCATGTCTAGGAACCCGGGGACCACTCCCAGTGGACCAAAGACCTGCTCACCACCTGTTCACGTAGGTAGCAGGGCAGTACGCCTTTGACATTGATAGAAATCAACGGCGGAGCAAAATACGTCTACTGTAATGTAGAAAAAAAATCCTTAATAAAAATTATGTTATTATTATTATTATTATTATTATTATTATTATTATTATTATTATTATTATTATTATTATTATTATAGATTGCGGATGAGCCCATGTAGGACTATGCAAATACTTAGAGGTGTTTCCTTTGAGCCCAAATTTCTTTCATTCTTTTGCTATGAGCTTGTATTCTATCATCTGTCCAAGTTGTTCCAGTTTTTTTCTTCGGTTTGTCCTCTTGGTCAACTAGCCACTTATTCACCTTAATTCTAAATATATCTCTGTTTGAGATATCTTCTTTAGTAATTCGTGCCAATTTTAAGTCCTTTTTGACTTCATCAATCCACTTCATAGTATCCACTGGAGCTTTACTTCTGTTTTCGTAGAATTTTATTATCTGTTTTATAAGCCTATTTGAGTTCATTCGTTTAATATGGCCATACAATTTTAACCTTCGTTTTATAATATCACTGTGAATGTCTGTATATATTTTTATTTCCTTTTTACTTCTGAGTCTAAATGCTTCACCTATGACTTGTGGACATAAAACTTTTCTTATAATTTTGCATTCTTTTTTCACTATATTTTCGATATCTTTTTTCTGTTAAAAATTAATGTTTCTGCTCCATAGAGGCACTCTGGTTTAATTAGTGTCTTATAGTGTCCTGATTTTGTATGTAAAGATATGAATTTTTTATTATAAGTGTTGTGAGTAAGCCGAAATGCTGTTTCCATTTTTTGGCATTTACGTTTATTGGCTTTAGTTTCAATTCCATTTTATGATTATTATTATTATTATTATTATTATTATTATTATTATTATTAATTCCAGTTAATTGTACTTATCTCGTTTGTGAATGCAGCTTGTTTAAATACCTCCAGAATTAAATCTAATAACATGTGTTGACATGAAATATTTTGCCCGGAGGTACTGTATACGGGTAGAAGCGACTGAGGAAATCGTCATGAACGAGTAGTGAGTCGAGAGAATCAATACACAAATACGAGACGCACGGCGAATGGTTTGAATCATCTAACCGTATCGGCTTGCTTTGGTATATGTAGATAATATTACGTTCTCTTCTCCCTGCCCAATTATAGATAATGTCACGGGCATCCAACATGATCCATTAAACAGGCATCCAGTCTAAGCTAACATTTAAATGTCGGCCAAACTTTACTCATGTTCCCAGTTTCCGACACTTCTTTCACTCACTCATACATTAAAGTTCATAGTGAACGTTATTTAGTTTCCTGATTAAATTCCCGCTCCCTCTCTCTCTCTCTCTCTCTCACACTCTCTCTCTTTCTCTTTGCGGTCTCGTCCTTTTCTTCGCATACATGTCTACCTTTTATATGTACAATTTCGTTTAATTCATAAATAATAGGATATCTAATTCTAGTCTACAGGCTGATTCACAATAAGTGTTACAGGCTTCTAGGGGTTGCAGAGGGGACTTAATAGATAAAGTTTTGATAAGGAACCCATGTCCGGAAGCGTACCATTTTGATGTAAATAAGTTTGAAGATCGAAACACAATGGGCTGATATCGTGTGTCTTGTGTTTCAGAATAAGTATTACAGACTTCTAGGGGTTGTACTACACCTGTCGAGTCGGATGAAGGTCTTCTTGCACGAATTTTGGCGGCAGCAGAATTGAGCACACACTAGGTCTTGAGTGGCTGTATATTAAAAAAAGTAGTATACTTGTGCAACGAACAACACGTTCCCCACATCGAACTACACTTGTAGTACAACTCCTAGAAGTCAGTAATTCTTATTCTGAAATGTGTTGTGATCTTCAAACCTATTTTACATCGAAATGGTACGTTTCCGGATATGGGTGTCTTATCAAAACTTTATCTACTAGTCCCCTTTATAACCCCTATAAGTCTATAATACTTATTGTGAATCGCCTTGTATTAATTAGATTTCATAGCTTCATTATTAAATTCAGTAGTAAGTACAATTCATGGCTTCTGATCCACTATATAGGCTATTTTATAAACTTATGCACTATGCCAAAGGAATATTTATAAATTTATTGTATAATTTTTCTCGGATAAAGTTAAAATTTTTGAGAGAAGACAAAATGAATAAATGTATATTAGTAAACGTCAAAATTTTATTATTGTAAGTATAATTGTTTGTATAATTTACATTTAATACAATACATGCAGCTGTTTAAGTTGAATTTTCTTGTATTTACTTTGAGTGTTCCACAATTTTAACAATAATAATAATCCATCCATAGCAATTCTGCCCGAAGGCAGATATTTACTTTGAGTGTTCCACAATTTTAACAATAATAATAATCCATCCATAGCAATTCTGCCCGAAGGCAGGTCCTTCACTGCAATCATAGCATTTTCATGCTATACTTGCAGCTTTACTAGGGAATTGTAGGTGTGGTAGCTTCCCGTTGCTTTCCACACCGATGAAGGATGATGATGATGATGATGATCATAAGGATGATGATGATGACCATATGATTTAGGGGACCGTTTGGGCCTTAAAGTTTTCCTGACATTTGTCTTACAGGTGAGGAAAAACCCCGATAAAAACCTCACCCAGAAAAACCGTCCCGACCGGGGATCGAACCCGGGCCCGCTGCGTGATAAGGCAGCACGTTACCTCGAGACCACATCGGTGGGACATGATAACAATAATAAAATAATGATAATAATAATAATAATAATAATAAATAATAGTGATATTAAAATAAAGTAAGAATAATAGTATACTTTTTTTTTAATTCTGAGAATTTTCTTCATCATTGAGGATTTTCTCCAACCAGTCTTAATAATTAACACGAGTTCTAAAAAATACATACATGACTAAGGACTTACAGACTATCACTTTCTAATATACATTCACAAATTGTTCTTAATTAAAATTCTCCATCGTTCTCTGTGTCTTCATCCGTTACACCAAATTTCCTCATTGAATTCTGATTGTTATTCTTCTAGATTGTTCTTGGTCTTTCTTGTCTGTTCCTTCTTTCAATATTCCATGTATATACGGCCTTTGGTAGTCTTCCATCCTGTATTATTCTTACGTGTCCATAACTTTTTAGCCTTCTGTCTTCAATCTTATCCATTAAACGTGTTTCTTCATTCATCCATTTTCCAATTTTTGTATTTCTAATTATTTCTAGTCGAGATTTCCTGGCAGCTCTTCTCCAGAAATCCACTTCAACTGCAGTTAATCTGTTGGCGTGTTGGTTGTGTCATTGTCGAAACATCCGATCCATATAACATTATACTTTAAAGTATAATAATAATAATAATAATAATAATAATAATAATAATAATAATAATAATAATAATAATAATAATAATAATAATGTAATTTATTTCATTATTTAGCAGGTTTCACAATATGTCACACCCTCGTGCTCCCAATTATTATTAATCCGCTGTCATACTTCTCTACATCTCTCTGGCATTCCAATTTCCATCGTCCAATCCTCTTTCCTTCATGCTGGCCAAAACACCATCATTCCACGTTATTTTTGCACGTCCTCTGCTTCTTCTTTTTCTTCTTCTTCTTCCAAATGACACTCATTCTATTATTCTTCTTGGGAATCTGCTGTTTTCCATCATTTTTTTTTACATGACCATACCATTTCTACTGTTTTTGTGATCCACAATTGAAATTTGAAAATGTATTTTTTGTTAATTACACTGTTCCCTATTTTACCACTTCTATAAATTCCTGCTGAACGCCTCCAAAAATCAATTTCTGTAGAATTAATTTTACTTACTGTATTGTTCTAGATTTTATATTACATATTTCAACCAGTGAATTATGAAATAATACAAAGTTATATTCTTAAAATAATTACAATATTTATATCATTATAATCTAAACAATACACAATATTAGTATATTCTAATGTTCAAACTAAAAACAATTTATATCCTATTTGCATTTATATATGTACATAAAAATGCTGAATACAGTCGTTATGTAGGTACCATTATCATTATGCAGATCTTCAAATATCAATCCATTTAGATTTAAGTAATGATAGTGATCGACAGTCCCCAATATGACTGAGAAGTGAGTTCCATATTCTAGTCACAAAAATCGTGAGAAATTCCAAGTACAGATGGCCTGTGCTGTGGTATCGAAAGTAAAGAAGTCTCTTGTAATACTGTGCTCAAATTGTTATACATTTTGATAAAGTGTTGACAAATAATTGGTAAACGTATGTACATAATTTATAATAGCAATTTATGTAAATACAGAGGTCATTTAGACGGAATAAGGCCTGGTATGAAGGATATACGTCATCATAAACGCAGATTGAATACAAATAGAATTTAGGCATTGTGAGGATGATACATGAAGTCCTGTATTTTTTATCACCGTATACTACTCGAATCCCTCTGATTAGTAGGGAAAAAATTATGAGGTGCAGCACCTTTCCACAAATATAGCTGTTTTCATACCAATAGTTCAATATATGTATTTGGGGGATGAAATGAAGCTATATGAAAACAATTTGTTGCACCTTTTTGCTCCTTTTCGTGAAATTACTAAATTTCGCCCCTTTTTCTCTCATTTTTTGTGCTTTAGCACCTTTTCCTCCAGTCTTCTCTGCTTTTTTAAAAATATTGGACAGAAAAATGTATGATGACCTTGAAGAAGATTTTCGGGCTGTAAGACCGTGGTCGTGAGGCTTGTAGTTCCCCGACGTCTCAAGACAACCCTTGAGGATGCCAGACGCAGTCTCTGGCGAAACGTCGGGGAACTACAAGCCTCAGGACCACGGCCTACAGCCCGAAAATCTTCTTCAAGATCATCATAGCAACTCCGGTCGTGAAAGTCTACGTCAATACATTAGTCACCTCTACGGGGAGGAAAATCTAGAGATAGCCTATATAAGAGTCTCAAGACAACCCTTGAGGACGCCAGACGCAGTCTCTGGCGAAACGTCGGGGAACTACAAGCCTCACGACCGCGGCCAACAGCCCGAAAAACTTTAAGATCATCATAGCAACTCCGGCCGTGAAAATCTACGTCAATACAGAAAAATTTATATTTTTCATCTTGAACAACTTTTTAAAATCTCAATCAGAAGTCAACAATATTAAAATACATATTGAAATATAATTTATGTAATTTATACCGCAGAAACAATGGCCAATCTGAAGTGTGAAGTCAACAATAGTAAATGATAAATATTAAAATATAATTTATGTAAACCACCAGTAATTTATATCCCAGCCAATCTGTAGCTGTGAAGTCAATAGTGTTGATGCAACAGTTTAAAATAATATTAAATTAATATTGGGAAGTACAAATTATTAGGTATAATCATTGAAACTCATCGGAAAACATTTTTTTGCCATTTATGAAGTGAGTTGTCAAAAAAAGTTATCCGATGAATTTCAAAGTTTAAAATAAGTTGAGTTAGTACTGGCAATAATTTAACAGTTTTCTATCTACCGACTAGTTGTTGACTGTGTTTTACTATTTTGCACCACAACATATTTTTATTTACAACTGGGGTTTCAGAACAATAACATGGCGAATGTTAAGAAGGATAAGTTGTACACACTTTCAGAAGAATTAAAAACGCAATTTATCGAAACTGATGGCATCGTTCTTCGATGTTCCGTTTGCGAAGTAAATATTGCAATAAAGTAAAGAACTATGAATTACCTCTTATGGACTCTATAAAGAAGAAACATTTGGTGCAAAATGATATGCGTATTATATAAACTGAGTTAATGTAACTGGTTTAAACCTTAAATCAATTGTTTTAGCAGCTCCTTTTTTTTTTTTTTTTCTTTTTGTATGTAGGCCTATCTTCAGAACATTTTCTGCCCGTTTTACTACCAAAATTTGCATCTGAAAATCCTTTTCCTAGTGATTAGCTACATATCGTTATCTAATTGTGATTTTTACTTTATTTCTGTAAGGGCTATGTTTTAATAATATATAAATCGTAACAACTTGCAGGAAAAGACGGACAGAAAATGTTTCATATTATAACTGTCATTTTAGATCTTCAACATTAAATTGATAGTGATTAGGCTATTTAAAATAATAAATTAGTTACAAGTCACTTTTAATTAACCTCAATCTATTATTCCCATTATCATTTATATATATATATATATATATATATATATATATTATCATACCATATTAAGCTTGCATTGCTCAATGTTAAACATTTAATTATAACATCGATAAAGCGTCACTGCTATAAGGTAAAAATATTCTCTTTAATTTGCTTACTTGTTATAGTCAGCTACTAGGTGGCAGTGAAGACCGAGTTCTCGCGACATCTAGTAATAATGGAGAATATAATACATATATAAGAAAAAAAAAGTGTTTGAATTGGATTCGCCTGCTAGTGTAATGGATACCTCAGTGTGATATCCATTACACCACCAGGCGAATCCAATTCATACACTTATTTATATATATATATCTTTCCATTTAATGTCATTGATCAAAACTTTGTATCATCATAAAGGTATCGTGACCATTATATTTAGAATAGTAATAGATAACTCCGGATTCGATAGTGCTAGTGAGTTAGTTTAATATATTGAAAATAAAATAGGATCTATTTTTTCTTTGAGGTACACTTGTAATATTTTAATGCGGATAATGAAAATAATATGTATTGAACAAAGTACATGAATATATCGTAATATGGAATACGAATGCATCAAATTATAACGACAATACACGTAAAAAAAGACATGCGTTGATAATATCATCTAATGGATTGTAATAATGTAATGTCCCTATTTTATCCAGAGCAAAAAAAAAAAAAAGTTTCTTGTTTATATAACAACACCAATAAAAAAAAAAGAAACTTTACTTCATGACTGTGTGCGTAATACAGTATACCCCGTAACAGAATACGAAACGCCATAATTATGGCCAGAAACTTAGTTCTAAATTATACTAATTACAAATTGAGTTGTAGGGGCGCGCCGTAGCATAGTGGTTAAGGCACTAAGCTACAAGCTGGAAGGTTGAGTGTTCGAGTCCCGGTGGAGTCAGGATTTTTAAACTAACCCAAACCTTCTGGTGGGACTATGGCCCTGGGATTTACTCAGCTTCTAACAGAACTGAGTACCAGACGATTGTTCAGGGGTAAAGCAGCCGTCACGCAGGGCTGACAACCCGGCTGATATCAAGTGCCGATTGTCCAGACAAAGTGGGAGCCTTAACCTCCTACTGTAGGCGGCTCCGTGGTGCAAGCGGTTAGATGCTCACCTCTCACCGCTGCGCTGGGGTTCCGAGATTGAGTCTTGGTCACTCCATGTGGGTTTTGTGGTGGATGAAACGGAGCTTGGGCAGGTTTTCGTCCCTTTTCCCCTGCCACAATTCCATTCCAAGATTTCTCCGTATTCATCTCATCCATTTCGTTTCATTTCGTTCATCTGCCCCTGTGATGGTGCGTCAGGCGTGGTTTGCCTGCACCCTTGTCATTAACACACCTCTATATAGGGGGCCTCATCTTATCCGTCGACCCTACCCTCAGTTGGACACAAGTTGAGGATATTCTTCTTCATCTTCTTCTTGATGATTTAGGCTTATTTACTAGCCTGTTCCGGCTCCAAATTGCTGCTCTTTCCATCTTTTCCTTGGTCTTTCCAAACTTCTTCTTCCTCGTGGCGAATAGTTGTATACTGCTTTTGGTATTCTATTCTCAGTCATCCTTGCCAAGTGTTCTTTCCAGTTTGTTCTGTATTTCTCTACTGTTGTGTTTAATTCCTCTACTTTTAGTTGTTGTCTTACTTCTGTGTTATGTTTTTGTCTGTTCTTTGATATCCCGCTATTGGTATGAGGAATCTCATTTCAGCAGCTTGTATTCCGGCAGATTTTTGTGTTGTCACTGTCCATCTTTCGGATCCATAAGTAATAATAGGCACTGCCATTGTATTGTGTAATTTCATTATAGAGTCTTTCCTGGCTTTATTTTTCAAAGTTCTTTTTAGTGTTCCTGTTATATGATTAAAACTTATTTAGTTTGTTATTTATATATGTTTCCGCTGTGTATGAAATTTCGCAACCTAGGAAGTTATATCTTACTACTTGTTCTATTGGTTTATTTTCTAATATTACCTTTGTCCGAACTGGATGAGCACCCTTGAAGGCCGGTTATGATCGTCTGGGTCATTGGTACTAAGCCTTCCTACCACGTCAAGGTGATAATCCACAGGGAGGTTGAAGATATTATATTATACTAATTGAGTTGTGACACTGCGATTGCCCATATACGATCTACCTGATCTTTACGATAAATCGTATTAATAAGAACAGTCAAGTTCCTTTGATTGCGATGGGTATAACATACGGCACGAATGGAGAATGAAAGAGGAGGATGTAAATTTCTTTTTTGCGCGATAGTGCGTTTTGTCGTACTTACCAGCAATGGCGACCATTATTCAAAGTTCAACTTCCTACTTTTCGGGGTTGCCAACCTAAATAACTATACTGTAATACTAAGAAATTAGGACTGGAAGTAAATATCAATAAAACTAAATATATGGTCACACACAGAAATTCATTATATAATGGAAATGGACATATATTGCCAAATGAGGGAAATTTTGAGGAAGTGGCTGAATTCAAATACCTAGGAACAATAATCACAAATAGGAATGAGATGCACAACGAAATTAAACATAGGCTCAATTCTGCAAATGCGTGCTATTATGCATTACAGAGACTCTTGATGTCCCAACTCCTTTCAAAAAACGTTGAACTGAAAATATATAAAAGTATTACTCTACCAGCTATATTATATGGATGCGAAACATGGACTCTTACTTTAAGGGAGGAAAGGAGATTACAAGTATTTGAGAATAAAGTACTTATGAAAATGTTTTGACCAAAAAGAGATGAATGGAGAAGACTACTTAACAATGAACTACATGGTCTTCATAGGCAGCCAGATATAATAAGAACAGTTAATTCTCGTAGACTGCGATGGGCAGGACATGTTGCACGTATGGGGAATGAAAGACTTGCATGGAAGCTTCTTGTAGGAAAGCCAGATGAAAAACGCACTGTTGGTAGACCAAGAATGAGGTGGGAGAATAACATTAACTATGATTTGAGGGAAGTAGATTATACAGGGAATGATTGGAAAGCATTAGCTCAGGATAGGGATGTATGGAGAGCTTATGTCCGTGCGGCCATGAACCTACGGGTTCGATAGTGCCAGTGAGTAAGTAAGTAAGTAATATTACATTTATACCAATGTGCGGGAAGTAAAACCACTGTCATCTATATATACTATGTACAGTGTATAGGCCTACACATAAAATATCCAAAATGTAGTGTTAAAATACATTATACGAAACAAATCACTGCATTTTAAATGAACTGAACTTTATTTGAAACAATATAAAACAATAAATACGTACTTGCGGCCATTTAATCAATAATTGTTCTCAAGGCCTCCTGTTGTTTCAACTAATAAACATTGCCCACACTGTTAACGTTAGTCAATTGTTTGTAATGAACGCAAATATTTCCAAGAAAGATGTTATTATTTTACTATTATTTATTATTTTGAAAACACCATCGCGCAAAGTTACAACGCACGTTTGTGAAGTGTTTTACAGAATCTCGCTATCCCTCGGTTTTTAAACATTTTTCCTTGATTCTGTAAAAACGACTTCCCAACCTCGCATCGTAATATTAGGGAAAGACCCCAGTAGGTAAGCAAAGAATGGGGTGGGAGAATAACATTAACCGTGATTTAAGGGAAACATTATGGCTAACCAACTAACTGGCTCTATCGAACCCGTAGGCCGCGCGGACATAAGCTCTCCATACATCCCTATCCTGTGCTAATGTTTTCCAATCATCCCCAATCTAATTCATCAAATCATGGTAAATGATATTCTCCCACATCATTATTAGTCTACCAACTGGGCGTTTGCCTCTGGTTTTCTTACAAGAACCATCCATGCTTCTCTTTCATACCCAATTCGTGTCACATAACCTGCCTATCGCAGTCTATACTTATATCCGGCATCCTATAGATATCTAGCTCACTGTTAGGCCTATAGTTTTCTCCATTCACCTGTCTATTCATCGCTTTTTGCCTTAACAAATTTCCTGAGAACTTTATTCTCAAATACTCGTACTCTTCTTTCCTCCCTTAAAGTATTGGTCAGTGTTTGGTATCCATATAATATAACTGTGGAATATATATAAATGGAAAAATAATATAATATAAAAGGGAAAAATTATACAGGGAACTGACCAGCCTGATGGGCTAGTGGTCAGCGTTCGTTACTACTGTTCATGCATTCCCGGGTTCGATACCCGGTCAAACCATAGGATTTTTTCCTTAAATGGAATTATTCCTATGGTTGCTCATGCTTAGGGATTTAGGTTAAGTTTATGTTAAGAACTCTCCAGGCGTTCCATTATCATTTATCACCCATAATACCATCGGGGTAACGTAACTCCGCCTTCCAGGTGCCCTAACCTAAGAAATGGACTACAATTCTACCAGTGCTAGGGGAGAAAGCCAGAAATGTCAAAAATACAATCTGGTGATATTAGACAAACAAAATATTTGAAAAAAAATTGTTTAGGATAGGGATGTATAGAGAGCTTATGTTCGCGCGCCATGAACCTCCGGTTTCAATAGTGTCAGAGAGTCAGTTTAGTTAGTCTACTTGAAATTCTGGTTTGGGAATCTGTCAGTGTGTAAAGCAATTATGAGGGGCAAATTTCACTGCCACTGAATTGAACTGTTAATTCTGATAATAATACAGTATAAGTCAGTATTATTGATATATTAGCACAGTCATATACATAAATGATATATTAATTACATGTATTCCCCAAGCCATGGCCTGCAGTCTTCTTTTAATGAATAACACATACCCATTGTCCATCAAATGTCGGTCCGTTACATTAAAATCTTCCATTGTATTAATTGGTAAATACCCCTAAGCATATGTAGGGCCTAGTTATTAATTAATCAAGGATAATAGCCATAACAGTTTTATATTGATAATAAATAAAAACACTTTTTAAATACTACTCCCAAAGGATGTACAATTTTCATATTTACTATAAAGCAGAAACAGTTACAAAAATCACTATCAAAGGACTTTAAAAGTCAGCTGTTTAAGTTCGCTAAATGTGCGGGCGTGACAAAAAAAAATGACAAGAATGAAAGTAGTTAATTACACTGGTCAACATGATTTTTGTCTCATGAGTACCAATAATTGTACTTAATGCAGTTTTTATCGTGTTTTCAAATATGTATTCGGAATTTCTCTATCACCCACAGTTTCTTTTTATTTCAATTTCAATTAATGGATTTAAATATTTATTTTTTTAATATACGTTTTTTCGTCCATTTGTCCATTGTAAAATAAAATGAAATGAACTAACTCAGGAGATTTCAGCTATGGAAAAGAGATATCAAGGCAAATGGAATCCTAATATGCTGGCCGATTATTGTTGGACCATCAAGAGCGATGCTCCACAGGCGAAATATAGCAGAAAATCGTAATTTCTTACTTTGTAGGTGAGTCCGAATGTTCGAATATTGTGTAGTTACGAATGTAGAAAATATTAAAGTGTTTGAAATTATAAATTCCTTCTCTCGGAAACCTTGCGTGATGGAGAAAAACCGATATCATATTTGAATTCAGGAGAAAAGATACTATCAGAACCACATATTTTTCTTTCTGAGATAAAAGGAAGTTTATTATTTGTTGCTCAGTGTAATTATATAATGAACATTTCATATTGTCAAAAGTGGATACAAATTAGAGGAATAAATATGTCAATAGCATGTCCACCTTGCCACGCAGCTGGCCCGGGTTCGATCCCCGTTCGGTACGAGTTTCCTGTGTGAGGTTTTCCTTGGGGTATTTCCTCACCGGTAAGATAAATGTCAGGAAACTTTAAGGCCCAAACGTTCCCCGAACATCATCTGGCTATCATTATCATCAATATCATATTCACCTAATTAGCTTAAGTTTAGTTTAAGGGTGCTCATACACCATAACAGGTAAAATTTTTCAATTGTCTCATTTGAAAGAGCATACTTTAAAGTACATATTTCTGAAATTTTGTGGTATCTTCTGTTTTTGTCGAGATATATAATGTTAAATGCCAATGTGCGCTGGTTGACAGTTGGATGTGCGTGGCAGATGGTCTACGTTCAACTAGTTGAAGTTTTCCTATCTTTTAATCAGTTTCCTGGTTTTAAATTTTGTGCATTTATTTGACATAAAATGGCAGATTCCATAAATAGTAGAATGGTTGTCTTACCCCGCTGACAAAGGAGATATATTTCCTGTATTCTTTTGTTTGGTGTATGTTTTGTTTATTAAAGTGATATTGGCGTACTCATTAGTAATAAAATGGCTAATAAGGGAAATATTTCAAGACGTAAGAAGTGGCATTTTCATGGAAATAGATATACAAACCAGAAAACTGAAGATATGAATAGTGAGAGACCCAAAAGTGCATCTGCCAGGAAATTTGGTTTTGAGGTTACCGGTGCTCCATCAACACATGTTCAAAGTGGTAATGATACAATTGAAAATTATGATTTAGGTTACAGATTCATTCATCACAATAAAAAAATGAATGTGTGGGTCATGTACAGAAAAGAATGGGGTACAGACTTAGGCAGTTAAAGAAGAAATTGGCTGGAACTAAATTAGAAGATGGGAAAGGCATTGGTGGTGCTGGTCGACTAACTGATGACATTATAGATAAAAATACAAAGATATTATGGCAATGCCATTAGGGAAAATAAAGATAACCTTGACAATATGAGGAAGGCAATATGGGCTATCTGATACCAATGAAGCTTCAACAGACTCCAAATCCCAGCACTATATGTGTCCACTGGGTGCAACGTCGTGGTGTGGATATCGACAAGCCCAGGCAGAGGGTAGAGAAGCAGTATATAAACATCAATATCCAATACCAATGGCTGTTATGAATGCCATAAGACCTATCTTCAAAGACCTTTCAAAAACAGAACTTCTAAGAAGGTGCTTGAAGGGCCGCACTCAAAATTCAATCGAGTCCTATAATAATAAAGTGTGGACAATTTGCCCTAAAACAAGTAATGCTGGGAAAACAGTTGTCAAAATAGCAGCAGCTGATGCTGCAGCAACATTCAGATGGGGATACAAGCAGATTAAAAGTTTTAGAAGAGTTTGGAGTGAATGTAGGAAAATATGCCAAGGCTGCTTTTAGGCATTGTGATGTCCTGCGCATAAAATCTGCTATTAAACGCGTACGAGAATCCTCGAAGGAGTCCAGGAGAACTAGAAGACGACTGAGACTTGAGGAACATGGCAGGAGAACTGAAAAGGAGGGCACAACATATGCTGCAGGAACTTTCTAGCACAGACTGTAAGTAGAAACATGTGTAAACTTTAACATCGTTTTCCCAAAAGTTAAAATTTTAAGAACATAAAACGCAATAACTCAAAAACTAATGGTTAAATTTTCATGAAATTTTGCACACACACTCATCTACTTAGTCTGTATCTGGCATACTAAAATCATTACAATATTTTGAAGATTAAGGCTAGGTAATGGGGAATATATAGTGTAAAAATTATTTTTAAAAAATTATTAATAAAAAAATTTTTTTTGCTCTAAACCATTAATCTGGGCACATCATAATAGTTCACAAGCTTTATTAGGGTGTTATATTTATTTTAAAAAATTGTTTATATTAGTCAGGTTATTAGTTTTTAAGTAATAATGTATGATAATATATATATATATATATATGAAACTGAAATTATGCAAAATTTATTTGCTGCAATTACAAAAATTTTGCTTCAGTAATATCAATTTTAATATCAAATGAAAGCCAATAGTATATACTACCTGTGTGCAAATTTTCATAATTGTATGTTTTATAGTTTTTTATTTATTGTAAAGTAATGATGTGTGTGCATATGTACCTTCTGCTGGGTGTATGAGCCCCCTTAAGGCCTCTCCTGGCGCATCATTACCGCCACCATCAACTCACATATCATAGGGTAGCGTAACCCTGCCTTCCAGGCGCTCCAACCTCAGAAGTGGGTTACAAGTACGCCATGCCAGGAGAGAACACCAGGAATGTCGAAATGACAACCTGGAGCATTTGGGAAAAAATTAATATTATGTCCACCGCTGTGGTATCGAGATAGCGTGCTGCCTTGTCACGCCCGGGTTCGATCCCCGATATGATACTTTTTTCGGGGTTTTCCTCACCTGTAAGATAAATGTCAGTAAACGTTAAGGCCCAAACGGTTCCAGAACATCATCTGGCTGTCAATATCATATTCGCCTAATTAGCTTCAGTTTAGTTTAAGGCCTTTCCTGGCGCATCATTACCACCACCATCAACTCACATATCATCGGGGCAGCGTAACCCAGCCTTCCAGGCGCCCCAACCTGAGAAATGGGTTACAATTACGCCATGCCAGGATCGAACACCAGAAATGTCCAAATGGCAATCAGGAGCATTTGGGAAAAAATTCAATACCATTTATTCCTCTAATTTGTACTCATTTTAATAATCATCACCACGAGCTTCAAGGATTGGACAACTTAATCCGTTCCGTCTCCAAAATGTATAGCTGTTCTCTCCATCGCTTGTTTGGTCTTCCAATTCTTCCTTTACCCAGTGGTCTGTATCTATATGACTGTAATGGGATTCTTGGTGGTTGCATGCGATATAAATGTTTTAATATTGTTTAACAATATTAAATGTTCATTATGTAATTATTAATTACTTACATTCTTGTATTTTTTAAATAAATATTTCAGTAACAGGACCATCTTCATGGGCTAGTGGTCAGCATTTCTGGCTACTGTTCATGAGGTCCCGGATTCGATTCCCGGTCAAACCATAGGAATTTTTCCTTAAAGGGAATTATTTCTTTGGTTGTCCATGGTCTGGAATTTAGATTAAGTTTAGGTTAAGAACTCTCCTGGCGCTTCGTTATCGTTTGTCACCCATAATATAATCGGGGTAACTTAACTCCGCCTTCCAAGTGCTCCAACCCAAGAAATGGATTACAATTCCGTCATTACCAAGGGAGAAAGCAAAAAAAAGTTATAAAATACAACCGGTGGCATTAGACACACACACACACACACACATATATATATATATATATATATATATATATATATATATATATATATATATTTCAATACACAGAGGTGGTCTAGTTTATTATTATAGTAAAGTAAAGTAATCCCACTACAGGCCTCAGGAGGCCCTTGGGGCAGTAGGAGGTTAAGGCTCCCACTATTTCTAGACAATCGGCACTTTATGTCAGCCGGGTTGTCAGCCCTGCGTGACGGCCGCCCTTACCCCCAGAACAAGCGTCTGGTACTCATTTCCGTTAGAGGGTGAGTCGACCCCAGGGCCATAGTGCCGCCAGAAGGTTTGGGTCAGTTTAAAAATCCTGACCCCACCGGGACTTGAACCCTCGACCTTCCGGCTTGTAGCTCAGTGCCTTAACCACTACGCTACGGCGTGCCCCCAGTTTATTATTATGGTAATACGAATATCGAAATCAGATTGAAAGAACACTACATACAGGGTGATTCTAAAGTCCCCTTACAGAATTTGAGCACTTATAGAGGGGAGCAAGAAAATAAATTTAACATAGAACCCATGTCCGGAAACATACAGTTTTTCCGTTATACACCAAATACCATTACAACACATGTTGCTCTCTCCAACTCCTGCTGCCTGTGAACCGCTTACAAGAAGGCCCCGTTTTGACAACCACCGACTTCAATGCAGATGCAGTACCTCTGTACCAAGTTCTCGTACACATGATCACAAATCCCTGGTCCTCCAACATCCGCAGCAACCATAACTCGTACTTGTTGGTCTTCCTCGGATTCTACAGGGAACTCGTAAATTAAGGTTTTCACGTGACCCCACACGTAGAAATCTAGCGGGGTGAAGTCGGGAGAATGTGCAGGCCACGCAATCAAACCTGCCATTCCACCAAGTTTCACTGTTCAATAACAACATGTTTGCGTATTCTGCAAACGTGTATATATGGATAACGGCAACACAGTGCCAATTAAGTACGTACACCTTGAATTCTGCTGTGTACTGTCGTGAAGGATAACTACTGTACTGTGCAGGTACAAACGTGTCTGGGAGGATCACAAACTCAACTGAATAGCATGTAACCAAACTTTCAGTGGACCTGGAACATCAGGTGAGCGGGAATGATATATGGACTACCTTTGTCAAAACAATCCTAGTTAGAAGCGCTGAAAAAAAAAAAGTGTGTGGTGATTTTGCGTGTAGAGGAAAATCCTATACTAAACTTAATTGCATTGGTCCGTGCTATAAGCCCTCAAACTCTGTAATGGGAATTTAAACTCACTCTGTATAATCTTATATATATAATTTCCGGTTTTAACAATGTTGATACATTTTTCCGGCATCAATGATTTCTGTTCAATTTCGCTTTATAATTTTCCTCCATTCGTCTCTATTATAACACATTTCTTCCTCTATTATAGGAAAATCTATTTATCAGCACATCGTTCGCTTTATCCCATTCACGTTAGGTTTAAATGCTCAATGCATTCCCACAGAAACCGTATTAAGTTATCTTAAACGATATTGTTCATTTTCCGACATTCAAAACGAACAAAAGATAGCGGTATTTGAGATCTCAATAAGGGTGAAAGTCAAAACACATTCCTCTACTATTCATAAATGCTAACAAAACATTATCATGCCAAGGATGTACACAAATTTCAAAATACGTAACAGCAGAGTTAAGCGAGTCTACCTCGTCTTCAGAGGCGAATGGGCTAAGAACACAAAATTGGTGAAGAATCAAATTTAATTAAATATAGTGCTAATCCTACAGAACAGCAGTTTTTTAAAGTGCTCTTTTCTTTGTTTTTCTTCTTATTCTACATAGTTTAACCTCTCAACATAAGATACTATTACGTTCCCACGCCAACCGAGCCTTCCAATGACATGACCTATCCGAAGACGAATTTAAAATTTTGGATTACTACACAAGGTCTAGACTACGGCTATTCGGTCCGGAAGAACAACTTAACCAGAGTCAATGAATACTTTTCTTCTTCTTTCTCATAGGCATATACTTATTTATACACACTATGTCAATGATGATTACTCTTGAGGCGTCTGCCCACTTCTCTTTTTCCTCTAGGACGAAGTTTCTTTGCTGCTTTAATAAGCCTCGTATCGTCAGCTATGTCCGCGTGGGTATTCCATTCTCTTTTCCTTGTTGTAATAAATGTCCCAACATCTATGATAATGCATTCCTCCCTTACATCTTGATTCTAACTCTGTCAAATCTTATTTTGTTTACTATGACTCTTAAAGAATTAATTTCTCCTGTTTTCATGAGTTGTTTCGTTTGGCAAGTATCTGCTCGTGTATCCGCACCATAAGTCATTATTGGTCGTTTTATAAAATTTTTATTTATTTTCTGTGTTTAAATATATGGTTTTTTCCATATAGCATCTTTAAGTATCCTCACAATCTCGATGTTTTAAAAACCTGAGATCTTACTTCATCAATCAATCTATGAGAACTAGAGATGTGTATCCCAACATATTTAAATTCCACAGTGAAATGTGGGTATATAAATGTAATTAATTGAGTTATAAATCATTAATTACTATCGATTTATCCCCGGCAGAAGCGAGATACTTAAATGGTTATTGCGAAATTGTTTTACCTGCAGCAAGAAAAGTCACATTTTCGGACAAAGGTTCGTATTCAAAAACGTTATCTACTCATGACATTGAAGAAATCTAAATTTATATTTGTTCTAACCTCGACTTCATCATTACCCAGTGTAAGATACATATATTAATTGGTGTTTGTCGTATAATTTATCATATGTATACTATTATTATTATTATTATTATTATTATTATTATTATTATTATTATTATTATTAATTATTATTATTATCGTATAAAATGTTGTTTGTATATGAAATTTACATAGCCACATTTAATATATTATTGACCCTTTATAATTCCATCCATCCATAGTAATTCTGCCCGAGGGCAGGTATTTCACTGCAATCATAGAATTTTCATCCTATGCTTTGCAGCTTTACTAGGGAGTTCTAGGTGTGGCAGCTTCCCGCTGCTTTCCACACCGGTGAAGGATGATGATAATAAGGATGATGGTGATGGCCAAATGATTTCGGACCGTTTGGACCTTAAAGTTTTCCTGACATGTCTTACAGGTGAGGAAAAACCCCGATAAAACATCACCCAGAAAACTGCCAAGACCGGGGATCGAACCCGGGCCCGCTGCTCTTTATAATTAGTATAGTGTATATCTATATTGCCAAATATTTATTTGTGCTGGTTGAGTGGAAGAAGAGGCCTTATAGCCTTAATTCTGCCAGAATAAATAAAATATTATTATTATTATTATTATTATTATTATTATTATTCATCTACAAGCTCTAGAAGTTTGTAACGCGAATTTCGGAACACTCTGTATAGGGCCTATGGGTAGATAAATATGGGAAAGGAGCCAGTCTTCGGAATTAATATACTGGCGTCCTGTATTCGGTTCAGTGAAGCAAGAGCAAGTAACACACTATTGCCTTTAGGTTTATGTAAGAATTACATAATAAGAATGCGTTTACGCTCCATCGAGCGTTCAGGGTCAAGTAGCCGCTAGCAAGAAAATCTGATACCAGATTTATCTCAAAATCTTTCATAATGGTTCCTTTTCTTATAAATTTATATTAAATCGTACTTCCTTTCCTTAACATGTAATGTGCAGTCCTCTACCTCTAAGGTGTGAAAGTTACAAGACTAATGTTTGAAATATACGGAATATCTATGACGTCATGATCCTAGCGATGGGTTTGACACTGCGAGCGTGTAGTTAGTTTCATAACAAAGTTCATTACATCATAATGATACATAAATATAATGCTTTCCCGTATTTGTCTCAAATTCCGAAGTAGGATAGGAGGATCTGGCTAGTATGGCGAGAGGGAAATCAGAAGACCAGATTTAGAACTTACACTTAGCAAAACATGAAAAGCGTAGCACTACACGCGAGATACATTTAACACTTTTACTTAAAGAATATAAACATGCCAATTACAAGTTTACCTTTATAATAGGCGTAATGATAGTTTTAAAATCGTTGAACATACTTTATTTCACCATCACGATAATAATAATAATAAAATAATAATAATAATAATAATAATAATAATAATAATAATAATAATTACTTAGAACAAAAACTTATGTCGATGGAAATGGATTTCTTGAGGAGAGCAGCAAGATGTTCAAAATTAGACAAAATAAGAAATACTGTCATAAGAGAAAAAATGAATATTGGTTATTCAATAGTAGATTATATACGGTATAAGCAATTAAATTGGTATGGGCACATACGACGAATGCAAGAAGAAATATTACCCAGGAAAACATTGGAATGGTGTCCACCTTGGAGGAAGGAGGGGAGGAAGACCTCGAAACTCGTGGATGCAGGAAATTAGAACTGGAATGAGAGCAAGAGGACTGGAGGACATGGATTGGTTGGAGAGAGACGAGTGGAGAAGAAAAATAAAACTTTAGGCACAGTAAGATGTGTAAAAATTCTGTATATAAATAAAAACAATAATTACGAGTATTGATGATTACGAGTATTTGAGAATAAAGTTCTTAGGAACATTTTGGGCCAAAAAAAGATGAACAGACAGATGACTGGAGAAAACTACATATTAGTGAGCTACATGATATGTATAGGAAGCCAGAAATAATAAGAACAGTTAAGTCTCGTGGACTACGATGGGCAGGACATGTAGCACGAATGGTGGATGAAAGAGGAAGCTTCTTGTAGGAAAACCAGACGAAAACGGCCAGTTGATAGACCAAGAATGAGATGGTAGTATAACATTATTCATGATTTGAGGGAAGTAGATTATACAGGGGATGATTAAAAAGATTAGCTCAGGATAGGGATGTGTCGAGGGTTTAGATGAGATCCTAGCAGAACTGATACAATCAGTGGGAGAAAAATTGATGGACAAGATACGCCAGTTGCTTAATATGATTTGGGATAAAGAAGTTCTTCCAGATGAATGGAAAGAATGGATTATCCTACCAATTTATAAGAAAATAGATCAAACTGATTGCAGCAACTACAGGGGCAACTCATTACTTTCAACTTCGTACAAATATATTAGTAAGTAGACTTACTCCTTATATTGATAAGATCCTAGGAAATCATCAATGTGGATTTAGAAGAAACAGGTCTACAACAGATCCGATTTTTAGTATAAGACAGATTTTAGAAAAGAAATGGGAATGTAATGGTACTGTACATCAACTACACGTAGACTTCAAAAAAGCATATGATTCAATTAAGAGGGAGAAGTTATATAATATTCTGCTGGAGTTCGGAATTCCTAAAAAGTTAGTTAGACTTATACGAATGTGTCTAAATGACACAAAGTGTAGGGTGCGTGTAGGTAAACAGTTTTCGGATACTTTTGAAATCCACAATGGACTGAAGCAAGGAGATGCACTATCTCCTCTACTATTTAATTTTGTACTAGAGCATGTCATCAAATCTTTAGAGGATGAAGAAGGCCTACAACTGAATGGTATTAATAAGCTGTTAGTATATGCTGATGATGTAGTACTATTGGACGATAGTGAGGAGATACTAAAGGCCAACACGCACACACTATTGAGTAACACTAAGAAATTAGGACTGGAAGTAAATATCAATAAAACTAAATATATGGTCACACATAGAAAAACATTATATAATGGAAACGGACAGCTAATTACAAACGAATATATATATATATATATATATATTATAATAATTACTATGGTTAAAACATACATTAAAATTTTGAATTTGAATTTCATCTACATAAAACAATTTTTACTACTACTACTACTACTACTACTACTACTACTACTACTACTACTACTACTACTACTACAACTACTACAACTACTACAACTACTACTACTACTACTACTACTACTACTACTAATAATAATAATAATAATAATAAGAGTATTGATATAATGAATTAAACGGGAAACGCCGATTAATACATGTACATTATACGAGGTAACAATCAAGCCTGAGTTGGAGCAACTATACATTTAGATTTATTTTAAATGACTCTAACGTTCGGCAATCCCTGATTTCTGTGTCATCGCGATATGATAGTTCTGTTAAACGCTAGCCGTTACCCGATTGAACCAGGTCTACTGTAAAAAGAAACTGCAGTGTTTGTGAGATAAACTTGATATCATAGGCCGTAATTCCAAAACACGATCCGGTCTTTGTAGGCTAATATTATATATATATATATATATATATATATATTCGATAATTGTGGAGATTGGTTTTCAACTGTCATTACAGTGTGATGTCAAAGTATATTTAACATGGGAACTTCCATCACTGGAAGATTATGTAGAATTTACGTTTTTTTAACCTAAAGACCTTAATATTTTGAAAATAAATAAAATTTGAAAAAATTCCTGATGCATATTAAATAAATATTCAGGGATATAACTGTGGGGAGAGTAAAACGGTTTTAGCATGGTAAAACGCTTTATTGTTTTATTGATCGCGGTGATCTAATGGTTATTTATTTATATTCATTTATTTATTTTTCCTGATGGAGTTAAAACCTGTGCAATAAGAACAAAAATAATGATAAACAACGTAATTATATACCAAGTTCAAAATTTTAATTATTTGGGATGTTATTCAGGCACGACAGAAATTTAGATAAGCACACTAAAATACAACGATTCAATTATCTATGTGGCACAATTAAACACACTTTATTGAATAAGACTAGAAAAGAAAATATTTTGAAGTTTTACAAAGTATTGGCAGTTCCATCTCTTATCCATGGATGTGAAACCTGGACATTAACAAAGGCAGATAATAAGCAAATAGAGGCTGCTGAAATGAAGATGCTGAGAGCAATAGCAGGATACCAAAGGACCGATAAAAAAGAAAAGGAAGATATAAGAACAGAACTTAATATATTTAATCTCTGTGAAAGAATAAAATATTATCAAAATGCTTATCTTCAGCACGTATTACGAATGAATGAACAGCGCATACCAAGAAGAATGTATAATTATAAACCAAAAGGGAGAAGAATGTTGGGAAGACCATTGAAGAGATGGAAGGACCAATTCGACCTACAATGAGATCGGAACAGGCCATTGGGCTTAATCCTTGTTGTTGATGATGATGATGATGATGATGAGTTAAAACCGAATAGTCTTCTCTTCCACTTCACCAGGGTTAAAGTTCCTTGCCTCCAGTTCCGAGGGTCACGTGTTCACACCCGGTGGGCTTCGTTGGATTTTTAGGATGGAAAAGTCCAAGGAACAAGTCATCCGGTAGAAACTTTAAGCCGTTGTCCACGAGTCTGAAGATTTTCGGGCTCGTAAAAGATCTTTAAGTCTGAATAAAAATACATCTGAGCAAAATTTAACCGATCTTCATTTGTCCTAGCAATACCTTAGTTCCCTTTTATATTTCTCTTCTGGGCGATATACTAACCAAAGGTATGTCGCTGGCATCTGTTGGGAAATAAGCGTAACTAAATTAGTCTAATTAAGAAACTTCCCATTAGATACAAGCGGTACATGGTAAAACATTTAGTTACGTAACTTTATTGTAGCGAGGATATAATCAAAAAAGTCTTCTTCTTCTTTAGTAGGCGACTACAACCTCATTGAAGTTTTGGCCTCCTCAACAAATTTTCTCCACCTGGATCTATTCTGGATACAGACTGGCAATTTTCCAATTTTCATTTCTAATATATTTTTATAACATCATTCTGCCATCTGTTTTTTTTTTTTTGGGCGTACAGCTGTTCTGGTGCATATTGGTTTCCATTTGTTTATTCTTCTTACAAGCTTGTCTTCCTGCATTATATTTATATGTCCAAAGCAGCGCAGACTTTGAACTGTAATGTGGTTTATTATATTTTTATTTCATATTAGATTATTTAATACGTCGACCGCGGTGGACTAGTGGTTATGCTCCTTGCCTCTGGTCCCGAGAGTCGCGGGTTCAAACCCGGCCGGGGTCGATGGATTTTTTAGGACGGAAAAATCCAAGCAGCAAGTCCTCCGGGAGGGACTTTAAGCCATGGGTCCCGAGTCTGAAGATTTTCAGGCTCGTAAAAAATCCTTAAGCCTGAATGAAAAGGCCTCTAAGCAAAATTTACCGAATTTTCCCGTCCTAGTACTACCTTGGTTTCCTAGATGTCAGTATGAGGCGGAACGCTGACCACGGACCACTCAAAATTGCATCTATACGAAAACAAGTGTAACTAAATTAGTATGGTTCAAATTCTTCCCTGTAGGGGGAGAGCGCCTAAATCTCTGTAAAGGGAAAACATAGGATTACAATACAATTATTTAATACAGAGTTCATTCGTATATGCCATGTGCCATCGCTTTCTCTAATTGGTCCAAAAATTCTCCGTAAGATCTTCCTTTCAAAGATTAATAGTTTTTGTCTATCAGACTCCTTCAGTACCCATGTTTCACAGCCATAATTTACAATCGGTCGTATTACGGGATTATATAGTTTTTTTAACTTTAGTTTAACTGGAGACCCCGTTTACAATCAAAGAACGTGATGTTAGGTAAAATTAACCCTTAATTCCTTAGTCAAGGAATTAAAATATGTAAAAAGATAACACTTGATACGATGCTTACGATGTCCTATATTGCACTACCAGGCAGATGACAGAGTTCACAGTGTCGCGTTATTTTATTGAACGACGGCAGCAGTTTGTACACCTTGTCTAGTTGCCAAGTGAGCACTTTCGTTGGTGAGTACTGTACCGTCCGAAACGCAATGATAAAAACGAATAAAGGGGATAGTGAATAAAATACAGGTTGATCGTGAATAAAATCGATAGGGAGTCACCAAGGTTTTCATGAAGCTTGGGGGTAAATGTTCACCAATATTTCATCATCATCATCATCATAGTACATTCACGAATTTAGGCCATTGTTTTTTGACCTGGTTTTGTTCGGCCCGTCAAGAGAAACACCATCCAGAAGTCTTTTTTGAGTCAACGGTCCCTGGTCCTTCTTCTTCCCTGCAGGTTTTGATATCTTAACATTAGTTTGGGTATTCCGTGATCTTCCATTCGATGAACATGTTGTATCCATCTTGACTTATAATCAGAAATTTTGTTTTCTAAAGATTCCATGTGTAATTCTTCTAAGATGTCTTCATTTTTTTGTGATCTAGTAGTGTGTATCCTGCAGTCCTCCGAATATATCTCATTTCAGCAGATCTAAGTCTCTGTATATCCTTCTGTTTAAACGTCCATACTTCGCTACCATACAAAAGAATTGGAAGAGCCAGTGTTTTAAACACTTTCAG
The DNA here is from genome assembly GCA_030220185.1 of Diploptera punctata. Lineage (NCBI taxonomy): Eukaryota > Metazoa > Arthropoda > Insecta > Blattodea > Blaberidae > Diploptera > Diploptera punctata. Next base: position 230,567 of record JASPKZ010002693.1, on the reverse strand, counting down.
TCTTGAATATATTGGACTGTTAAACAGTAAAATAACAAATAAAGAAATAGCAAAAATTATTAGTAATGGAAGAAAACCCATAGGAATGTTAAACTATATACTATGGAGTAAAAACATCATTAAGGGTCAATTCCACCAACAGAGGTAACTGTATTACGCCAGTTTTCCCCGTGTAAAATGCATAGCTTAAACTGGCGAAATACAGTTACCTCAGTTGGTGAAACCGGAACTCTAAGAGAACAAAACAACTAATTTATATATCCATACTAGAAAGTATAATGTTATATGGATCGGAAGTTTGGACAATGACACAACAACATGCCAACAGAATAACTGCAGTTGAAATGGATTTTTGGAGAAGAGCTGCCAGAAAATCTCGACTTGGGACGCCTGCAATGATATGACACCCCAATGATATGATGGGTGATAGTAATGATGTGCTAGGATAGGCCTTAATTCTAAACTTAATCTAATGAGATGAATATGGCAATGGAAAGAATAAGAAATTCAGTAATTAGAAAATTGATGAATGCGGAAAGAAGTATAATGGATGGGCTTGAACACAGAAGGCTAAAATGGTATGGATACGTAAGAAGAATGCAGGATGGAAGACTACCAAAGGTTGTCCATGCATGGGAAATTGGAAGAAGGAGCAAAAAAGGAAGACCTAGAACAACCTGGAAGAATAACATTCAGAATTCAATGGAGGTACGAGGAAACTTGGTGTAACGGATGAAGACACAGAATGCAGAAAACGATAGAGATCTTTAATCAAGGGAAATTTGTGAATGTTTGTTACAAACTGATAGTCAATAAGTCCGGAGTCATTTATGCATATTTTTTAAACTCATGCTAATCATTAAGATTGGTTGGAGAAAACCCTCACTGATGAGGAAAATTCTCAAAATGAATGAATGAACAGTATAATCATTAGGTATGCAGTGCTCTTAGTTACACTGTCCGTATGCATCCATCATTTAGCTTGCAGCAAAAAGCCAACATTTCTTCCGGGATATTCCACTTTCATTCTTGAATGATAAGCCTAATACTTTTCCACTTAGTTGAAACATTGTTCTCCTGAAATATTTCCTTGTGAATTTTATAATAATAATAATAATAATAATAATAATAATAATAATAATAATAATTTCCGATTGAGGGTCTTTCCACTTTTTTCAGCGGTTGCCCTTTTACCAGCCGGCTGCCGGCCCTTCACATCCACATGTGTCAATCACAGATGTAGATGATCAACAGCCAGTGTAGGGGTGACATGTGGTTAGCATGTCGAGTCCCCCAGCCGTTATAGCTGGTTCCTCAACCTGGAGCCGCTACTTATTGTAGCTACCCAATTGCCTCACGATGCTGGGTGGTCACCGGTCCCATACTGGCCGAAATACCATGAGAAAATTTCTTCCCCCATGGAGACTCGAACCAGCGCAAGTCCCGTAGCTCTGCGCCAAGGTTTCCTACCTTAACCGCTCGGCTACGGCGCGGGACATAATAATAATAATAATAATAATAATAATAATAATAATAATAATAATAATAATAATAATAATAATAATGCGTTAATTTAGCTGCCAGAGTTAATGCCGTATGACCTTCTCTTCCGCTCAACTAGCGAAGAGTAAACTTATACACAAATTACTACAATTTTAAAATATGAATTATTAAAAAAAATATAGGCTAAACAAAAGACAATACTATTCTTGCAGCTTTACTAGGGTATTGTAGGTGTGGTAGCTTCCCGTTGCTTTCCACACCGGTGAAGGATGATGATGATAATAATGATAAGGATGATGATGGCCATATGATTTCGGGGACCGTTTGGGCCTTAAAGTTTACCTGGCATTTGTCTTCAGGTGAGGAAAAACCCCGATAAAAACCTCACCCAGAAAAACTGCCCGGACCGGTGTTCGAACCCGGGCCCGCTGCGTGGCAAGGCAGCACGCTACCTCGAGACCACAGCGGTGGACTACTAACACAATATAGAATAAAATAAAATTAAAATAATGTGAAATAAAATTAATTAAGTAAAGCTTCCTAGATGAATATTTACAGGTATATACAAAATGCTGAAAATAGTTGTTATACAGTTAATATTTTCATTGTGTGGAACTTAAGATATCAGTTAATTTGGTTTTAATAATGATATTGATTTATATGTTCACATAACGCCTTAGTTCCATAGTAGATACCTCATTGATGCGATGTGCTGACCACATGTCACTCACTGATATATGTAGGGAAATAAGTGTAACTAAATTAGCTTGGTCAGTGAACTCCTACTAGAGAAGCACCCTTGTCTCCACAAGGGATATATACCGGGTTACATACATACTACTAATACTTCTACAACATATCTACCATAACTAATTTATTTTCTAAATTTATTTTCTGATGTTTCCAATATTAACAAATGGGCAACTACAGTTACGCAATAAAATATTGTGCAGTAAGCTGGATAAAGAGTTACAAACTTTATACAGGTACTCTAAAATTCCCATTACAAACTTCTAGGACTTGTAGAGGGGACTTACTTACTTACTTACTCACTGGCACTATCGAACCCGTAGGTTCATGGCCGCGCGGACATAAGCTCTCCATACATCCCTAACCTGAGCTAATGCTTTCCAATCATTCCCTGTATAATCTACTTCCCTCAAATCATAGTTAATGTTATTCTCCCACCTCATTCTTGGTCTACCAACTGGGCGTTTTCCCTCTGGCTTTCCTACAAGAAGTTTCCATGCAAGTCTTTCATTCCCCATACGTGCAACATGTCCTGCTCATCGCAGGCTATGGTATCATTACCTTGTCGTGGTGGAGTGGCTTGCGTGCTTAAATGATCCTGAGAGCTATGCCGGCGGTAGCATTGCTGCCGACAGGGTTACCCATGCCGGACTGGTCGAAGGTGATAAGCCAGACGAAAAAAGTACCTTGGTCGAAAGAGTGACGATCTTTCACCGTAAAAATACAACCGTCAAGAAATGCGGACATGTAGAGGGGACTGAGTTGGTAATATATAGAATTGGTGCTACAGCCATTTGAAGACACGTTTTTTAACGCGACCACTTTTACAAGTAATTTATTATGAGGCGTGACACAGTACATCAATTGTTTTATAATTCAGCTCAGTAATAACCAAAGAAACAAAATCGATACCGAATCATGACTTGCATTAATAATCGTGGATACACCCTCCACAGTCGATTGTTGCGGTTTTCAAAATTTCGAAAAAACATTGACATTAAAAAACACTAAATCTTGGAATAATCTATAGGGAAATTTTCAATTTAGACGAATCGCGAAGCTATTAGTTGTTGAGACACACGACGTACGTTCAGGCAATGCTTGTTTTCAAACGGCTGTAGTACGGGAACGGTAAGTTTCCGGGCATGGTTTTCGATTCTAAAAATTATCAATTCATTCTCCACTACAAGTCCTAGAAGCTTGAAAGGGGAATTTTAGAGCATTCTGTATATGTACTATTCGCATATTTGACCATGTTACACCGTCCCTGGAACAATTATCGTGGCTTCGTCTAAGAGATCGTAGAACTGACCATTCTGTATCCCTTCTCTATAAAATCCTTCACACATCATCGCCTAATTATTTATCACGCCGCTTCATCAGACTATCCGACACACATAATCTTGACACTCGATCCCATCAGCACATTGTCCTTTATATCTTTCCTCATCACACTGTATATTATTCATTATCTTTTACAGTCTCACTTACCAAAACATGGAATTCCCTTCCGATCTATGCCAGAGACTGTCAAACTAAACATCCTTCAAAAACAAATTAAATAATTATTTGATAACAAACTAACTTATACACCTCACTGATAGTATTCTTTTAACAATTAATAAATTTAATCATCTATGAAAATAATATTAAGATTAACAAATATTTTCTTTTGTTTTGTTTTAAATATTGTACAAACGTAAAATTAGATTTCTATATCTCATTATTTTTCTTCGTTTTTTATAAACATTAGACAGGGACAATTTAGTATGTCTTGCTTGTATACACTTTATTTAGTTTTAGTCTTAATTTTAACTAACATTAACTAGTTGCGTTATAGATCGTAATATAATAGATATTATCTTTTTGATCAAATTTTTATTTAGTATTTGATATTAGAGTTCATTGTAATTGCTATATTCTGATATAATATATGTTTGCCCTGGTGAGTGGAAGAGAAGGCCATATGGCCTTAGCTCCACCAGGCTAAATAAATAAATCTAAATCTAAAATCTAAGATAATACAGACAAGCTTTAAGCCTTATTAGAAATCAACAAAATTAAACCTTTCTTTACTACAAAAAAATAAACAAAAAGATCCCATTGGAATTAAAGTTATTTCATGTGAACTATAATCCTCTAATAATAGGAAAACATACAAAGTTATTTTCAGGAATAAAATAAAATTCATCCCCTATTGATAAACCAGGGGTCAGTGTACAGGAAACGCGAATCCCTGCCGGCAACAGTGACTCCAAATGACAACATTCTGCCAGTGTACATAGAAATCCTACCTCTCTCTCTTTTTTTTTTTTTTGCCTCTCCTAACCCTTTATCTTCTATTTCACACACTCTCTGTTTCTCGGAAGGGAATCATGGAACCATTGAAAGATAACTTAGAGAGATGATTTTATTGTTAAATGTGAAAGTTGAAGTTTCAGCGGGTGTTGAATTGTATACTGTGTATTGTTCTAAAAACAATGGAAATTATTTTGGGAACAATTGCGAAGGAAACTGAATATTTCATGAATCTTACTGTGTATAGAACTGAACAAGCAAATAGGTTAAATGGAAATCTACTTTAGCATGTTGAAGAGCAGATAATTATAACACAGAATTATAATACTTATCAGTTCTATTCATTGAAATAAATGGAAGGTGCACTACTAGACTCTTCATTATTAAAACAATACTTAGCAATAACATGGATATCGCAGTATGTTTGTTTACTCAAAACCCTAATTTAATTTTCACTAAACACAATTAGATTTCTATGGCTACGTATTATTTAGGCAACAGCTAGGAGATTCAATGGACCAACATAGAAATCACTACGAAAACATTCTAAACATTTTAATGTTTTACTGATTTATCATTCTGTTAAATAAAACATAATTCATAAGAAACGTTATATTAGCATTGGCATAAACAGGGTGTAACTAAATTATCATGAGTAATGCCACGAGTGATTTCCAATTTATCTAGAAAATTTGGAATTCAAGAGTGGCATTTGTTAGCACTATTTAACGAATAAAATTAAGCTGTTTACTCACAAATCGTTATTTAAATATAGTTATTTTAAAATATTTATATATTTAATGTAAAGGGCGATGTTTGAAAACAAATTAGAAACGATTGGTACGCTTGATTTGCTTCTTTTGTTCGTCACTGCAACCAGATCATATTATTTATTGCCAAAGGAACGCAATATTGTAAGAAAGCACTCCAGTGGAGAAAAAAATGAAACACTTCAAACTGTATATTAATTCATTTCTGATGTCGTATGATGTAAATATGACAATTATATTTTCCTGGGGAAAAATACATTTAAGAAAGTGCAAATAGTGTTTTTTTATGGTATAATCAATTGCTACAAATGTTTTATATTAACTCCTGCATGCGGTATGTGTTGACATTCATGCACTATATATATATATATATATATATATATATATATATATATATATATATATATAAAAAAAATAAATATTCTCTTTAATTTGCTTACTTGATATAGTCAGCTACTAGATGGCAGTGAAGACAGTGTTCTCGCGACATCTAGTAATAATGGAGAGTATAATACATATATAACAAAGATAAGTGTTTGAATTGGATTCGCCTGGTAGTGTAATGGATATCACGCTGAGGTACAGACTCAGAGATCCGGGTTCGAATCCCGTCCAGGCATTTATTTTTCTTATCATACCATATTAAGCTTGCATTGCTCAATGTTAAAGATTTAATTATAACATCGATAAAGCGTCACTGCTATAAAGTAAAATAAATATTCTCTTTAATTTGCTTACTTGATATAGTCAGCTACTAGATGGCAGTGAAGACAGTGTTCTCGCGACATCTAGTAATAATGGAGAGTATAATACATATATAAGAAAGATAAGTGTTTGAATTGGATTCGCCTGGTAGTGTAATGGATATCACGCTGAGGTACAGACTCAGAGATCCGGGTTCGAATCCCGTCCAGGTATTTATTTTTCTTATCATACCATATATATATATATATATAATCTGGTAGCCGTATTTCTTAGTGAGTCAGTCACTGCAAAATAATGCTATGACCTATTCAGAATGTTAAAAAGGAGGTGCTTTATTTCTTATGATAAACTTTAGTTGGTAAATTCTAGGCGAAACACGACTGTGACTAGTTGTAAATAAAATATCATTGTAACATGATTGGCCATTGACACCCATTTGGAGCATGCATTAAATTGTCATTATAAACTTTGAGGTTGTGTAGTAGAAACCAGGATGGTTACGCTTGGAATAAGAACTTGTGTCCGTAAAGTAAAATTCTCCAAATCTCCAAGCGCGATAGGCCTAGAAGGTCCTTGGCCTTCCAGCCGGCTGCTGTCCCACATCAATATGTGTAATCACAGAGGTAGATGATCGTCTAGCCAGTGTTGGGGTAACATGTGGTCAGCATGTCTGGTCCCCGAGCCGTCATAGCTGGTCTTCTCAACCTGGAGGTGTTACTTATTGTAGCTATCCAAATGCCTCACGATGCTGAGTTGGGCACCGGTCCCATACAGACCGAAATACCGTGAGAAAATTTCTTCCCCCATGGGGACTCGAACCAGCGCAAGTCCCGTAGCTCTGCGCCAAAACTTCTTGCCTTAACGACTCGGCTACGGCGCGGGACAAAATAAAATTCAGGCAGCGGAAATGAACTTCCTACTGTCAGTGAAAGGTTGTACAAGAGAAGAACATATTAGAAATGGGAATATTAGAGAGGAACTAAAAGTACAACCACTTCTTCAAAATAGAAGAAGACAGAAACAACTGGATATAGCATCTGCAGAGAACGACAGAAGATAGGATACCAAATAGGGTGTATAATCCTGGAGGACGAAGATCAGTAGGAAGACCAAGAAAACGCTGGTCTGAACAAATGTGAGATCGGAACAGGCAGCGACCTAATTCGTGAAGGATGATGATGATGATGAACTCATTTCCATAAAAGTACCGTTTTCGCACTACATGCAAAAGCAAGTTGTCGACTTGTTTCAAGCATCCAAGCTGTTCCAGTAGTAGCAGGTCCTAATGAGTACCCAGTATTGGTTTTTAAGTATCTCATACAAGATGTTGTATGTTTTGGGTGTGTTCTCATTCAAAAGCAAGTTGTTGTCGACTTGTTTCAAGATTTCAAGTTCTTCCAGTAGCTGCTGGCTACTGGAAGAGCTTGAAGTGTTCTCATTCAAAAGCAAGTCGACAACAACTTGCTTTTGAATGAGAACACACCCCAAACATACAATCCCTTATATGAGATACTTAAAAACCAATCAGTTCCTACTGGAGACGCATCAGGACCTGCAACGTCTACAGCGTATTAACTACTAGCAGCGCATACTAGTCCTGATGATGATGGAAGTTAACTCCCGAAAGGCTTGCATTAATATTTTACATCATTTTAACAAAGTTGAGAGAGACGGCACCTGCCAACAGGTACATTTTAATTCTTAATTTTTATCTTAAGATATACAGGGTGTCCCATTCAAAACTCCCACATTTAAATTAATCATAACTAACAAAGTATTCGGAATTATGAAATGAGGCCAATATTAAACGAAACAGAAACTCAAAGAATTTTCATTGCCACACATTGCAACACAATAACACATCTATATGTGCACCATTAGTAGCACGAACAATATCAAGTCTGTATTCGATTTCGTGCCACGTTCTGTCCAACATGTCCATTGGTACTGTTGCAATTGTGTCAAGGATACGGGTTCGTAAATCATGAAGATCTTGTACTGGAGTCGCAAACACATGGTCTTTTACATACCCCCAGAGGAAGAATTCCAGTGGAGTGATGCCTGGCGAACGTGTTTTATGTCATTATTGTCCAACATGCGACAGATGAATTAACTGCAACAATGAAAACAAAAATTCTTCGAGTTTCTCTTTCTTTTAATACCAATCTCATTTCATAATTCCGCATACTTTGAGAGTTATGATTAATTAAAATGTGGGAGGTTTGAATGGGACACGGTGTGTTTTATTTGAAAACTTAAAATCTGACGAAAAGAAAGAACGTTATCAATTAAATATTATAGTTATTAATAATTTAAGCAATATATCTACCACGAGATTGCACCATGATCAATTGCTATACTGATATTTGTTGAGGGTAATGATGGTGCTTGTTTTATTCAATTTCTACCACATTATTATTTTCTACATTTTCTTTCGATAAGCGTTAATGTACACAATGAATAATATAGTAAAACAGTTCTGTGTAACATTGAAATATTGTTTTATGGGCCTTTTTATAGAATAATAAAACTAGAATCATGTAATAACTGTTGCCTATTTTTTTATCAGTAGCCATCTCATGTATGTGTGTGTCACGCCATTTTGTTTCGTCACACGCGAGGACGTTAACCTGATAGAGGTAGTACTCATGTTTATCACTAGACGTCGCCTGCTGTCATCTGATTTCGTGTTTTTAAAACGTTTTTTCCCCTGGTTTTTATGGAATAAAATTTGCATTATTGTGCATTATATTTAAATGCCAAATTGCGCTCAATCTAAAATTTTTACATATCTTGAATATACTGATATAAATTATATTATAAACACAAATGTAATATATATATATATATATATATATATATATATATATATATATATATATATGTCCACCGCTGTGGTCTCGAGGTAGCGTGCTGCCTTGTCACGCATGGGGCCCGGGTTCAATCCCCGGTCGAGGCAGTTTTTCTGGGTGAGGTTTTTATCGGGGTTTTTCCTCACCTGTAAGACAAATGTCAGGAAAAGTTTAAGGCCCAAACGGTCCCCGAAATCATATGGCCATCATCCTTATCATTATCGTCCTTACCATTATCATTATCATCATCATCCTTCACCGGTGTGGAAAGCAACGGGAAGGTACCACACCTACACAATTCCCTAGTAAACCTGCAAGCATAAGCATGAAAATGCTATGATTGTAGTGAAGGAATTACTATGGATGGATACAACAATATTCATAATATAACAACATTGCTTGTGGGCCTAATATGTGTAGAAAACTGCACCAATACTTTAAAGAAAGGAGTATCAAGGAATAGAACTACAGGAAACGAAGAAAAAATAAAAATTGCCAGCCACGATAAGTAGAAAGAGAAACACAAATGTGAAAAGAAACAGTACGGTTAAATAGAGTTGGAGTTATCTTTAAATCATTACTAAAATATAAATATCTTTAAAACTGTACGTATTATAAATGTATAGTTTCTGAGATAACATGTATACTGTAGTACATAATACGGTGTTGTAATCTAGATAACTAAAACAACGTTGTACAAGTTGTAAATATGTTGCAATTGTCGCGTTTTAACTTCATTTCAAATTAAAGCTACATAAGATAAAACAAAAAACAACAAAAATCAAATCAGTTGTTACGTCACTTTCTAGTTAGAGCATCACTCTAAGTTTTTAATTGTTAGTGCATGATTGGAAGAAAAGCCCTCATAGCCTTAAACAGTATAAAAAAAGCATTATTATTATTATTTTTCTCAAATGCCCCAGGTTTGTCTTTCGACATTCCTGGTTTCTCTCCTGGCATGGCGTACTTGTAACCCACTTCTGAGATTGGGGCGCCTGGAAATGGCGGGGTTACGTTTTTGCCCCCCGATGATGGTGATGGGTGAAATGAATGTATGATAATGTGGCCGCCAGGAGAGTTCCCCCTAAAATCCGCTAAAGCTTTTAACCAACCAAGATGAATACTGAATAGTGATGATTGCGATGGCCATATGCTTTCGGAGACCGTTTGGGCCTTAAAGTTTTCCTGATATTTGTCTTACAGGTGAGGAAAAACCCCGATAAAAACCTCACCCAGAAAAACTGTCCCGACCGGGGATCGAACCCGGGCCCGCTGCGTGACAAGGCAGCACGCTATCCCGAGACTACAACGGTGGACTTATTATTATTATTATTATTATTATTATTATTATTGATATCAGATGACAGGATACCTAAGATGGTATTACATTTTGAAGCGGAGGGCAACGGAAAAAAGGGGAGACCAAAAGAACTCTGCGTTCAAGGAGTGCATAGAGGACTAACAGAGAATGATACAGAGAATAGGGATTTATGAAGGAGTAAAATTTACAATGTGCTGTAGGAGAAGTACTGTATTGTAGAGGAATTAATAATAAAAATGAAGAAATTGTTATTATTATTACCATTATTATTATTTTTATTATTATTATTATTATTATTATTATTATTATTATTATTATTATTGCCATTATTCGTATCATTTCATGAAAAGAGCAGGAATTAGTGGCATTTGTAATTAGAAATCCCGTTCATTAGCTATCTAAACAATAAAAGACAAAAAAAAAGTAGTGGATATAGAAAAGCGTATAACCGTTATCATTATTAGCTCATTATAAAATGGAACATCACGATAAACGAAACCAATTTTCCTGATTATCATTCCGTTACTGAAAGAAATTTTAAGTTACAAACTGCAATATATGAGTTGGTAACCGCGAAACGCCATTGTCTTTTCTTGTCGTTATCTGTAATTTAATCCAAGCTAGTTACACCCTGTCCTACCATTCACTGCATTTTGCAAGACTTGGACAAAACACCTAATTTTTCCCAGGAGAGCGTAAATATAGCACTGGCTTTTGTTGTGTAGTCTATTGTTTCGCGAGGAGCTTGGTTTAGACACAGAGACTGCGTTCAGGGACTTGAAAACTCTGTTAAATGTTCAAGTTATCACTAACTTTTCCTTAGACTGTACACATTCCTGTTATTGATGTCTGTGATTTTATTACATTATTATTATTATTATTATTATTATTATTATTATTATTATTATTATTATTATTATTATTATTATTATTATTATTATTATTGAAATTGATGTTTTAAGAAGATCAGCTGGAAAATCTAGAATGCATAGAACAATAAATAAGGAAATAAAGGAAACTATTGGTGTGCAAGAGAAGCCGGACATCATAGACATTATAGAAAATAAAATATTACAGTGGTATGATAAAAAAATAATGCTAGAAAAAATTGCCATAAAGTTATTATGGAATGCATCCCAAAGGAAAGGAAGACCAAACAAAGCCTGGATAGAGGGTATACAAGCGGGTATGGTTGACAGATGACTGGTGGAAGGTCAATGGATGGACAGAGAGGAATGGCGTTTGGTTTCCGGAAGACAGTGTCATGATACCGGATGGTTATTATTATTATTATTATTATTATTATTATTATTATTATATTATTATTATTATTATTATTATTATTATTATTTTATCGGCCGCGGTGGACTAGTGGTTATGCTCCTTGCCTCTGGTCCCGAGGGTCGCGGGTTCAAACCCGGCCGGGTCGATGGAACTTTTTAGGATGGAAAAATCCAAGGAGCAAGTCCTCCGGGAGAGACTTTAAGCCGTGGGACCGAGTCTGAAGATTTTCAGGCTCGTAAAAGATCCTTAAGCCTGAATGAAAAGCCACTAAGCAAAATGTATCGAATTTTCCCGTCCTAGTACTACCTTGGTCTCCTAGATGTCAGTATGAGGCGGAACGCTGATCACGGACCACTCAAATGACATCTTTACGAAAAACAAGTATAACTAAATTAGTATGGTTCAAATTCTTCCCTGTAGGGGGAGAGCGCCTAAATCTCCGTTAAGGGAAACATGGGCTTACAAGATACATTACAAGATACAATTATTATTATTATTATTATTAATTATTATTATTATTATTATTATTATTATTATTATTATTATTATTATTATTATTACTATGTCCACCTCTGTGGTCTCGAGTAGTGTCGGAGCTTTGTACGCAGGGCCCGGGTTCGATCTCCGGTCGAGAAAAGTTTCCTGAATGATTTTTTCGGAGCTTTTCCCTCACCTGTAAGACAAATGTCAGGAAACTTTAATGCCCAAAAGATTCCCGAATATCATCTGGCCATCATTATCATATTCACCATGTTTAATATGAATGTATGTGTGAATGGAGTGTTTCGTATTATTTTTGTGTTTTCTAGGAGGAGCTCATGACATTGAGCTGATCACTTATTCGAACAGGTCCTCCATGTTCTTGTGTGGTCAAGAAGTATGCCTGTGTTCCATAGATAAAATTGCTCTCTCGACAGGTCGTGCCACTATACGGCTCGGGTGGCGTGTGGCACTTATAAGTAAGTGCTTATAAAGTAAGAGATTAAACTCCGTTAATGGAATGGGATTATTGTTATTATTATTATTATTATTATTATTATTATTATTATTATTATTACTATTATTATTATTTCCGTCCGGCTTTAAATCTTTAGGCTTTTTCGTATTGTTATGTTTTTTGTGACGAACAGGGAGCTGGCCTGATGCATCAATCCCCAACCTGGAGGACCAGGTAATTTTGGTCAAGGTTTTCTTCCTCTAGCCTTTTTCAAACGAATGACGAACTGCAAGGCAACAGTATCTGTAGCGTAGATAAGGGGCCCTCACAGGGTACTATCAGCCGGGCGTACTGAACCCAGGTTTTTTAACGAGGTTGTTACTCCTCCCCCTCGCCCTTTGGTAACATGGCTTGGGACAGGCTTTGGCGGGTTTCTTGAGGAGAGCAGCAAGATGTTCAAAATTAGACAAAATACGAAATACTGTCATAAGAGAAAAAATCAATATTGGTTATTCAATAGTAGATTATATACGGTATAAGCAATTAAGTTGGTAGGGGCACGTACGACGAATGCAAGAAGAAAGATTACCCAGGAAAACATTGGAATGGTGTCCACCTGGAAGAAGAAGGAGAGGAAGACCTCGAAACTCGTGGATGCAGGAAATAAGAACTGGAATGAGAGCAAGAGGACTGGAGGACATGGACTTGATGAAGAGAGACGAGTGGAGATGAAAAATAAAACTTTAGGCTCAGAAAGATGTGTAAACATTAAAATTATGTATATAAATAAAATTATTATTATTATTATTATTATTATTATTATTATTATTATTATTAATAAAAATTCCAAATTTAATATATAATTTGTATTAATATCCAAAATATATCATTTTAAATTCTTGTATATTCTTAAAATGCACGACATTTTCGAAAACAGTGGAGTTGGAACATGATTAATGAACTATATGGCTCAATGTGTGCAGGTGGTCAGTGGAGAATAAGATCCAAAAGAAAATTGGTGAATTATTAGGAGACAATGTAGTGAGTTTTGTCAAATCGGTCACACGTAGGAATACAAGATAAAATATTTCCAGAATTTTTATTGGATACCAGAATGGAAGGAGGAAGTCGGAGAATAGGATCAAAGATTAGGTGGATGGACGATATTGATAAGTAAGAGGCGGATTTCTATGACCTAAAAAATGGAAAATATGCATGCATTTATGACCTGAAAAAGGTTTATAATATGACCTAAAAAGATAAAAATATGACCTTATAATTGAATGAAATTTTTTACGCATACTATATTAATTGTTCATTCATACACACTTTCAATAGTATCATAAGAAAACAGAAATCTTCTTCTATTGTCCAGTGCAAACGTTTGCTACCTGTGAATAGAAACCTTCTAAACAAGTGAACTGTGAAACTGACGATTTTTATACAGATACAAAGTTGATTATTTCCAATCGCCTGATGACTAGGCTATTAAAAAACCCAAAATATGGCCAAAATATGACTTTATCATAGAAATAAGCAGAAGTATGGCGAAAGATCTGAAAAAGTGTGAAATATTACTTTTAAGACCCAATGAAAACCATTTAATCTTAATAATAAGGCACATATAAATGTTTTTAACTTACTTGAAGCTTCCACTCAACCAGCACAAATACAAATAAATATTTGACAAATATAGATATACACTATACTCATTATAAACAGAAGATGTGAACCCAGATATCAAGGACGAATGTCTAACCCGGGCCTATTATTAAGTGTTCGCAAGATGTGAAAGATACCCCGCCCTTACGTATTGAATCCCACCCCTCATATTCAACCCTATGTCGGACAGGCTACTCACTTGTCAGTTGTGCTATTTCGTTGGGAGTGCATCTGTTTGCAGGTTCACACCTAGTGAGCACTTATTAACAGCCCTTGTCTAACCATTAGTGCCACTGAGCCGATACGTCTAATATATAAATTGACTTTCATATGAAAAAAACTAATGACTGAAACAAATGTTTATATTAATACAAGTTTGGCAGAAAACTGAGAGATTTCTAGCTATTCTTCTTCCGAATCAAGGATTGAGGCTAATGACAGGATTACGATCAACGTTCGTTGACGTTGCGTTGCGTTCGAGTTTGTTCATATTTATTAAATATACCTTCCACAAATAATATTATGGTGATCGTTTGCAGGGTACGGCGCATGATTGCGTTCGTTGTACATTGAAAAGATCAAGCTTCAAAAAACGCAAACGTAACGTCATATTTTTCAAATCATGTGACATCGACGGTTCTCGCATTTAATTTGTTTCTAGCTGATTGTTGTTGACCTTATTGGAGCCAATAAATTACAATACCTTGATACTTTAAAAAACGACCAGCATCATGGGTTAGTGGCCAACGTTTCTGTCTACTGTTCATGAGATCCCTGGTTCGATTCCCGGTCAAACCATAGGAATTTTTCCTTAAAGGGAAATTATTCCTGTGGTTGCCCATGGTCTGGAATTTAGGATAAGAACTCTCCTGGCTCTTTCATTAGTATTTATCATCGATCATATCATCGGGGCAGCGTAATTCCGCCTACTAGGTGCCCCAACTTCAGAAGTGGATTACAATTACGCCAATGCCAGGACAGAACACCAGAAATGTCGAAATGATACTTGGGTGGGGCATAGAATAAAAAAAATATATTTTTAATAATTATGTCAACATGAGAGACGATAAATAAAAATGTGGGGAAAACGTAGTATTTATCATCGATCATATCATCGGGGCAGCGTAATTCCGCCTTCTAGGTGCCCCAACTTCAGAAGTGGATTACAATTACACCAATGCCAGGACAGAACACCAGAAATGTCGAAATGCACACATGGGTGGGGCATAGAATAAAAAAATATATTTTTAATAATTATATCAACATGAGAGACGATAAATAAAAATGTGGGGAAAACGTAGTATTTATCATCGATCATATCATCGGGGCAGCGTAATTCCGCCTTCTAGGTGCCCCAACTTCAGAAGTGGATTACAATTACACCAATGCCAGGACAGAACACCAGAAATGTCGAAATGACACATGGGTGGGGCATAGAATAAAAAAATATATTTTTAATAATTATATCAACATGAGAGACGATAAATAAAAATGTGGGGAAAACGTAGTATTTATCATCGATCATATCATCGGGGCAGCGTAATTCCGCCTTCTAGGTGCCCCAACTTCAGAAGTGGATTACAATTACACCAATGCCAGGACAGAACACCAGAAATGTCGAAATGACACATGGGTGGGGCATAGAATAAAAAAATATATTTTTAATAATTATATCAACATGAGAGACGATAAATAAAAATGTGGGGAAAACGTAGTATTTATCATCGATCATATCATCGGGGCAGCGTAATTCCGCCTTCTAGGTGCCCCAACTTCAGAAGTGGATTACAATTACACCAATGCCAGGACAGAACACCAGAAATGTCGAAATGACACATGGGTGGGGCATAGAATAAAAAAAATATATTTTTAATAATTATATCAACATGAGAGACGATAAATAAAAATGTGGGGAAAACGTAGTATTTATCATCGATCATATCATCGGGGCAGCGTAATTCCGCCTTCTAGGTGCCCCAACTTCAGAAGTGGATTACAATTACACCAATGCCAGGACAGAACACCAGAAATGTCGAAATGACACATGGGTGGGGCATAGAATAAAAAAATATATTTTTAATAATTATATCAACATGAGAGACGATAAATAAAAATGTGGGGAAAACGTAGTATTTATCATCGATCATATCATCGGGGCAGCGTAATTCCGCCTTCTAGGTGCCCCAACTTC
The DNA here is from genome assembly GCA_030220185.1 of Diploptera punctata. Taxonomy (NCBI): domain Eukaryota; kingdom Metazoa; phylum Arthropoda; class Insecta; order Blattodea; family Blaberidae; genus Diploptera; species Diploptera punctata. Next base: position 214,294 of record JASPKZ010002693.1, on the reverse strand, counting down.
AGAAGTGGATTACAATTACACCAATGCCAGGACAGAACACCAGAAATGTCGAAATGACACATGGGTGGGGCATAAGAATAAAAAAATATATTTTTAATAATTATATCAACATGAGAGACGATAAATAAAAATGTGGGGAAAACGTAGTATTTATCATCGATCATATCATCGGGGCAGCGTAATTCCGCCTTCTAGGTGCCCCAAATTCAGAAGTGGATTACAATTACACCAATGCCAGGACAGAACACCAGAAATGTCGAAATGACACATGGGTGGGGCATAGAATAAAAAAATATATTTTTAATAATTATATCAACATGAGAGACGATAAATAAAAATGTGGGGAAAACGTAGTATTTATCATCGATCATATCATCGGGGCAGCGTAATTCCGCCTTCTAGGTGCCCCAACTTCAGAAGTGGATTACAATTACACCAATGCCAGGACAGAACACCAGAAATGTCGAAATGACACATGGGTGGGGCATAGAATAAAAAAATAATATTTTAATAATTATATCAACATGAGAGACGATAAATAAAAATGTGGGGAAAACGTAGTATTTATCATCGATCATATCATCGGGGCAGCGTAATTCCGCCTTCTAGGTGCCCCAAATTCAGAAGTGGATTACAATTACACCAATGCCAGGACAGAACACCAGAAATGTCGAAATGACACATGGGTGGGGCATAGAATAAAAAAAATATATTTTTAATAATTATATCAACATGAGAGACGATAAATAAAAATGTGGGGAAAACGTAGTATTTATCATCGATCATATCATCGGGGCAGCGTAATTCCGCCTTCTAGGTGCCCCAACTTCAGAAGTGGATTACAATTACACCAATGCCAGGACAGAACACCAGAAATGTCGAAATGACACATGGGTGGGGCATAGAATAAAAAAATATATTTTTAATAATTGTATCAACATGAGAGACGATAAATAAAAATGTGGGGAAAAACGTAGTATTTATCATCGATCATATCATCGGGGCAGCGTAATTCCGCCTTCTAGGTGCCCCAAATTCAGAAGTGGATTACAATTACACCAATGCCAGGACAGAACACCAGAAATGTCGAAATGACACATGGGTGGGGCATAGAATAAAAAAATATATTTTTAATAATATATATCAACATGAGAGACGATAAATAAAAATGTGGGGAAAACGTAGTATTTATCATCGATCATATCATCGGGGCAGCGTAATTCCGCCTTCTAGGTGCCCCAACTTCAGAAGTGGATTACAATTACACCAATGCCAGGACAGAACACCAGAAATGTCGAAATGACACATGGGTGGGGCATAGAATAAAAAAATATATTTTTAATAATTATATCAACATGAGAGACGATAAATAAAAATGTGGGGAAAACGTAGTATTTATCATCGATCATATCATCGGGGCAGCGTAATTCCGCCTTCTAGGTGCCCCAAATTCAGAAGTGGATTACAATTACACCAATGCCAGGACAGAACACCAGAAATGTCGAAATGACACATGGGTGGGGCATAGAATAAAAAAATATATTTTTAATAATTATATCAACATGAGAGACGATAAATAAAAATGTGGGGAAAACGTAGTATTTATCATCGATCATATCATCGGGGCAGCGTAATTCCGCCTTCTAGGTGCCCCAACTTCAGAAGTGGATTACAATTACACCAATGCCAGGACAGAACACCAGAAATGTCGAAATGACACATGGGTGGGGCATAGAATAAAAAAATATATTTTTAATAATTATATCAACATGAGAGACGATAAATAAAAATGTGGGGAAAAACGTAGTATTTATCATCGATCATATCATCGGGGCAGCGTAATTCCGCCTTCTAGGTGCCCCAAATTCAGAAGTGGATTACAATTACACCAATGCCAGGACAGAACACCAGAAATGTCGAAATGACACATGGGTGGGGCATAGAATAAAAAAATATATTTTTAATAATTATATCAACATGAGAGACGATAAATAAAAAATGTGGGGAAAACGTAGTAGTATTATCATCGATCATATCATCGGGGCAGCGTAATTCCGCCTTCTAGGTGCCCCAACTTCAGAAGTGGATTACAATTACACCAATGCCAGGACAGAACACCAGAAATGTCGAAATGACACATGGGTGGGGCATAGAATAAAAAAATATATTTTTAATAATTATATCAACATGAGAGACGATAAATAAAAATGTGGGGAAAACGTAGTATTTATCATCGATCATATCATCGGGGCAGCGTAATTCCGCCTTCTAGGTGCCCCAAATTCAGAAGTGGATTACAATTACACCAATGCCAGGACAGAACACCAGAAATGTCGAAATGACACATGGGTGGGGCATAGAATAAAAAAATATATTTTTAATAATTATATCAACATGAGAGACGATAAATAAAAATGTGGGGAAAACGTAGTATTTATCATCGATCATATCATCGGGGCAGCGTAATTCCGCCTTCTAGGTGCCCCAACTTCAGAAGTGGATTACAATTACACCAATGCCAGGACAGAACACCAGAAATGTCGAAATGACACATGGGTGGGGCATAGAATAAAAAAATATATTTTTAATAATTATATCAACATGAGAGACGATAAATAAAAATGTGGGGAAAACGTAGTATTTATCATCGATCATATCATCGGGGCAGCGTAATTCCGCCTTCTAGGTGCCCCAAATTCAGAAGTGGATTACAATTACACCAATGCCAGGACAGAACACCAGAAATGTCGAAATGACACATGGGTGGGGCATAGAATAAAAAAAATATATTTTTAATAATTATATCAACATGAGAGACGATAAATAAAAATGTGGGGAAAACGTAGTATTTATCATCGATCATATCATCGGGGCAGCGTAATTCCGCCTTCTAGGTGCCCCAACTTCAGAAGTGGATTACAATTACACCAATGCCAGGACAGAACACCAGAAATGTCGAAATGACACATGGGTGGGGCATAGAATAAAAAAATATATTTTTAATAATTATATCAACATGAGAGACGATAAATAAAAATGTGGGGAAAACGTAGTATTTATCATCGATCATATCATCGGGGCAGCGTAATTCCGCCTTCTAGGTGCCCCAACTTCAGAAGTGGATTACAATTACACCAATGCCAGGACAGAACACCAGAAATGTCGAAATGACACATGGGTGGGGCATAGAATAAAAAAATATATTTTTAATAATTATATCAACATGAGAGACGATAAATAAAAATGTGGGGAAAACGTAGTATTTATCATCGATCATATCATCGGGGCAGCGTAATTCCGCCTTCTAGGTGCCCCAAATTCAGAAGTGGATTACAATTACACCAATGCCAGGACAGAACACCAGAAATGTCGAAATGACACATGGGTGGGGCATAGAATAAAAAAATATATTTTTAATAATTATATCAACATGAGAGACGATAAATAAAAATGTGGGGAAAACGTAGTATTTATCATCGATCATATCATCGGGGCAGCGTAATTCCGCCTTCTAGGTGCCCCAACTTCAGAAGTGGATTACAATTACACCAATGCCAGGACAGAACACCAGAAATGTCGAAATGACACATGGGTGGGGCATAGAATAAAAAAATATATTTTTAATAATTATATCAACATGAGAGACGATAAATAAAAATGTGGGGAAAACGTAGTCATAATATGTCTGTTTACCATATTTCGCCCTAACATAAACGTCAATTAATGTCAGTTCATTATATACCTACTGAAATTGTGCATTGTAGCTTGTGCTGTCGCAACGCAACGTAATGCAACGCAACATCAACGAACATTCATCGTAATCCCGGCATAAACTCTCAATTTGTTTGTCCATCTCATTTTGAGTCGTCCTAAGACACTTTTCCAATTGGCTTAAAAAGGAGGGAATTATGGATATGCTAAGATGCTACCGATCTACACATTGCCTCTATTTTCATCTTGATAACCCTGAATTTCATCTGTTATATTTCCTGTTTTTTTTTATCTTCAGAATATCTCAGTGTACAAATATATTTTTTAAAGTTGTAATCCTAATTAGAAGTTTGTATATTATTTTTTGAGAATTTTGTTTTATCAATGTGGAATTGAGGATTAATCAAAATATTTTCGAAACAAATAGTGACTTCTGTATCAGTTTGATGGAAACCTCTTTTGACAAACAAGTGTGTCATTCACTTCGGAATGCGTATTTACGTCAGGATGAATAATTCAATATGTTTCCACCTGATGTGTGGTGCTTAGACTTGTCCTCAATACTTGAACGTCAGACAAGTTGCAGTGTGTTGCGGCAAAGTAAACTCTGGGATCGAACATAACAGCACTGTGGAAATAGTCTTTACCAATGAAAAATACATTTTACTCAAATGTATAGATAATCCAAATTCCTATTTCATAGTTTGGGAGAAAAAGTCAAATTTCAGACTCCCTACGGATTATGTGGAATAAATCTTCAACGATTAAACAAATAGCACATACCTTTATATTAAATTCCAGAGCAAATAGAATTTGTTATCCGATTTTGCTAGTTTACATATCTCTAAATAGTAGAGGAAGTTTGAGTAATGTGGGCCCTTCGGTTTGAGTGGACCCTGTTAATATCTAATTTAATTGGCACTGCCCTCGAACACAAAATATTTTTAATTCTTCCCCTAATCAACTTCGACGTGTTCAAGGCTAGTTTCTTTTATTCTTTGTGCAAAGCGGGATTTATATCTGAGATTTATACAAAGACCAGCCCAAAAGATTTTCAAGATAAGAATAATTCTTAATTTCTGCTATTGAATATTATAAATATTGAAACACTTTCTAAATATATTATATTATGCAGATGCAGTTTTAATATACTGACGGATTTCATATTATGTGACATGGCGGCTGTATAAAACAATTAAGCATACCAAAGGCATTCGGTTAATGTGAACCCTCCATGAGGCGGTTAAAATGGATCTTGTTCCACTTTACAAGAATACGTATATTTTTATCAATGTGGATGCTATCTGTAAAAAACCATGCACTTGATTAATTTTATTTAATATCCTTGTAATTTTATTAAACCTAAATCGGTGCCTGCAGTTGAATGACGTGTGAATGTTATAATCAACAATAATTTTTCAAACATGAAATAAATATAAACGCTTTTAATTACGATCAGCCATAAAAACTTTCAGATTAATCTGTACCTGTCTGTATAAATCAATAGAGTAAATAAACTTAAAAATAGTCTAAAAGCTAGGGTGGACTCTGGGGTCCACTTTAGCCGAATATGGAGGTTAAAGTGGGCCTTTCTTGTAAGGTAAAAAAGTTTATAAATTATGAAGATGTTTCGATTTTTGAATAAAATAACAACGCTATTTCATAGTCACAACACTAATGATAATCACTGTAATTCAACAAAATTCAAATTCCTTAACTAAAGAAGAAAAACTAATTCATAATAGGGGTTCACATTACCCGGAGTTCCTCAAGTATTAAATATAATTGCATGAAAATCTAAATTACACCCGGGAGAACGTTGAATATGTCCTCATTAAAATATAGGCTTTCAGTTTAACCCCCACCTTTAGGCCTATTGGTCCTAATTAGCTGATTATCGAATTAGACACATCTCTTCTTATACAGTGTCATATGCGAGACATGTTGGAGAAAAAAAATATGGCAGTCAGCTACAACGACTTTTTAATACCTATTTTCATGTAAACCCCCACTTCTAATGGTCGGATTTCACCGATTGTTTTAAAAAAGCCGTTCTCGTTTTATTTCAATTGCATACGCGAAGTTTCATTGCGAAAATTTGTAAATTGCGGCCGCTAGAGAGATTTTAAAATTTTCTCTTCAGATTAATCCCCACTCCTGTTGATCCGGTCTTCCTGATTAGGGAGCTCGACCTCACTTCTGTTAATTTATTGCTATATGTCGAGTTTTGTTCCGAAAAAAAATTGTTGTCTCTAGAGCGTTCACACACACACACACACACATATATATATAAAGTTGTAAACATTGTAAAAAATATAAAAAGTTTGAAACAAAATAAATCGCAATACTTTAAAGATGACCAAAACCACTAATATGGTAAGTAAAAAATATTGATTTTGAATTGTTGATAGTGAAACTGCAATTTGTATCAATTTCGTTATAATTCATCACATCCAACTTTCCACGCCTCTTCTATATCATCATCAGTGCACACATCGTCTAAAACTTTCTCCATAATCAGAAATAAATCCCAAATCAAATTGGTTTTACAGTTTTAACAAATATATGATGGCGACATGGCCAACATTACTTACTATTTTCTCCATAGCAACACATATAGCCGATTCACCTTCTGAAACATAACGTTTATCTTCAATTTTGTTTATTAATATTTTAACTAATATTTTAATTACTAAAATAAATACACATAGTACAAAAAATGGTATGTAATACTCTTGTGGTAAAAACATAACGGAATCTCGGAAATAAAAAAATAAAAAACTCGACGCAAGCGCCTCATTTTTTAAAACTTTTCCTCAGTCCGTATCAAGTTTTTACCCATTCATATCGCAATATTCTATAAACATCATTATCCAGGGATTAAGCCTGTTGGCTCGTTCCGGTTTCATGAAAGCTAGAACTGTTAAAATTGTTCAGACCTATGCTATAATTTGGTCGGTTATTCAGTTATAATGACAAATTTTGGTATTATATATATATGAAAATTGGTTGGTGTAAGGTGAGAAAGAAAGAGCAATTGAACTATTTCTATAAACGTTGTTATATTTGGATCCATTAGATTTGAAACAAGTCAAGATTTTACTGTGGAAGTTCATCTATGAAGCGAGTACCCCACATTATAAGAAGTTTTAAAAACTGAGAGATACAAAACTCATCGGATTAATGGTCGGTGCAAGGGGCACCTTGAGAAAACACTTTGCTTCATTCTGTAAAACCTTTAAAAATACTTTCAACCACTATCAAAGAAGCATTGAGAGAATCGTTGCAAATTTTACGACTTCATTTTTATTGCAAAAATGAATACAAAGAAACCTTGGCATTACTTCAGTGTAGATATCTTTCGATGTGGTTTTATGTATATTCACTAACTGCTTAAAATAGTCACTGGATATATAAATTTATGTGGTTTGTATTTTTATTTTATTGCTTCAGATTTTATTCGTTACACAAAGTTGATTGTATTCTTATATTGTCCGTGTCGTAAGGCAAACTCCAGTTGAAATCAGATTTTTATTATTATATTACGGGTATATATATGTTCAAAGTATAGTATTATTCCGCTTTAATAAGAACCTAAATCGGAATATGGATGTAGAAGTATATGTATACATGAGTAACTGAAGAACATCTAAATGATTATTTAATTTTGACAATTAAATTTGTGAGATTACAATCCTACGATTCTATCTTAATTTTTTTTTAATTTTTCAGGATAGCAATTTAAATTTTACAATTAACATAGAATAAGGTTATTATAGTAATGATTGAATTATAAGCATTATGGGTAAAACATGGATCTTAGTTATATAAATGACTCTTAAAACAATTTAGTATGAAAAACAAGAAAAACAAAAATAAAGTTAGATTTTCAGGTTCTAACTTCGCTAGATGTAAATTGACTTAATATTTATAGTCCAGCCGCGGGGTCTCCAGCCCTGACGTTTTCACGACGTGGATATTCAGTGGGAGGGGCCGATTTATGTACCACGCCGAATATTAAATCATAGCGGTTAGCAGAAATACAGCCGACAACATCGCAGCAATTTCAAACCTTACTAGCGGCGTCAAGAGCAGTGATTGGTTGTGGATGACGTCCATTCCCACATCAACTATTTACTTATTGGAAGTAGAGGGAGAGTTTGTCCCTTTACCCCTCGTACAACCTAAACCGGGAACTCAGCGGCTGGACTGTAATTTCGGAAGATTGCTTTCTTGTGTAAATAACAGTAATTCGAAGAAAATTATTGTTACGCGTCGTACTGCGACGTTTGAATTGCGTCCTTGGTTCTCCACAAATCTTCTCTTTGAGAAATTTCAAGACAGGTTTTTGCATGTAACGGCTGAGAGTTCGCTTGTAAGTACTAATGATGTTTATGAATGAGTCTGAATTTTGGATACACGCTATATCCATTTATATCTTAAAGTTTATGTGTAATAATTATATCCATCCATCCATAGTAATTCTGCCCGAAGGCAAGTCCTTCACTGCAATCTTTCATGCTATGCTTGCAGCTTTACTAGGGAATTGTAGGTGTGGTAGAGTCCCATTGCTTTCCACACCGGTGAAGGATGATGATGGTAGTCATATGATTTCGGGGACCATTTGGGCCTTAAAGTTTTCCTGACATTTGTCTTACAGGTGAGGAAAACCCCCGATAAAAACCTCACTCAGAAAAACTGCCCCGACCGGGATCGAACCCGGGCTCGCTGCGTGACAAGGCAGCACGCAACCTCGAGACAGAGGTGGACAATAATTATATAAACTTGTGAAAAAAAAGGTGCTGAAAATCTGAGCACAAATTCTGATAAAGCAAAATGTTATCAAATGTTGTTGAGAAATGTTTCCCTGACGAAAATATCACTTAACTTCGTGCTTAAAGGAAAATATATCAAATTGAAGAAGAAGAAAAAAACTACTATAGCAAGAGCTAGAAAGCAAGAAATATGAAATATGTATAGGTATGTTACGGAAACAAGGGTATACATTGTTTATCTTTCTAGCTTTCAGAATCTTTGTAAGGAGCAATTTCTCATGACCAAGTGACGCTGGTGGTGTTGAGAGGTTTCCGTTTGTAGCTAGAGAGAAGTTAGCCTGCAATAAAGAGAGAGAGAGAAAGAGAGTGGGAGTGGGAGGAAGTGAGAAGAATGAAAATGGTCCAACACAACAGTGTTGTGCCGACTTCATTGTATTGACATTTCGTCGACTTCCTCAGTCCCTATTTCTTATATTTATTATCAATGTGGCATTCCAGTAGAAATTACCCTTCTTCTTGCGTTATTCAATAAATTTCTATACTAGTGGAGTCAATACTAACAAAATTCATATAAAATTCCGTTGAGGTAAATAGTCATAAGATAAAAACTTAAAACATGTACCTTTTTGGCAGGAGCTGTCGTCCTCAACTGTGTTAAAATATTATATATAAATATTATCTGGGGGCCTTTCGGAGTTATTTGTAGGCATTGTGAATATTTATTTTTTCTCGTGTGGGTTTATTATCTTATACATCATAAATAATAGTTTAAAAAACTAAAACAACACGCTTTATTAGAAAACCGAACTAAAAAATGAAAAATAATTTTAATTTCCAACACGCTTGAGATAAAATTAAAGTGGTCAACAAAAAAATCATCTCCAACACATCTAGAATAAAACTAGAGTTATCTACAAAAAAATAACTTTACCGTCAAAAGCATGTGGTGCTCTATATCAATTAATATATTTGATAATAAACAGATATTGGTAAAAATAAAGTCTCTAAGAAGAAAACGTAAAAACCATAAAAAGCACCCCACGCTTTGATGGTAAAATTATTTTTTTTGTAGATAACTCTAGTTTTATTCTAGATGTGTTAGAGATGATTTTTTTGTTGACCACTTTAATTTTATCCCAAGCGTGTTGGAAATTAAAATTATTTTTCATTTTTTAGTTCGGTTTTCTAATAAAGCGTGTTGTTTTAGTTTTTTTAACCTATTATTTATTTTTTAGTTTTTAGTTTGGTTTTCTAATAAAGCGTGTTTTTTATTTTTTAAAGTATTTTTATTATTTTTATTTTTAGTTTAATTGATTCTCATAAACCGGAATCCCATGAAAATTTAATTGCTTATACACTTCTAAAAAAGTCCTCCGGGCCGGATTTGAACCAGTGACCTATGGATTACTGAAATTAAGCACTACTACAGTCCACCGCTCCACAAACTGAGGTCTAAACCTATTTTACCGGTTTTTATTTTTTGATTTTCTGATGATTCTGGCCAGGATTTTAGAAAAAAATTATGAAATTCTTGTATTGTCATTGGCCCTTTACAAGTATAAAACGATCCAATGTTTTTAAGTGGGTGAAAGTGTTCAAAGATTCCGTTACATACATACAGGTCCGTTACATAGATACAGGTCCGTTACATAGATACATGTCAAGCTAATATATTTTACATAGATACATGTCAAGCTAATATATTTAGATTTATTTAGATTTATTTAGATTAGATTTATAAAGCGTGTAAAAATGAGTGTGAGTCTGCTTTTCTGCCCTTTATGGACTCATAAACTGACCGATTTAAATTGGATTTTCACCATCATTTAGAGAATGTTTCTGGGATAAATAACGTACATACTATAGGAAAAGGGGCATAACTTTATGTGTACTGAAAAATTAGCTTTTTTGGACGCTTAAATTGCTTACGCTGCCTAAACCATAACAAATACACCAAATTATTGTTCACAAAATTAAATATATTAAAAATTCTTAAAATCATTCGGACAACATATGTCTATTTTTTTACGGATAACTCGCAATGACCATTTTTGCCAAGAAGTTCGGAATAAGTAGATTCCTGGGCAAATCCAGGTAATCAGCACGGGATATCTAAAAATAATTACGATATACATGTATAATTATTTTTCTTTTTATTTATTCAACTAAACATAAAACACATAATGTACTTAGACCTAAGAGTTCACGCCGGGTATTAGCTACTTGAAAATAAATATAAGGAAATATTTTTTATTACGACTATGGGAAAAACCTGCATAAACTGCTATAGTTTGTTTACACATTCAAATTTTAGTCACCTTAATCATGATATTTGTGGATGATTTGTTGAGTCTAGTTTGAGAAAACCAACTATAACGGTTGAGGGACTCGACATGTTGACCACATGCCACCCCTATACTTATTATCGTCTACCTAGTGGTTAACACATGTGGTTTTTAGTCTAGAGTCGACTGGTAGGCTATCCACCCATCCATCCATTGTAATTCTGACCGAGAGCAGGTCTTTCACTGCAATCATAGCATTTTCACGCTATGCTTTGCAGCTTTACTAGGGAATTATAAGTATGGTAGCTTCTCGTTGCTTTCCACACCGGTGAAGGATGATGATGATGATAATGAAAAGGATGATGATGGCCGGATGATTTTCGGGCACCGTTGTGCCCTACGCTTCCTGACATTTGTCTTACGAAAAAACCTCACCCAGGAGCCTTTCCCGACCGGGAATCGAATCCGGGCCCGCTGCGTGACAAGGCAGCACGCTATCTCGAGATTACAGCGGTGGACCTCTAGGCCTATGGGTTATTGAAATTTTATATGTTTAGCAAATCATCATCATCATCATCTGCATTCAGGGATTAGGTCTGTTGACCCGTTCCGACTTCAGCCCATCTCTTTCTAGGTCTGCCCACATCTCGGGTGCCTTTAGGTTTGTATTTTGTTATATCTTCATTCATTCTGTCTATGTGTTGCTTCCATTTTTGTCTATATGTATCTATTTTATCAGTTATTGCAAATATTTCAAGTTCCTGTAACAGAGTGGAACCCTTGAAAGAGGTAGTCCACTCCAGGGAGCAGGCGCCCCTGCCCTTTTGTGAGCTCCAGGTCCCACTCGCCCAGTGGGTCATACCTGGGTAGGGCCCCGTCCACAGGGTTACGTGCGGAGAAGAGAAGTCCCCAAAGCCGTAGTGAAGGTAACTTCTCTAGGAGATGAACACTCCGAAATCGCAGTTCCCTGTCCTCCAGGAAGAGGGGTTTAGCTAGAGGCTGGTAACCTCTACTAGTAAAAAATAACTTACTCATAAACTTCAGGAGAAGAAAAGCCGGATTGTTTAGCAAGTGAACGCTCTATTTGAGTCCGGCATAATGCCAGGTCATTGGATGAGATGAAATGAAGCGACATACATAGATATTGGCTGACAAGGCCTGTCGCACCATCACAGAAGCAGGTGAAATGAAATTAAACGAAACGAATGAGATAAGCACAGAGAAGTGGTGGAATTAAGTTTTTGGCTTAGGAATACGGGAGAAACTCGGGGAATAATCTGCTCTGATTCCGATTCGTCCAACATGAACCCCATGGAGTGGCCGATACACGAACTCAGGACTCAGAAATAGAGGGCGAGACACTAGCCACTTGCGCCTGGGAACCGCTATTTTCAGTATTTTAAAAAAATCTCAAATTAACCCATTTAACAATGAATAAATATACATAGAAGTAGATGCATGAATAAAATAATATTAATAATAGTAATAATAATAATAATAATAATAATAATAATAATAATAATGATAATTTTTATTTAAGGAAATTTATACAATTCGATAGAAGATTACATTATTCCCCCACAAATGTTTATCTTGGCTATCTTCTCCAAAATTCTTCCTGTACAAACTCTTCTTGATTGCATCCTTTGCTCTCCTGGTTTTCCTCTACTTGCTTTGCTGTCTGCATATAATTTTAAGATAATTTTAGGAATATTTTCTTCCCCTATCGTTTTTTGACATGTCCAAATAATTCCAATTTTCATTCTCTAATTTCTTCCAAAATATTTTGATCGACTAGTATAATCTATCCATTATTTTTTTTAATTTGTTCTCTTCTTGATTTCTTTTCTGTTGTTTCTGTAACCATTGATTGTTTGCATGAGATATGTCTAAATTAATAATAATAATAATCATCATCATAAATATTATTATTATTATCATTAATAAAAGTAATTGATATGTTGAACTCAGTGCTTTGGAATATAAATATAATATACAGATTGAAGAAAACTATATTTCAAGTTATGTTACAAAGTATTTTATTATATGGGTCCGAAACCTGGACAGTAAATAAAAAAACAAGCCAACAAGCTGTTAGCAGTAGAAATGGATTTTTGGAGGCGATCGACAAGAATTTCAAAAAGGGATAAGATCATAAACAGCACAATAAGGGAAATTATGCAAGTTGAAATAACATGTTAGGAAAAAATAGAAGAAAAACGTTTGAAATGGTATGGACCCTCATAAGAATGGAAGAAGAGAGAATACCAAAGAAGATCCTCAATTGGAAAGCTAATGGAAGAAGTGGAAGAGGCAGGCCTAGAGAACGATGGATGGATGGAGTGAAGAGAAGTATGGAAGCTAGAGATCTGAGGGAAGAAGATGCTCGAGACAGGAACCTCTGGCGACAAATGACTTTGGGTTGAAGGAGAATCGCTGTATCATGGAATATTCCTAATTTAAAAAAATAAAAATGATAGCAATAATAATAATAATAATAATAATAAATAATAATAATAATAATAATAATAATAATAATAATAATAATAATATTAATAATAATAATAATAATAGTAATAACCATACATTAGTGGATTAAAAAAGGAATAGCGAAATAATTAAATACATATAAGTTAAATGAAAAAGTCGTTGAATATGAAAAAATTGGACAGACCATTTAAATTAACAAGCAATATAAATATAGTAAAATACGCATTGTTATGCAAAACGAAAGGCGGAGGAGTAATAATCAAGCATTGACCAGATGGATGGATGAAAGCATGTAGTAATTTGGAGCCGGAACAGACAGAAATGCCCAACTTCTGTAATATAATAATAATAATAATAATAATAATAATAATAATAATAATAATAATAATAATAATAATAATAATAATAATAATAATAACAACAAAAAATAATAATAAAATTGAACGAGAATATTACTAAATTCTATATATACCAAAACAAAAATTTACTAAATATACTAACGAATATTTTTCATTATTTTTAGTACGTTTAAAGATAATGGCTCTGGTTCCGAGATTCACGGATTCAAACCCACGTGGAATCAATGAATTTTTAATGAGACGTATATTCCTATATGACTTTCTTCGGAAGGAAATTAAAATCGTGGGTCTCGTATTATGACATAAAAAATAACGTCAGACGTGAAATTAGAGGTATTTGAATACAATTTGTAGCCTATTTTGTGCCTAGCTTTGGATTACGACTCTAATGACTTGATCTATTAAAGAAGCGCCATTAAATAAAACACAACCTACGTACCTCCATCTAAATGATATGTCATTTCCTGCTGCTACAAGAAGTTTGTTGTATCTTCGCATTTTCGTTCTATTTTATGAGATATAAACATAGCTATTTGTGGACAGAACAATCCAGAATTTCGTCACAATTCGTTGCGCAACACTCAACATGGCTTAGTAGCATACTTTATGAATTTGCTGTTAAGTCTACATTTCTGGTTCTTGGTTTTATATTCCATTAACGTATTCGGAAGCAACGAAAATAGAGCAGTAATGCTGCGAGGGGAGGAGGGAGGAAGAGAGGGGTGTTCTAATAACCTCCCAGGCGTGATCACTCTTGTGTAAAATATTGTTTCTTTACTTCAGAAAACTCTTGTCGTGTGCAAAAGTTTACGATTAAAAATAATTCTCTCTCCCTGAAAGTGGCAGTGCATTTTATTGTTCACCCTTTCCTGCCTCACCCCCCATCTTTCGTCTGTTTCTCTATGATAATATGCACCCTTGTTCTTATCAAAAAAGGCACTTGGTTTCTTTGGCTTAGAATATTTTATGTTTGTGTCAGTTTCCCTCCTAGGAATTAACAGCTACTGCTCGTAGTTTTATCGAACTGGTAGAATTCCAGAAATGAAAGAAGGGATTCTGAGAAGAAGTCATAAACACTAAGAATATTGCCTCTTATAATGACGTGCGATATATTGCCGGACTCCATCCTTATGTTTGTTTGATTGTCATATTTTTGTTTATAGTTCTGTGTTTTGAGAAAACAAATAATAAACTTCCACGAATAGGAATGGTATTTCATGCTATATATCAATTGAGGGAGTGGTTCATGTACACGTAACGTGCAAATGTGATTTTTAATTCCCATGAGATCATATATATTCTTCAGTACGTGTGTATGTAACTTAATATTATAATGATATTGTAAAATAGAATAAGTTAAAATATATTTTCTTAGGGAAGATCCGTCGTCCTCAACTTATAAAATATGTATTCTTTATGCCTGTAGGCCTATATTATAGGAATATTTATGGAGTTGCCTCCCATACATACAGCCTAAAATTCACAATTATTGACAAATTGCAAATTAGATATATTCCAATTTAAATTCTACCCCCCTTAAAAATAAAACTTTACAATGTTTATAAATCTGGCTGGAAACTTAATAAAATTTATAATATTATTGCCTTTCAGAACATCCGTTCAATCTTCAGCAGGTTCTTCTTCGCTACAATATCTAGTATGATGGTTGATACTGCTGGTCCTAATGTGGTGTTGTCGAGACTAAAGCAAGCTTTAGGACCAGCAGCATCAACCATCATACTAGATATTGTAGCGAAGAAGGACCTGCTGAAGATGGAGCGGATGTTCTGAAAGGCCTACAGGCATAAAGAATACATATTTTATAAGTTGAGGACGACGGAACTTACCTAAGAAGGTATATTTTAACTTATTTTATTTTATGACTCTCCACCTCAACGGTTTTAACAATGAATTTTATTAGTATTGATATTAATGATATTGTGAAAAGAAAAAAAAGTCTGAACAAGGAATCGAACCGTCGACCTCTAGTTCTCCACTCTAGTGTGCAGCCCACTACACCATTCTAGATCTGGTACAAACATCAACAATTATTTCCACATATACAAATCTATAATTCTCGTGGAAAGAATTATTAATGTTTGTGCCAGGTCTAGAATGGTGTAGTGGGCTGCACACTAGTCTGGAGAACTAGAGGTCCACGGTTCGATTCCTGGTTCAGACATTTTTTTTTCTTCTCATAATATTATTATAATATATGATCCATTATTGGAACTGTGTTAAAATAACAGTATTGGAAAATGTTAAATATGTCACTGAACTCTTCCTAAATGACTAGGCCGATTTTGATAAATATTTCTTGCGCGATAGTGCGTTTTGTCGTAACAGCAATGGCGACTATGATTGAAAGTTCAACTTCCTACATTTCGTGGTTGCCAACCTAAATAACTAGGGGTAATATCACATATTACAAAACTCGTACGGGAAGTAAATCCACTGCCCTTTAAGTATACTACGTACAATATATACAAAAATATATCCAAAATGTATGTTAATATACATTATTCGAAACAAATCACAGCATTTTGAATTAACTGAACTTTATTTGAAACAATACAAATCAATAAATACGTACTTCCCGTCATTTTATCTCTGATTGGTGTCACGGCCTGCAGCAGTCTCAACTAATAAACATTGCCCACACTGTTAATGTTAGTCAGTTGTTTATAATGAACGCAAATACACGTTGAATCAATTAGGACTCTATTATAATCTCAAAGTCTCAACTTCAAAAACTAAAATTATGGCTTTTCAGGGCTAAGTGCCAGTCAGAGCAAAAATAGTGATCAATAATGAAATAATAGAACAGATAGCACACTTTAACTATCTTGGTTCAGATATAACATATAGCTATGATTGGAATATACATAATAAATTAAACCGATATCAAATTATGTGTGGCACCATAAGAAGAAACCTCCGAAAGACTCGAAGAGAAACTTAGCTCAGGTTTTATAAAATTATGGCTGTTCCTGTTCTTTTATATGGATCTGAATCTTGGGTATTTACAAAAAAGATATCTCACACATTCAAGCCATTGAAATGAAATTTTTAAGATCTGTAAAAGGATGTACACGCATGGATAGATTACACAATGAATCAATAAGAAATTAACTGGAGATATTTTCAATACTTGATAAACTAGAAGAGCACAAATACCAATGGAAAGAACATTTAGACAGAATGGACAATACAAGATTACCCAAAAAGATAACACCTACAAACCACATGGCAAAAGATCTTTGGGACGGCCAAGGAAACGATAGACTTGAGACTGGAACAAGTTACATTAACCTGATCCTGGAAAAGAAGAAGAAGAATAAGAAGAAGAGATATTTCTGACAAAGTTACTATTTTACTATTATTTATTGTTTTGAAAACACCATCGCGCAAAAAATAATGTACAACTCACGTTTGTGAAGTGTTTTACAGAATCTCGGAAATTAAAAACCCACTCGGTTTTCAAACATTTCCTCGTTTCTGTAAAAACAGTTCCCAACCTCGCATCGTAATATACTATTGTGTATGTTTGAGTAGGTGCCTGGATGGTTTAGATTCACAATTGAACCTGGTAGGTGGTGCTGCGATCGGGTTACAGGAATTCTTTTGTACTATAGGTGGCGCTGATGTCGAATTCGATGGTATTTGACGTACGCCGCTTGCGTCGAAGCTTAGCGTTAATTAAATCAATGTAACCCGCAACTTTTTAAAAATTCAAATAATATTTTTTTTAAATGAAAAAAAAAGTAGTAATCTACCGTTAAAGCTGTCTGAGAGGTTAATGAATAATAACCCGCAACCATTTATTTTCAGTGCTTATTTGTGCCAATGATTCTACAAAAGGCTAATTACTGATATATGACGTTTGGACAGGACTACGTCTGTCGGATCCGCTAATGTATATATTCCATGTCTACTGTTGTGGTCTCGAGATAGCGTGCTGCCTTGTCACACAGCGGGCACGGGTTCGATCCCCAGTCGGTACAACTTTCCTGAGTATGATTATTTCGAGGATGTTCCTCACCTGTAAGACAAATGTCAGGAAACTTTAAGGAGTAAACAGTCCCCGAACACCATTTGGCCGTCATCATCATCATTGCTATATTCGCCTCATTATATTAAGTTTAGTTTAAGGCCTCTCCTGGCGCATCATTACCTTCATCACCAACTCAGTATTTTACTATGCAGACGCTTTGCTTTATGGTTAGGTAGGTCTATTTTGCACGGATAAGTATTTAGCATATCAAGCGGCGTTGCCACGTTTTATTGACTGGCACTAACATGTTATGTTACAATTAGGGCTAGGATTTTTATGTACTAAAAGGTAAGATTACCACAGGACAACTATATGTTAGACTTATGGCTATCTTTTATTTTTGTTTCACACACAAACAGTTGAATAAATCGTGTACGAAATTGTTTGCCATTCGCCCTTAGGAAAATGTTAGTGGAAACACTTGCAATGCCCATTTTGATTATTGTGACACTCTTTTTACAGACTTAAATATTATTTCCACTCAAAGACTTCAACGTGTTCATAATTCTTGCGCACGTTTTATTTGTGGTATTCGCAAATTTGACCATGTTACACAGTCCCTGGAACAATTATCGTGGCTTCGTCTAAGAGATCGTAGAACTGTCCATTCCCTATCCCTTCTCTATAAAATACTTCACACATCATCGCCTAATTATTTATCACGCCGCTTCATCAGACTATCCGACACACATAATCTTGACACTCGATCCCATCAGCACATTGTCCTTTATATCCCGCCTCATCACACTGTATATTATTCATTATCTTTTACGGTGTCACTTACCAAAACATGGAATTCCCTTCCGCCCTATGTCAGAGACTGTCAAACTATAACATCCTTCAAAAATAAACTAAAGAATTATTTAATAACAAACTAACTTATACACCTCACTGATAGTATTCTTTTAGCAATATTAATATATTTAATTATTTATGAAAATAATATTAAGAATAACAAATATTTTTATTTGTTTTGTTTTAAATATTGTATAATCGTAAAATTAGTTTTCTATATCTCATTATTTTCCTGTTTTTTATATACACTAGACAGGGACAATTTAATATGCCTTGCTTGTATACATTTTATTATTAGTTTTAGTCTTAATTTTAACTAATATTAACTGGTTGTATTATAGATCGTAATGCGTATATTAGATATTATCTTTTGATCAAATTTTTACTTAGTGTCTAATATTAGAGTTAATTAAGATTGTTATATTGTGATGTAATATATGTTTGTCCTGGTGAGTGGAAGAGAAGGCCACATGGCCTTAACTCCACCAGGCTAAATAAATCTAATCTAATCTAATCTAATATAATGAGAAGTTAGACTTCTGACTGTCTTCTGTTTTTGTTTCACACACAAACAGTTGAATAGTATAATGAGAAGTTAGACTTCAAACTGTCTTTTGTTTTGGTGTCACACACACAAGCAGTTGAACAATATATATAATATCTGCAATGCAATCTTATCTTTTATTACATAAAAAACCTAGCTCTTGTCATAACAATACTGCAAAAGACAAAAGTTGTAACGCTGTTAAGATAATTATATCCACTTGGAGTTGACATGCAAAAGTCATTTAAAAATGCGGAGGCATTATTAGCAGAGAACTGTTTCCAGTTTTGGTGATTGGAGCGGCGTCTTAGAAGCCTTTACAGCAACTCTCCGGCTCTGCCTGGCAGTAACAATGTACTTTTTAAACCAGAGGGAAACATTCGCCTTTGATGCCGCCTGCAAACTAAACTACTGAGTCCACTATACCATCGGGGCAACGTAACCCCGCCTTCCAGGCGCCCCAAAATCAGAAATACTGTAGGTTACAGGTACTCCAGAGAGAATAACAGAAATGTCGTATAGACAAACAGGTGGCATTGATTATATATATATATATATATATATATATATAATAAATTAACCTCTCACTTTATAGGTACTTTTACGTTACATACCCCACCCGGGCCTTATATTGAAATGACCTGTCGAGAGAAAGATTTAACTATGAATGACATAATACTTTTTTGATCACACAAGGACATGGAGGGCCTCCCCGAATGAGAGATCCGCTCAATGTCAGAGCCTCCTCCGAAGCAATACAACATTACGAAGAAACACACCATTCACTCACACATTCATATTAAGCATAGAAAATATATTAATGATGGTCTAAAATATTCCTGGCATTTTTCTTACAGGTGAACAAAAATTCCGAAAAAATCGTCATCCAGGAAACTTTTCCTGGCCGGGGATCGAAACCGGGTCCGCTGCATACGATGCAGCGACTCTATCCCGAGACCACAGCGGATAATATATATATCATCATCATCATCCACCGCTGTGGTCTCGAGGTAGCGTGCTGCCTTGTCTAGCAGCGGGCCCGGGTTCGATCCCCGATCGGGACAAGTTTCCTGCCGAACACCATCTGGCCATTATTATCACCAATATCATATTCGCCTAATTAGTTTAAGTTTAGGGCCTCTCTTGGCACATCATTAACATCATCATCAACTATCATATCATCGGGGCAGAGTACTCCGCCTTGCAGGCGCCCAAACCTCAGAAGTGGGTTACAAGTACGCCATGCCAGAAGAGAACACCAGAAATGTCGAAATTACAACCGGGGGCATTGAAAAAAAAATTTGTATAATTCCATATACATTTCAGAATTTCTTATCGTCAGGTTTCTTCTGTTTTATTAAAACTATTAAGTAAATTAAAACAATTGATGTGTCATATAGGATACACAGCAAATTTATGGGTTAAGAACGAATATTCAATTAGCTGAAGATACATTCTTGGAATTCCATCATCATGAGTGGTAGATGATTTCTTATCTAAAATTTGTGCAGTTTTTTGTGGCGATGTTAATTACATGCTGGCGCTTGCAACACGCAGGCTATTTTGAGAGCTGTGGAGCCACAACATAAATGCCATAACAACCTGGATGTGGTCGCCTGATTTAATTCTCATATATACAAATGTAACCTAAAACGCTAATGGTTGGAGAAGATGAAACAGTGGTCAACCGCGATGTACGTGGAAAAAAAAAAGAGAAAAAATGTTCGTTTGTTTTGGTGTGTGTAAACAAATATACATATATAGGGTTAAATAGCCCACCGTTATGACTCGGTATGTTTTGTGGTTCCATATTGAGGGAAGGGAACAGGTAGTTTTGTGATCGAATACCATTAGGCCTACAGTTTCACTCTACTTTGTTTGTTAAATTAAACTCCAATTCGATTTTTTCTGTGTTTTCGTGGTTCTGTTCTTTCAATGACAACTTACAAACTTTTTTGGATATGTCTATAAATACGGTACTAATGATTCTTTAGCATGCAATCAGAGTCCAGTAGTAAACAGTATAAGCTCATAATATGAGTGTGAACATTGTATGTCATGCACCTGTTTCTCGAGTTATCTTAAGCAAATAGCTCATAGGCCTATATCCCGTTACTACTGAGTAACAAAAAATAAACTTTTTTTTGTCTCGGAAAGAAAGATATGCGATTCTGATAGTATTTTTTCCCCCTGAATTCAAATATAATATCGGTTTTTCTCCATCACGCTAGGTTTCCGAGAGACAGGAATTTATAATTTCAAACACTTTAATATTTTCTACATTCGTAACTACAATATATTCGAACATTCGGACTCACCTAGAAAGTAAGAAATGACGATTTTCTGCTATATTTCGCCTGTGGAGCATCCCTCTTGAAGGTCCAACAACAATAGGCCAGCATATTAGGATTCCATTTGCCTTGATATATCTTTCCCATAGCTGAAATCTCCTGATGAAAGTGTTCCCCGTTTTATTTTACAGTGGACAAATGGACGAAAAAACGTTTATTAAAAAATAATTATTTAAAGCCATTAATTGAAATTGAAATAAAATAAAAACTGTGGCTGAGGAGAAATTCTGAATATATATTTGAAAACACGATAAAAACTGCATTAAGTACAGCTATTGGTACTCATGAGACAAAAATCATGTTGACCAGTGTAATTAAAGTATTCCCTATAAGAATAGTATGGTCATCAATTTCTGCAAATATGATTGTCACCATCATCAATATATTTTAAAGCAAGGATTTTTATATACTACTAGCTGA
The DNA here is from genome assembly GCA_030220185.1 of Diploptera punctata. Taxonomy (NCBI): domain Eukaryota; kingdom Metazoa; phylum Arthropoda; class Insecta; order Blattodea; family Blaberidae; genus Diploptera; species Diploptera punctata. Next base: position 192,510 of record JASPKZ010002693.1, on the reverse strand, counting down.
TACCAATCAAAACTGTTAACTAGAACAACTAAATTAAAAATATATAAAACCTTGATTAGACCCATGGTATCATACTCTCCTGAAACATGGGTGTTAAATAAAGGAGATGAAAATGATTTACATATATTCGAAAGAAAGGTATATATGGACAGTATTGGAAAACAATACATGGAGAATCACATCAAATTCTGAAATTAATAATATACTCAGAGGAGAGGATCTCGTAAGATACATCAAGTCATTGAGATTGAGATGGGTAGGACATGTTGATAGAATGGAAGATGGAAGAATATCAAAACGATTAATACATGACGACATAATAGGAGTAAGAAGGAGAGGAAGACGAGAAAGAGGTGGCTGCAGGATGTGGAACAAGATTTGAGAAGGATGGGAGAAAGAGAATGGTAAGAGAAAGTACAGGATCGAGATGAATGGAGGAAAACTGTGAAGGAGGCCAACACTCATAACGGGTTTTAGTGCCAAATAGGAAGAAAGGAAGGACTAGCTAATACTCGGCGTGCGCTGCTACGCCTAAGCAAATTGAATGTGTTTCTATGTTTAGTTGAATAAGTAAAAAAAAAAAAGAAAAAATAATTATAAATTTATTTCGTGATTATTTTTAGGTACCCCGTGCTGTTTACCCGGCGTTGCCTGGTAATGTACTTATCCCGATCTTCTTGGCATAAGTGGGCTCAAAGACAAAAATAGGTTATTGAGTGTTATCCGTAAAAGAATACCCGCCTTGTGCTGCTACGCTTGCCCGATCTTCTTAGTATCAATGAGCTGAAAGATAAAAATGGCTATTATGAGTTATCCGTGAAAGATAGACATATCTGCCACGGACGTTTTTATGGATTCTTTTGTGATATTCAATTATGTGTACATTAATTTGGAGTATATGTTATGGTTTAGACAGCGTAAGTCGTTTAAGCGTCCAAAATATTCCGAAAACACATTTATCACTACAAAGGCTGATTTTTAAGGGTGAAGGAGTTGAGAATTACAACTCTCTTAAAGCCTAAAACGTTCCCGGGAAACTCCTGAACATTTTACAAAAAATCGGATGAATGGTGTAGTAATGCATAAAGGGTAAACAGACAGACATACATTCTTTTATATAAGTATATATATATATATATATATATTTTAAATATATTTTTTTGACATTTGGCAATAAAGGCAAATATGATATGAAAAGAAAAAAGAATGCTTGAGTCGGGATTTGAACTCGAGTTCAAATCCCGACTCAAGCATTCTTTTTTCTTTTCATATCATATCATATATATATATATATATATATATATATATAGGTAAAAGTTAAGACTGCAGCACAGAGAGTATATATTAATTATTTAATTGTATGTATGTGGAATCATGACAAAATATAGCCAGGTATCTTACTTCTAATTATACTATGTTGCAGTCTTAATAATAATAATAATAATAATAATAATAATAATAATAATAATAATAATAATATTTTATTATAATTATTATTATAAATAATCATCGTCTTCAAGGATTACACCTGTTGGATGTTCATTTTAAAGGTCGACCAATATTTCTTCTTTCTCTCGGATTATAATATAAAACAGTTATTGCCATCCTGATACTTGGCATTCGTACGATATGGTCTCTCCAATTTATTCTGTATTTTTCTACTAATATTGTAACTGGTTCTATGTTCAATTCCTTTCTGATATCAGTACTTCTTTAGTGATCTAATGATATACCATATCCAGTTACAAAGCTGATAATTTTTTTCTGAAACTTTGATTTGTCTTAATTCATTAGAAGTAAGTGTCCAACTTTCACATCCATATAATATGAGTGGCAATGCAAACACTCTATATAATTTTAACAGTAGTGTATTGTAATTTTCGTTGTATTGTATCGCAGAAGTGCCTGAATCTATTCATAAGTAATGCCACGAGTGATTTCCAAATTATCGATAAATTCACGACTCACGAAGTGAGGAGTGAATTTATCTAGAGAATTTGGAAATCAAGAGTGGCATTTGTTAGGACTATTTAACGAATAAAATTAAGCTGTTTACTCACAAATCATTATTTAACTATAGTTATTTTAAAATATTTATATATTTAATGTAAACGGCGATGTTTGAAAACAAATGAGAAACGATAGGTACGCTCTACTACTGCTTCATTTGTTTATCACTGCAACCAGATCATACTATTTATTGCCAAATGAACGCAATATTGTAAGGAGAGCTTTCTTTAATATGGTAATTATAACACTGATAAATATTTGGTGAAACACGACTCTGATTGGTTGTAAAACAGGAATCATTGAAACGTGATTGGTCATTGACTCCCATTTGGGGCATTGAGTTAAATAGTCACTTTAATTTCGACGCCTTGTGATTTTCTCTATCCTAAAGAGCATCCCAAATATTTAAATTGATTCATTTTTCTTATAGCTTTAACAATAATAATAATAATAATAATAATAATAATAATAATAATAATAATAATAATAATATAACTCACTGTCACTATTGAACCCATAGGTTCATGGCGGCACGGCCATAAGCTCTCCATACATCCCTATCCTGAGTTAATGTTTCCAATCATCCCCTGTATAATCTACTTCCTTCAAATCATAGTTAATGTTATTCTCCCACCTCATTCTTGGTCTTCCGACTGTGCGTTTTCTCCCTGGTTTTCCTACAAGAAGCTTCCATGCACGTCTTTCATCCCCCAATCGTGCCACGTGTCCTGCCCATCGCTGTCTACGAGACTTAACTGTTCTCATTATATCTGACTTCCTATAAAGACTATGTAATTCACTGTTATGTAGTCTTCTCCATTCACCTGTCTGTTCATCTCTCTTTGATCCAAACATTTTCATAAGAACTTTATTCTCAAATAGGCCTACTTGTAATCTCCTTTCCTTCCTTAAAGTAAGAGTCCATGTTTCGCATCCATATAACTGGTAGAATAATAGTTTTGTATATTTTCAATTTAACGTTTTTTGAAAGGAGTTGGGACGTCAAGAGTCTCTGCAATGCATGGTAGCACGCATTTGCAGAATTGAGCCTATGTTTAATTTTCTTGTGCATCTCATTCCTATTTATGATTATTGTTCCTAGGTATGTGAATTCAGCCACCTCCTCAAATTAATTATAATAATAATAATAATAACAATAATAATAATAATATTAAGAATTAACGCACTGGTGCTATCGACCCCATAGGTTCATTGCCGCGAGGATATAAGCTATACGTAACACTTGTATTATAACTTCTTATAGTATTGAATAATTTATTTTTATTTGGGATTATAATGAAATAAGGAATAATGATATCAAATTATTAACGCCCGAATAATTAATTTAGGCCTATATTGAGTGTGTTTGATACTTGTAACTCTACAAATTTACGTTTAGAATGTTTATTCATATGTTACGAATGTCGCTTTCCATTTGGGAATATTACAGTCTGTGCTGTGGTAATGATAGAATCCGATTCTTGACAATTTTACAAAAGGACTGAAATGAGACTTAATCTATTTTCTATTTTACAACACCGTCTTCAGACCAATAGCAAGATATAAAAAAAAACAGACAAAAAACATAACACAGAAATAAGACAACAATTAAAAATAGAGGAATTAAACTCAACAATAGAGAAATACAGAACAAACTGGAAAGAACACTTGGCAAGGATGACTGTGACTAGAATATCAAAAGCAGCATACAACTATTCACCACGAGGAAGAAGATGTTTGGGAATACCAAGGAAAAGATGGAAAGAGCAGCAATTTGGAGCCGGAACAGGCTAGTAAATAAGCCTAAACCGTGAAGAAGAAGAAGAAGAAGACAATACCGTCAAAATATTTGAATGAGACAGAGTATGAAATAAAAAATTAATTATTCCGAACATCCAAATTCAAAAGTGAGAGTAAATAGTATATTACGATGCAAGGTTGGGAAGTGATATTTACAGAATCGAGGAAAATGTTTAAAAACCTCGCTATCTCTCGGGTTTTAAAAATTTTCCTCGATTCTGTAAAACACTTCACAAACGTGCGTTGTACATTATTTTTTCACGATGGTGTTTTCAAAATAATGAATAGTAGTAAAATAATAACATACTTGTTGGAAATATGTGCGTTCATTATAAACAATTGATTAACGTTAACACTGTGGGCAATGTTTATTAGTTGAAAGTACAGGGGGCCGTGAGACCTAAATTATTGATAAAACGGCCGCATGTATGTATTTATTGTTTATATTATTTCAGTTAATTAAAATGTAGCGATTTGTTTCCTATAATGTATATTAACTCTACCTTTTGAATATTTTTTGTATATATATATATTTTACGTAGTATACATAGAGTACAGATGGTTTTACTTCCCGCACGTAGGTGTAAATGTAATATCACGGTATAGTTATTTAGGTTGGCAATCCCGAAATGTAGGAAGTTGAACTTTCAACGATGATCGCCATTGCTGTAAGTACGACAAAACGCACTATAGCGCAAAAATGATATTTTATCAATATTTATATTTTATCCTAGAGATTGAACCCAGATCAGCTTCGTTAAATTAAATTAGTTTTACTACTAGACCACAGTGATATGCTATCAATTTGTTATTAAGTTATATGCGTTTGGCTAAATGGACCCTTTCAAGACATTATTCAGAAAGAAAAATGTTGATGGCGTAGCCGAAAATCGAACTGGGAGCCTAGAACACTAGTCACGCTTGCTAAGAGTTCCATCACAAATACGATAATGTGAATACTGTATTAAATAAAGAGAAGGTATGTATAGAATCTTTTTTTTTATCTGAATACATGTAATTTTTTTCTGATTTTCCTTTGATTAAAAATATCATAGCCATTGAAAGCACGTATTTATAGAAAGTCACGTAAAAGTGACGCGATGGCAATATTAAACTTATAAACGGAAACAAACAAATGACAATAGCTTTTTGTATTGAAATTGCTTTTCTGAATTCCTGGCGTTTTAAAACGCCTACAGTCAATTGGATTTTGTCATTCAAATGCCAACAGACGAGCAATGATATTTGAAATAAAAATAAAAATGGCAATCAAGGAAGCCGAGAGTTGAGTGAAATATGAATAAAATTAATATCGAATCAACTGTTTTCAGTGTGTATCAGAAGTTATTTTGCCCTCTAACAATATAATAGGCATGTATATGACTTTTTTCGTCTCAAAATTAGAATCTCTGAAGTCATATTTAACATTTTAATTTCACGGCTTTTGAAACTGTATTCTCTTCATTTAATATGGATTTTATTCGGACTCATTCTAATGTAAAAGTTAATGGAAGACTTAACACTTAAATTAATGATAGCAAAAAAATACTTGAATGAAAAAAGGGACTTAGGCTAACAAGAATTCCCTACATCTCTATTAAACTTTAGTCTTAAAATAAATTGTATAATTAGATTGACCATGTCCACCGCTGTGGTCTCGAGGTAGCGTGCTGCCTTGTCACGCAGCGGGCCCGGGTTCGATTCGCGGTCGGGGCAGTTTTTTTGGGTGAGGTTTTTATCGGGGTTTTTTCCTCACCTGTAAGACAAATGTCAGGAAAACTTTAAGGCCCAAGCGGTCCCCGAAATCATATGGCCATCATCACCCTCATTATCATCATCATCATCCTTCACCGGTGTGGAAAGCAACGGGAAGCTACCACACCTACAATTCCCTAGTAAAGCTGCAAGCATAGCATGAAAATGCTATGATTGCAGTGAAGGACCAGCCATCGGGCAGAAATACTATGGATGGATGGAGATTGACCATATTGAACTCAGTATTTATTATTTTTGTACATTCCACGTTCCTAGAAGAATGATTCCTTTTCTTAGCTTCTTTCGCCCTTTATTAAATCCGCCCAGCAAGTCATTCCTGGACTTTTCACCATTGTACACTTAGTAAAAAATAAATAAAATAAATAATGAGCGGACTCTTGATTTGGAATATTTAAAGTTTTAACGCGCGATTCACACGAGTAAATTAATTGCATAATAGAGTTACAGCACGTTCCTCTTTCTCTAATGAGGAGCATTATTTTATGCACAGCAGGCCAACGAATGGTGTCTTATGGCTTGCTTCGCAAGTAAGAGGTGACGGGTTCGATTCCCAGTGAGGTTACTTTTTTTTTGTTACAGTGCTTTCTATTTAGGCCTATTCTGTCTGCCCACTCTTAAACAAAAACGAACTAACTATTGGAAGTATTATTATTATTATTATTATTATTATTATTAATTGTTATTATTATTATTATTATTATTATTATTATTATTATTATTAATTATCCATCATCTATGGGCTATTATTAGGCTGGACTTGACCTATATAAACTTAATACATTAATTGAAGGGTGAAACGTTTTCCTCACTAATACGTAATAAATAAATACATAAATATATGAATCTATGTTATCTTTTATTACATAAATATATAAATATTTTAAAATACCGATAAATATATGTAAATAATGACTTTGAGTAAACAGCTTAATTTTATTCGTTAAATAGTCCTAACAAATGCCTCTCTTGATTTCCGAATTCTCTAGATAAATTGGAAATCACTCGTGGCATTACTTATGATAAATACATTGCCTATAATTTCCATTTAAAAAAGTGTTATATTTTAAGTCACTCATTTTACCTGAGGCAATTTATTTTGATCTAATATTCATCTAGAATTACATTGGCTCAAACTCTGATACGAGGGTTATTTGATACGCTAAGATTTTCAAACAAACCAACGTAACATAGGATATGTGATATCCTGTCCACATATTGCTATGAGTTATTTAAATAAATGTGATGAACACACAATGAAAGAGGATTTATTAAAAATGTTATTTACATGGCAAGTGATTACTCAACAAATATCCGTACACGAGTCGTTGTTCGGTGACAGTTTTAGCTGTCCTGGAAATTTTCCATGTTTTAGAAATCACGATCCATATTCATATTTGTACAAATTTAAATTATAACTAACAGATGTCCTTTTAGCTTGTGTCTGGCAAGCCTTCCAGCTTCACAAATATTTGCATTAGTTTTATATCCTAATTAAATTTTATTATTGGGCCTATTCATCTCTCGCGGCACAGTGGTGCAACGGTTAGACGCTTGGCTCGTTTTTCTTGAGGTTTCTCCAGTTTTTCCCTGCCACAAATTTCATTCTATCACTTCTTCATATTTATCTCATCATGCCATTCATCTGTCCCTGTGGTGGTTCGTTTGGCGTGGTACACAAGCCTACAGTTTTCAGCAACAAACATTTTGCAGTTCAATCTGTGCAGATTATTATTATTATTATCTTCTTCTTCTTCACTTCCTGGTTTAGGCAAGAGTTGCCTGTTCCGTCTTCAGTAATAGATCTAAGACCATCTCTTCCTAGGACGTCCGACATCTCTTCTTCCTCTTGGAAAATAATGGAAGATTTTATTTGGCAATCTACTTTCTTCCATTCTTTCTACATGTTCTTTCCACTGTATCTGGTTGTTAAATATCTTTTCTTTTATGGAGTAGATCTGCAGTTCTTCACGGATATCCTCGTTTCTTATCTGGTCCATTCTAGTGCAGCCTTTTACTCTTCTTAAAAATTTCATCTCGGCTGCTTGGATTTTACTTTCTTGTTTGGTAGTGGTAATCCAAGATTCACTCCCATACAAAAGGACAGGGACAGCCATTGTTTTATAAAATTTTATTATTTATAATAACAATAACAATAATAATAATAATAATAATAATTATTATTATTATTATTATTATTATTAATTTCATGAACTTTATTTTATTCTTACTTGTAGTCTATATGTTTTAACATGTAAGGTCATATAGCATTTTTTGGTAGTATCTGTTAATCGCAATACTGTAAAATTCATATCAAATTCCCTTGAGGTGAATGGTCATAAGATAAAACCTTAAATATGTACATTTTGGCAGGTGCCGTCGTCCTCAAATGTGTTCAAATATTATATTTGAAATGTTATCTGGAGGCCTTTCGGAAGTTAACTTCCATCATTAGCACTGTATAGTGGAATATTCCTAATAAAAACACACTCTAATTATTTTTGTGTATATTATTTCTGTGATGCGCAAACTGGAGTATTTTAATACTTTTAAAATACACACTGAACCACCGTTGAGGTTGTTTTGTAATAAGTTAAAATAATAAAATTAGTACATGAGCCAGTCGTCCTCATCATTAAAATTCATTAAAATTGTATAGGCCTTTCAGAACTACTTGTACCAATCCAGCTGCTGAAGATATTACAGGCAGTTCTGAAAGGTCTACACAAATTAATGGATTTTAAATTTGAGACGACTTATAATTTACAGGATACTAATTTTATTACTTTAAGTTACGTGTTGTAGTATTTTCGACCTTCTTTTGCCATTAACTGCTTAACTTATATTAAACATTTAGAGTGGATCGCGGTGTCCTTGCTCTCTTCTGCTTCTAGGATCGCTGGTTAAAACCTAAATGGTGCCAATCTATTTTTTCCGATTGAGGGTCTTTCCACTTTTCGGCGGTTGCCCTTTTACCAGCCGGCTGCTGGTCCTTCACATCCACATGTGTCAATCACAGAGGTAGATGATCAACAGCCAGTGTAGGGGTGACATGTGGTTAGCATGTCGAGTCCCCCAGCCGTTATAGCTGGTTCCTCAACCTGGAGCCGCTACTTATTGTAGCTACCCAATTGCCTCACGATGCTGGGTGGGCACCGGTCCCATACTGGCCGAAATACCATGAGAAAATTTCTTCCCCCATGGAGACTCGAACCAGCGCAAGTCCCGTAGCTCTGCGCCAAGGCTTCCTACCTTAACCGCTCGGCTACGGCGCGGGATATAAATATCCTGAGTACGATTTCGTTCGGGAGGAAAGTAAATTCGTGTCGTATGTTTACAGCTGAAGTTTATGAGTAAGTTATTTTTTACTAGTAGAGGTTACCAGCCTCTAGCCAAACCCCTCTTCCTGGAGGGCAGGGAACTGGAATTTCGGAGTGTTCGTCTCCTAGAGAAGTTGCCTTCACTACGGCTTTGGAGACCCAATTGAAATTTTATAAAATGTTGGCAGTGCCGGTACTGCTCTATGGATAAGAAGCCTGGATACATAAAAAACAAGATCTAAGTAGGATAACGGCAGCAGAAATGAAGTTTTTGAGATCTGTTAAAGGGTGCACTAAGGAAGACAGAATCAAGAACAAAGAAATAAGACAGGAACTTGAAATATTTGCAATAACTGATAAAATAGATACATATAGACAAAAATGGAAGCAACACATAGACAGAATGAATGAAGATAGATGTCCAAAACAAATAACAAAATACAAACCTAAAGGCACCCGAGATGTGGGAAGACCTAGAAAGAGATGGGCTGAAGTCGGAACGGGTCAATAGACCTAATCCATGAATGAAGATGATGATGATGATGTTTACAGCACATAAAAATCCTCATATCTGATATAAGATGCAAAAAGTCATCCCACTACGGTCTTAGGAGGACATTGAAGTTAAGTTTCTAGACAATTGCCACAATATGTCAGCCGTGTTGTGTGACCTGCATGGCGACCGTCTCTTTATCCCCAGAACGCAAATCTTCTATTCATTTCCGTTAGAGGCTGAGAATTGACCCCAGGCATAAATAAAAATGTGTCGAACATTTCAGCTCCAGCCGTGAATTGGGTCGCTGATGACCTAAGCTATTAAGAGATTCGTTAAATAAAATATTAAATATTTATCATTTTTTAACGTTTAACTTCATACAGTTTATTTTATTCATACTAGATAATTTAACATATAAGTTGCTATCATATTTAAAATATTTTATAATATTAGGTTTTCTCATAAGTAATGTTTATTCCCCATCTATATGGAAGGTGATAAAGAGTGAAAAATAAAATGTTCAATTTGATCGAGAATTGTGTCGAATTCGTAGTTTCCAGGATCATTTAGCATATTTATGACAAAAAGTTTAGGATAACTAAATACCTGGCCAACGTCTGGTAATCAGATAACCTAATACCGGTATATAAAAATGTTTGTTTGTTTGTTGGTTTGTTTGTTTGTTCGTACTTCATGCGCGGGCAAACCGTTGGTCCGATTGTGATGAATTTTTTTGCAACATGTTCAGGAGATTCCCGGGATGAACATAGGATATCACAGAGTTGAGATAATCAACTCCTACACCCTTAAAAAATCTTTTTTTTACCATTAAATGGCTTACGCTGCCTAAACCATAACAAATACACAATATTAATGTACACAGAATTAAATATCTCAAAAAACTATAAAAAAAAGTCCGCGACAGCATATGTTTATCTTTTACAGATATCACACTATAGCCATTTTTGTCTTTCATTGATGCCAAGGAGATCGGGATAAGTAGACTCCCTGGCAAGCATGTCCTGCCATACCATTCATCCGATTGTCATGGGGCTTTTTGCAAAATGTTAAGGATTTTCCCGGGAAGGTTATAAGTTATAAGAGAGTTTTAATGCTCAAGCCCTTCACCCTTACAAATCACCTTCTGTAGTGAAAAAAAGTGTAAAAAAAGTCGTTTTTTGTAAGCTCAAATGGCTTACGCTGCCTAAACCATAACAAATACACAAAATAATGGTACACAGAATTGAACATCTCAAAAAAGTCCGGGACAGCATATGTTTATCTTCTAAGGATAACTCACAATAACCATTTTTGTCTTTCATTGATGCCAAGAAGATCGGGTATTCTTTTATGGATAACTCAAAATAATGAATTTTGTCTTTCAGTTCATTTACGCTAAATAGATCGAGATGCGTAGATTCCCGGGCAACGCCGGGTAATCAACACGGGGTATCTAAAATAATAACTATATAAATTTATATTTATTTTTCCTTTTGCTTATTCATCTAAAACACATTAGCATTTATTTAGGTGTAGCAGCGCACGCCGGATATTAGCTAGTATAAAATAAATAAATGTAATTTTATATTTAATTTTAATCTATATATATATATATATATACTTGTTAATACCCGGCGTGCGTTGCTACGTCTAAATAAATTAAATACTAAAGATTAATTAGTTTGTATATATGCTGAGCCGAACCAAGCATGGAGGTTGCTAGCCAGTTTCCATTGTCGGATTTCACTCATTTTTGTATAATACCTACCTCGGTTAATTTTAGTACGATATACTGAGTTCCATTGTGAAACATTGAAAATTGTGACCGCTAGAGAGATTTTTAAATTTTCAGTTCAGGTGAACTCCTATACCTAATGGTTTATAGGGTCCAATTGTAAATCTGAACCATCCAGGGACCCACTCGAACGCACACAAACAATTTCATTGAAATCAGTCCAGTCGTTTAGGCAATTTTTAATTTCGGATTTCAGGTAAATCTCTACTTCTAATGTATGGATTTCGTTCATTTTTGGATAATACCTACCCCGCTTTATTTTAATATGATATACTGAGATTTCTTGTGAAACATCTAAAATTGTTACCACTAGAGCGATTTTTAAATTTTCATTTCATGTGAACTCCTGCACTTAATGGTTTTAGAGGGTCCAATTGTGAATCTTAAACCATCAAGGTAAACAGACACAACACACAAAAATTGCATCAATATCGATCCAATTATTTAGAAGGAGTTGAGTGACAAATACACGTTCAGAAGAATGTATATATATATATATATATATATATATACAGAGTGTCCCCAAATTATACCGACAAACTTTGGGAGCTGATATATATCAATATTTTTCACACTTTTTGTTAAGAAAGGTTTTTTGCTGCGGTGCTTCGATTAAGCGCTCGACGCGTTAATGTCATTATGCCTCCCACCCGGTTGGTATAGTTATGTAAATTACATTTTTCTACACCAAACCTCAGTGAATGTGACCTCTGAAATGTAGCATGGGGATTTTTGAAGGCCCAAACATGTGATTTCCGACTATTAAAAACTGCTCACGTGTGAAACATGCTTCATCTGTAAACATGACATGGGATGCAAACAGATACATCGTTTTCAGTTTTGCCCAGATACCATTGACAAAATTGCTGTCGCAGACGATAGTCTTGAGGTCTCATTGCGTGGACTATTCAAGGTTAAAAAGGTGCAACAACATTTCCTGCAGAATTCTTCCCACAGTGCTACGAGCTACGAATTTTGTGCAATTGTCGAGCGATGGCGCGAGTACCAGCTGCAGGATTGTTCTCAATGCACCGCAACACACCTTCCTCATTCTCAGGAGTCCGTACAGAAGGTGGCCGTCCTTGACCTTCTGCTCGTCTATCCAAGGAGCTCTTTCACATAATCTACGTTCAATACTGGCAAATGTAGTGTGTTAAGGAACTCTTCGGTTCCGGAACTGTTCTTGGTACAGCCGCACGACCCGAACCAGCTTTTCCATACACCAACAGCATGTCCGTCATCTCACTCCATGTGTACCTTTCCATGTTGTAAATAAAATTGAATGCAGCAGGCATTCCAGCAAACTAACGCACAATGCCAAGGAAACGCAACGATGAGCTCAGGAAGTAAACATGTATGCTAAATTAATTGAAGCGCCTTAGTTTTGTTTCTTTCGTGTGTTTCCTTTAAAAGATACATACTTACTTACTTACTCACTGGCACTATCGAACCCGTAGGTTCATGGCCGCGCGGACATAAGCTCTCCATACATCCCTATCCTGAGCTAATGCTTTCCAATCATTTCCTGTGTAATCTACTTCCCTCAAATCATAGTTAATATTATTCTCCCACCTCATTCTTGGTCTATCAACTGGACGTTTTCCCTCTGGCTTTCCTACAAGAAGCTTCCATGAAAATCTTTCAACGTGCAACATGTCCTGCCCATCGCAGTCTTCGAGATTTAACTGTTCTTATTATATCCGGCTTCCCATAAAGACCATGTAGTTCATTATTATTATGCAGTCTTCTCCATTCACCTGTCTGTTCATCTCTCTTTGGTCCAAAAATTTTCCTAAGTACTTTATTCTCAAATACCTGTAATCTCATTTCCTCCCTTAAAGTAAGAGTCCATGTTTCGCACCCATATAGTATAACTGGTAGAATAATAGTTTTATATATTCTCAGTTTAACGTTTTTTGAAAGGAGTTGGGACATCAAGAGTATCTGCAATGCATAATAGCATGCATTTCTAGAATTGAGCCTGTGTTTAATTTCTTTGTGCATCTCATTCCTATTTGTGATTATTGTTCCTAGATATTTGAATTCAGCCACTTCCTCAAAATTTCCCTCATTTGTCATTAGCTGTCCATTTCCATCATATAATGTACTTCTACGTGTGACCATATATTTAGTTTTATTGATATTTACTTCCAGCCCTAATTTTTTAGTGTTACTCAATAGTGTGTGCGTGTTGGCCTTTAGTATCTCCTCGCTATCAGCCAATAGTACTACATCATCAACATAAAACTAACAGCTTATTAATACCATTGAGTTGTAAGCCTTCCTCATTCTCTAAAGATTTAATGGCATGCTCTAGTACAAAATTAAATAGTAGAGGAGATAGTGCATCTCCTTGCTTCAACCCATTCTGGATTTTTGAAAGATAACATACTGTAGCAGCAATATGTAAATTACAGAGCATGACCCAAATGTGTGGGAGTCAGTAATGACTGTTAACAGCTCGTCCAGCGCTTGAAAGTGCCGCGAACCGCACCGCGCAAAACAACGCTACCTTAACAAAAAGATTGTGTTACAATAATGTTATCTATCAGCTCCCAAAGTTTGTCCGGTCCTAATTTTGGGACACCTGTGTAGATCTATATATATCGGCGACATCTAGTAATAATGGTCTGATATTAATACCTTATATAGAAAGATACGTGTTTGAATTGGATTCGACTGGTGGTGTAATGGATAACACGCTAAGGTACATACTCACGAGGTTCCGGTTTCGTTACTCACTCTGTCCGGTTTGCATGTTGTTGTTCTTTATCATACCCATATTAAGCTTGCATTGCTCAATATGAACCAGCTTAATTATACATATTATATATATATAATATATATATATATATATATATATATATTATAACATAGAAATTAAATTGCATTTACTTTTAATGTGGGAGTAGCTCCTTCTAACACCACTTAATGATGGATACATCTCTTGAGAACGTCGACCTCTTGGAAAATACATGTTCATTTAATAAGATAGTAGAGAAATACGAGTCTGTAAAGAGAGGGTTGAAATAGTGAGGGAGGCGTCATGGTTCTTAACTCTTGTTGATTACTTGCAACATGACAACAATAAGCTCTGCTTTCCGGACCACCAAGACAAGGGGGTGGGCATTGAAAACGGGGGTAAAGTGCAGTTTCACACAGAGCGCAAAGTGGCGCTGTAACAGTTCGAGTGAGACAAGGAATTTTATCTCAAACACATCGTCATCTGAGCCACACTGCTCTCCACTTCTGTTAATTCAATGCTATATTATATATATTTTTCAGTCATGTATACACATATCACCATCATGATAATTTTAGGTTTATGCTCAGTTACATATATGTATTTAATACACAAGTGATCTTCTTGGTGATATAATATTAAAATATATATGTAGTCAATATGCCCATTTCACCAATTAATGTTTTAAAATGGTCAACAAGTTTCTACAGCCAAGCTGTTCATCTCAAGACCAGATATTGACTGAGTCTGAGTCCAATATCTGGTCTTGAGAATGACAGCTTGGCTGTAGAAACTTGTTGACCATTTTAAAACATTAATTGGTGAAATGGGCATATTGACTACATATATATTTTAACATATATGTATGTATAATAAAAATATTTTTAAAAATTAACCCATTCGCTTCAGTTTTAAATATTCAATGCATTTCCCCAATAAACCGGATTTAAGGTACTGTAAAATTTATTGTCCATTTTCAGACATTCAAAACAAACAAAATATAACGGTACAATAAGGGTGATGGCCAAAACACATTCCTCTACTATTAATAGATTTAATAAAATATTACACTGCCAAGGGATGTACAAGATATTGCAAAATATATAACAGCAGAATTAAGCGAGTGTACCTGGTCTTCTGAGTTGAAGGTCATTTAACTGCCGGCCAGTCTAGCTCGTATTTTGAGGCGAATGGGTTAATAAAATAATAACAATAATAATAATAATAATAATAATAATAATAATAATAATAATAATAATAATAATAATAATATTTTGTTCATTATAACTAACTCACTGGCTCTGTCGAAGAAGTAGGTCCACGACCGTGCGGATATGAGCTCTACAGACATCCCTATCCTCAGCTAATGTTTTCCATCATACCCTGCATAATTTACTTCCTCAAATCTTGGTTAATGTTATTCTTCCACCTCAAGGCTTTTTTCCCTCTGGTTTTCCAACAAGATGCTTCCATGCCCCTCTTTCATTCCCCTTTTGTACAACATGTCCTGCTCATCGCAGTCAACGTGACTTAATTTATTTATTCTACGAGATTTTTTACACTTCTTCGCTTTTTATTTTTTTACAAAGTATAACTTTTATTTTTTTCACACAAGTATAGGACCGACCCCCAAATCTAAGGTGTACATTTAAAATTCACTACTCCTACGGAAAACGAACCCGGATTCCCGGAGTGTAAGGTGGGCGATCGACTAGCCACAGCTACGGACAAATTTAAGACAATAGTGTATTCTATTATAAAAACTTTTGAATCCATCATTTAACAAAAAGTATTACTCAATTTATGAATTCAATATTTCTTAAAAACTGTCAGAAATGCATGGCAGAACAAGAACATATTTTAAACATAATATTCGACAAAGATTGATGCCAATTGAAACTGAAGTTGAATTCCGTTCGCTGAATTGAAGGATTATGTTCGTGAGAATTTACCGGTCTACCACTTGCTTTCAGTCCACTGTGTTTCATCCGTTTATCGCAAAAATAATTACACTATATAAGCACATTTATAAATAAAAACTTCAAATGGAAAGACGACAAGATCTAATGGAGGAAAAACATAAATATATAGTAGATCACATTTTCTGTAAATATGAGCAAAGCTGTATTTCATTATTATTATTATTATTATTATTATTATTATTATTATTATTATTATTATTATTATTATTATTATTATTATTATTATTATTATTATTAATATCTTCATCTTCAAATTTTGTTCTCCGGGACCGTTATATGAAAAATAAATTGTATTTGCGACGAATGGTGAGATATTACCAATTTCGTAAATTCTTGTGCAGAGGATGGTATGTCTATATTATCCAGGGGACTATCACTCAAATTTATATCTTTTCAATAATCCACGATGTGAGCGTAGCAACGGGATGAATTATCTAAGGAGATGAAGAGTCGTGTTGTATTTTCAAAGATTATTTATTTAGTGAATAAAATTAAAATTCTATTTAGTAAAGGATCATTCCATACAACATTTGACTAAAACTCTGGATTGTTTTTAACATTCTAGAACATGAACGTCATAATAATATCTAATTAATTAATTGTAACGATGGAATAAATATTCGGGAAGTTAATTTGTAATCTACTGTTAAAAGATTATTATGTAAATGTTACATTCTTTATGGAATCAACATAAAGTCTATGATAATGTATATATATATATATATATATATGATATGAAAAGAAAATTAGGCCTTGGCCTAATACTTGGAAGGAAGAAGAAAGAAAGAAAGAATGCTTGAGTCGGGATTTGAACTCGAGTCTCTAAAGTCTGTACCTTTAGCGCTCTAACCAACTGAGCTACCCAAGAATCCCAAGACAAACATACAATTTCCTTATACATGTAGTATTCTCAATTCACACAAGAGGTAGCGGGAATATCTTTCAACTGCCATCTAGCGGCTAACGTAACAGTTAAGCAAATTATTAAAGAGAATATTTAGTAAATATTAGTAAATATTTATTAAATATTAGTAAATATTTATTAAATATTCTCTTTAATAATTTGCTTAACTGTTACGTTAGCCGCTAGATGGCAGTTGAAAGATGTTTCCGCTACCTCTTGTGTGAATTGGGAATACTACATGTATAAGAAAATTGTATGTTTGTCTTGGAATTCTTGGGTAGCTCAGTTGGTTAGAGCGCTAAAGGTACAGACTTTAGAGACTCGAGTTCAAATCCCGACTCAAGCATTCTTTTTTCTTTTCATATCATATTTGCCTTCATTGCCAAATGTCAAAAATATATTTATAATATCTATACATACAAGCGTTACTGCTATAAAGTAAATATTCTCTTTAATAATTTGCTTAACTGTTACGTTAGCCGCTAGATGGCAGTTGAAAGATATTTCCGCTACCTCTTGTGTGAATTGGGAATACTACATGTATAAGAAAATTGTATGTTTGTCTTGGAATTCTTGGGTAGCTCAGTTGGTTAGAGCGCTAAAGGTACAGACGTTAGAGACTCGAGTTCAAATCCCGACTCAAGCATTCTTTTTTCTTTTCATATCATATTTGCCTTCATTGCCAAATGTCAAAAATATATTTATAATATCTATATATACAAGCGTTACTGCTATAAAGTAAATATTCTCTTTAATAATTTGCTTAACTGTTACGTTAGCCGCTAGATGGCAGTTGAAAGATATTTCCGCTACCTCTTGTGTGAATTGGGAATACTACATGTATAAGAAAATTGTATGTTTGTCTTGGAATTCTTGGGTAGCTCAGTTGGTTAGAGCGCTAAAGGTACAGACGTTAGAGACTCGAGTTCAAATCCCGACTCAAGCCTTCTTTTTTTCTTTTCATATCATATTTGCCTTCATTGCCAAATGCCAAAAATATATTTATAATATCTATATATACAAGCGTTACTGCTATAAAGTAAATATTCTCTTTAATAATTTGCTTAACTGTTACGTTAGCCGCTAGATGGCAGTTGAAAGATATTTCCGCTACCTCTTGTGTGAATTGAGAATACTACATGTATAAGAAAATTGTATGTTTGTCTTGGAATTCTTGGGTAGCTCAGTTGGTTAGAGCGCTAAAGGTACAGACTTTAGAGACTCGAGTTCAAATCCCGACTCAAGCATTCTTTTTTCTTTTCATATCATATTTGCCTTCATTGCCAAATGTCAAAAATATATTTATAATACCTATATATATATATATACACACACAGATTTTTCAGAACAAGTAATACGGAATTCGACAGGTTGTTGAAGGGACTTTGTAGTTAAAGCTTAGATAAGGAACCCATGTCCTGAAACATACCATTTCGATGTAAAATAGGTTTGAAGATCGAAATATAATGGACTGATATCGCGTGTGTTGTGTTTCAGAATAATTATTACAGACTTCAAAGGTTTGTACTACAAGTGTGGTTCCACGTGGAGACCCTGTTGTTCGTTGCACAAAGTGTACCTGCGATGCATGTTTTCATACACACGCCCCACAAGACGTGATGTGTGCTGCATAATTTCTGCTGCCGCCAGAATTTGTGCAAGATCATTTTCCTCCGACTTGAGAGGTGCAGTACAAATCCTAGAAGTCTGTAATACTTATTCTGAAACACAAGACACACGATATCAGCCCTTTGTGTTTCGATTTTCAAATTTATTTTACATCGAAATGGTAGTCTCCGGACATTATCAAAACTGTATCTATTAAGTCCCCTATACAACCCGTAGAAGTCTGTAATACTTATTCTGAATCACTCTATATATATGAAAGTCTTTTTGAGTTTTGTTAATTTTCTTTTCGACTATGTATTGAAACTTACAGTAAAGTAATGTTAATATTTTTAAACGGAATATTTTTTAAATATTTTGTCCCATTTGTTTATGTTGATATAAGGTACTTCTTAAACTATGATAATTTTCATGTTGAAATATAAAAAATCGGAAAATATTAAATGAACAAGAACTGGAACTATTGTTGTTACAGTCGAAAGTTGTATGCAGTATACGATCATGTTCTTACAACAGATTATCCACGCATACATACCTCGCACAGACTTGCAGGAGTGCTTGCAAGACAGCAGAGTCTACTAGGAAATCGCTCCACCATCGGTGAGTTGTTTTAATTTACTACTACTTTGTTTCTAAGTATTCAATTATAAAAATTTTACATCTTAATCAAAATGCAATGTATAATTATAAATATTTATTTTATGTAAATTTAATTATTCAGTTTTCGTAATTATATTTAAAAACAATATATATATATATATATATATATATATATATATATATATATATAGGCTACA
Organism: Diploptera punctata; assembly: GCA_030220185.1. Taxonomy (NCBI): domain Eukaryota; kingdom Metazoa; phylum Arthropoda; class Insecta; order Blattodea; family Blaberidae; genus Diploptera; species Diploptera punctata. Next base: position 173,264 of record JASPKZ010002693.1, on the reverse strand, counting down.
TTCTTGAATATCTTCAAATACAATTTTATCATCTTCCCCCGAATATAATATCTTATAACTACTTTCGTAAGCTATCTAACAATATTACAATAACTTTTCTGTAATTGCTATTATAACAAAAAGAAAATTGAAAATGAGTGTGAGAGCTGAAATAATTAATATTTCAACTGTTAGTTTTGTGCCAAAAGCATGTATAGGCTATATATATATATACAGGGTGTCCCATTCAAACCATCCACATTTTAATTATTCATAACTAACAAAGTATGCGGAATTATGAAATGAGGCCGGCATTAAACGAAACAAAAACTCAAAGAATTTTCATTGCCACACACTAAAACACCTCTATATGTGCACCATTAGTAGCACGAACAATATCAAGTCTGTATTCGATTTCGTGCCACGTTCTGTCCAACATGTCCATTGGCGCTGTTGCAATTGTGTCAAGGATACGGGTTCGTAAATCATGAAGATCTTGTACTGGAGTCGCAAACACAGGTCTTTTACATACCCCCAGAGGAAGAAGTCCAGTGGAGTGATGTCTGGCGAACGTGTTTTATGTCATTATTGTCCAACATGCTACAGGTGAATTAACTGCAACAATGAAAACAAAAATTCTTTGAGTTTCTCTTTCTTTTAATGCCAATATATATATTTCAGTAAGAGTTCAATATATAATTTTAAACGAATTTAGAGTTAATTGGTGTTTTGGATCATAGTTTTTGAATGAAATGCTCTTCTGTATTCTGAAGCATACAGATCAGAAACTTTGCGAGTCAGGTTCGACAGTTTAATGTAATATTACTGAATTGTAGAGTGTAAGTCCTTTGTAATGAACATTATTAAACATTTTATTTTTTCCTATATCCTGCTTGTTACACGTCATTGTCGTTTTGGGTAAAATTTCACAAATATATAAACATTTAACTCAACCAGATGTAAATGTTTGACATTCATTAGTGGACAAATGGCCCTTACAATCTTAAATACCTTAAAATTTTCAAAATTCTTAAACATCAAAAGTACATTCTCAAGGAATAATTTTCCCCAAATGTAAATATTTTTCTTTCTTCAACAAATAACAATTTTGGGACGTTCGGTACTATGCAGCTTACAAATCAGAATCATTTTCGTGTCAGGTTATATAATTACTGAAAAATTCTGCATAAAGTCTCACAATTTCGTTTCAACAATATTTCAGAGATAATCATATGTGATTGGTCCAGACTGGCAGTTGTAAATTAGATTGACTAATTCTCATTGCCTAGATTATGAACAAATTAGTCTTTAGATATTCTTTAAAGTGTTAATGCGGCAATATACTGTTCTTTTCTGCAGCGGGACTCGACTGCTTGTATGAAAGAGTCCTTGAGAAAAAGAGTTAGTTGTAGAACGAAGAAAGGATGATAAAGTGTCTTGCATAAGAGATATACAGAAGGAAAAGACAATAGTCGTGGAAGGGCGTTGAAAGTGTATGCAAACCCACTCCCCCGAGGGGTGGAAACTGTTGTCCGTTTCTATGGATGCTGCGATATAATTTGGACTGTCAGGGGGTTTATTGTTGTCGGTATGTCAGCCTCCTCTGTGTTCATAAAGCCTGGGGGGGGGGAGGGCGTGAGAATATAATTTTCCAGCTACCGTATACAAGGGGTTCTGTTCTCGAGGGTAAAGTTTATTGGAAGACTGCATTAAATATTTGTCTTAATGAAAGTCGCATTGTTTAGTGACACCTGTTGTCAAGTTTTGCAATTAAAGATTAACACAACTTTCAGGGAATTCCTAAAAAAATGTATTGAGGTTAATCTCATGAAAGTATAAAAAAAAGTACAAATCTTCTTCGATCTTATTTAGAAGCCGTCAAAAATGACAATGACATGTATATTTTTTTGTAAGCCCATGTTTTCTCTTTACAGATAGTTAGGCTCTCTCCCCCTACATGGAAGAATTTGAACCACACTTGTTTTCGTATTGATGTCATTTTGAGTGGTCCTTGGTCAGCGTTCCGCCTCATACTGACATCTAGGAAACCAAGGTAGTACTAGGAAGGGAAAATTCGGTAAATTTTGCTTAGAGGCCTTTTCATTCAGGCTTAAGGATTTTTTACGAACCTGGAAATCTTCAGACTCAAGACCCACGGCTTAAAGTCCCTCCCGGAGGACTTGCTACTTGGATTTTTCCGTCCTAAAAATCCATCGACCCCGGCCGGGTTTGAACCCACGACTCTCGGGACCAGAGGCAAGGAGCATAAGAATTTTATTGTGCAATTCAATATAGCTTGATTTATTTAAAATATCCTCGAAGAATTTGAAGCTAAAATATTAATAAATTTATAGTCCACCGCGGCCGATTATGATATGTATATACTACTAAAAAAAAGTTGTGAAACACATGTAAACGAAATCCACAATTTTTTTTCTTTTTGTCTAATGTCACCAGGTTGTATTTTATGACATTTTTGGCTTTCTCCCCTGGCATTGGCGAAACTGTAATCCATTTCTTAGGTTGGGGTACCTGGAAGGAGGAGTTACGTTTCCTGATGATATGATGGATGATAAATGATAATTGCTGCTCTTTCCATCTCTTCTTCGGTCTTCCCAAACTTCTTCCTCTTGGTGAATAGTTGTATGCTGTTCTTGGTATTCTGTTCTCAGTCATCCTTGTTAAGCGTTCTTACCTTTTTTTTCGGTATTTCACTATTGTTTTGTTTAATTCCTCTAGTTGCTGTCCTATTTCTGTGTTGTGATTTTTTGTCTGTTCTTTGATATCCTGTTATTGGTCTGAGGAATTTCACTTCAGCTGTTTGGATTTTGGCAGATTGTTGTGTTGTCACTGTCCACGTTTCGGATCCGTAAGTAATAATAGAAACTACCATTGTCTTGTATAATTTGATTATAGAGTATTTTCTAGCTTTATTTTTCAAAAATCTTTTTATAGTTCCTGTCATATATTGAAACGTATTTAATTATTTATATGTGTGGCTCAATTGCACTTCTACTAGCGCGCTTGATTTTTCAGTTAGGCCTATATTGTTGTAAGCTATACCTCTTCTTCTGTATTTACTAACATTATTTAATATTTTAAACTTTTTCAAACAATGTTTATAACATTATTAGACAATTTTGAAGTATTTATTCAAATATGCAAATCATAATATTATGACACTGTTACACAATATTGTGATGCTAACTGCTATTTTGTCCACAGAGTATATTACTTAGTCTATGATTTTTCGATCGCTGTTTTGGGTTATCGCTAGTTGGATCAGCGTCAGGGAGTGATAAGTAAGTTTACACCCATTTTGACTAAACGTTTGGTAATTTTAATATTATTAATATATTTTTTAAGATAGATTTGGGGATTTATTGTAAATATTGGTCATTTAAATTTCATAGCGACGGATAGTAATCGAGGATGATAATCGATATGTGATTCGATTGTGGGTTATCGTTGGCTCTATAAACTCTGGCGCATGCCACTGTTGTTCTATAGGACTTTGAAAATATTTCACGCTAGTTTAAGTGCAGTTTTTACATATCTGTTTCCGCTGTGTATGATATTTCGCAACCTAGTAAGTTATATTTTGTCACTTGTTCTATTGGTTTATTTTCTAATATTTCCTTTGCTCAAACTGGTTGAGCGTCTTTCAAAGCCATTGTTTTTTTTCTATTTGTTTGATGATATTTCATTATAATATTATTATTGTTATTACTACTTCTCAATCCCTTTGACAGCGTTTCTGTACTATTTTCGTTTACATGACGTGTGTACTATTCTTTTGTCTGGTGATATGTTGATCTATGAGTTTATAGCACAAGTGAAGTTCATATCACATTCAGTATCTCTTTGTTAAGTCTCAATATAGCTGTTTTCACTACACAGTGCGTTGTGAGTAGCTAGTTACACATTTTAATAGCCCATTTCCTTCTTTCTTCGAGAGATTACTATTCAGAATGAATTCTATGCAGAAGCATTTACATTTTCTGTGATGTTATGAAACTTACATTAATAGAAAATTAATATAACCCCTACTATTTTTCAGCAATAGTCAAATAAACGTAATTAAGCAGACAAAGATAAAGGCTTAGTAGCCTGTTGCGGTCTCATTATCCATCCAGAACTTTTCTAAATGATCGTTTATTAAAAAATAATTATTTAAATCCATTAAATGAAATTGGAATAAAAAAAGGTGGGTGATAGAGAAATTCCGAATAAATATTTGAAAACACGATAAAAAAGTGCACTAAGTACAACTATTTGTACTCATGACACAAAAGTCATGTTGACCAGTGTTATAAGAGAGCAATAGTCAAATAAACGTAATTAAGCAGACAAAGATAAAGGCTTAGTAGCCTGTTGCGGTCTCATTATCCATCCAGAACTTTTCTAAATGATCGTTTATTAAAAAATAATTATTTAAATCCATTAAATGAAATTGGAATAAAAAAAGGTGGGTGATAGAGAAATTCCGAATAAATATTTGAAAACACGATAAAAAAGTGCACTAAGTACAACTATTTGTACTCATGACACAAAAGTCATGTTGACCAGTGTTATAAGAGAACGCGCGCGAGGGGATGGGATGGGATGGGATGGGATGGAGTGTAGTGTATCACATACCTACCGGGCGATGAAGAGAGCTCTGTCATGTAGGATGACAGACGTAATTAAAAACGTTTGATTTAGTAAAGAAGTGGAGTTATTGTAGAGTACGTCTGTAGTTGATATTCCGCTTACTAGATCTTACGTCTAGTGAAATGCTACCCAAAACGAAAACAAATGTGTATGCGATAAGGCAATCTTTGTCTTAAAACGTTTCATTACCCCGTAAGCAATACAGAATCTAACTTCATCATCATCATCTTCATTCATGGATTAGGTCTGTTGACCCGTTCCGACTTCAGCCCATCTCTTTCTAGGTCTGCCCACACCTCGGGTGCCTTTAGGTTTGTATTTTGTTATTTGTTTTGGATATCTGTCTTCATTCATTCTGTCTATGTGTTGCTTCCATTTTTGTCTATATGTATCCATTTGAATCTAACTTGTAAGTATATTTTATTGTACTGTATATTTTATATTGCTTCCTAATGTATATATTACAGAAGAATCGCCCGATAGGTATGCAGATATGTAATCCCATCCTATCTCTTCCGATTGCTCCAGTACAGTCAATAATAGAACAAGTAAATCATCCGTATCATGGAACAAATTACGCTCTCCATTTATGACATTCAACGTAGATAGTTTAATTTTCCTTCTCACTATTTCAGTTCTCCATAGTTCATTGATTTACTATCTAATTTATAAGTTATTTTTTAGCTAACACAAAATGTATGCAATGTCGTTGCTCTGTATGTAGACTACAATTAAACTACAAACGTAAGTCAGACCACAGTTTTGAAGACCCGTTTTTCTTGCATTAATAATTCAATTAACTTCGTATATAAAATGCTTTGACGGTTAGGTCCGTTTCCATGTAGGAACGCGACATTTTAACATCACAAAAATCTCTCTTTGAAAAAAAAGCATAAAGGAAGTAGCAAAAGAGCATCCTACAGTTAGAGCAGATAAAATGAAAAAGGCTCTGAAGAGATTACCACTACCCTAAGAGCACTTGTACTTAGGGGACGCCGAAACCCAAGAGACTGGTCGAGAGGGGCGAGATAGGAATGAAGTATATTAAAATTGGGGATGCGGTGGTTGAAGTTTTGCGGGTTAGAGTCGACTTATTCCTTTTTTTTTTTTTTTTTAAAGTGAGGCGAATATTAGGACCAAATTTCCGACACAAAATTGCACTTGAAAATAAGGGCTTTGATATCTTCTTTTTTTGTAGGGAAAAGGGAGGATAAATAGGACAGAATGAATAATTGGGTGAGGGGGTGGGGGCAGGTGGTTGTTGGGGTTGGTAGTAATTGTAGCGACTTGAAATCCCCTCTCACACACGTCACACAGAATTGAAGAGGAAGAAGAAAGAAAACAGAGATGAATTTTGCACTACATCTGTGCACCAGGGCGAACGGTGTTGAGGAAAATGAAATGGGAAGGAGAAACAATCTCTTCATTTATGAGGGAAAATGTCTCCTTCTCACTTTAAATTTAACTTTATATATTTAAGATTTTTTTTTAGATTTATTTATTTAGCCTGGTGGATATATATATATATATATATAATATATATAAATATATATATAATATATATAATATAATATATATATATATAATATATATATATAATATAATATATATATATATATATATATATATATATATATATATATATATATATATATATATATATAATAGTAGGACTTTATTAGACAAAAAGTAAGATATTTAAAATATTATTTACAAATATGGGTCGCACGGTCAGTAAGCCATACGTGCTGTTGACAGTCCGTTACAATAAAGTAATAATTGGTACTAGTGTAAAGAAAAATAACAAAAAAAGCAATAGCATTACAATTACATAAAGAAAACACAATAATATTACAATTAAATAATAACACAATAGCATTATACACTAAAAAAATTAACATTACAATTACATAAAGAAAACACAATAATATTACAATTAAATAATATAACAATAGCATTATACACTAATTAATTTATATATAATTGTTAAGAATTAATGGTATTGCATTTTGATAACATATATTTATTCATGAATGAGTGTTATCCTTATTTTTCCGCGTTTTGTCCAGATATTTACCTATATATATATATATATATATATATATATATATATATATATATGCCCCTCTGTCTTTCCCTTTAATTTCCACATGAGGTAAGGTTGCTCCCTTACGGGTGTTAGCTTGTGACGAGTGGTAAGCCCATCGCCTCAAAGAGACGCCTTGTAGACAGCAGGGGTACTACTTGAATGTGAAAGGACGATTAAATTTTGCCTACAGCCTCTAATGTAAGATCTGATTTTTATACTACCCCGAAAATTTTGAAAACTTGGGACCCACAGCTTAAAAAATGAAGATGGATTAAAGGTATCGATTAGGATTATTGATGAGATTTATATTGGTTAACTCAGGTAGACTATGAGGTTCTTCTAAGGGGGTGAGAAATTTTATTACGAAGACGCTTCATAAATAAGTAATTGTTTATATTTATAACAGTTAATTCTATTTTCGAGTAACTAATACTCGGCGAGGGCTGCTACGCTTAAATCAATAAAAATTAATGTATTTTTATGTTTAGTTGAATGAGTGAAAGGAAAAATAATTATAAATTTATATCGTAATTATTTTTAGATACCCCCGTGCTGATTACCCGGTGTTGTTCGGGAGTCTACTTTTCTCGATCTTCTTGGCATAAATGAGCTGAAAGGCAAAATTCGTTATTGTGAATTATCCGTAATAGAATGCCCGCTGTGCGCTGCTACACTTGCCAGGGAATCTATTTATTCCGATCTCCTTGTCATCAATGAAAGACAAAAATGACTTGTAAGGTATCCATATTCAGTTATTCGCTGTCGCGGACTTTTTTGTAGATTTTTTTAGATATTCAATTTTGTGTACTTTAGCCTTGGCGCAGAGCTACGGGACTTGCGCTGGTTCGAGTCTCCATGGGGGAAGAAGTTTTCTCATGGTATTTCGGCCAGTATGGGACCGGTGCCCACCCAGCATCGTGAGGCAATTGGGTAGCTACAATAAGTAGCGGCTCCAGGTTGAGGAACCAGTTATAACGGCTGGGGGACTCGACATGCTAACCACATGTCACCCCTACACTGGCTGTTGATCATCTACCTCTGTGTTTGACACATGTGGATGTCGAGGGCCAGCAGCCGGCTGGTAAAAGGGCAACCGCTGAAAAGTGGAAAGACCCTCAATCAATCGAAAACATTTTGTGTACTTTAATTTGGTTATATGTTATGGTTTAGACAGCGTAAGCCATTTAAGCGTCCTCAAAGTTCCGAAAAACACGTTTTTCACTACAAATGACAATTTATAAATGTGAGAAAGGGTTGAGTATTACAACTCTCTTATAGTCTAAAACCTTCGCGGGAAACTCCAGAATATTTAGTAAAAAGTCCCATCACAATCGGATGAACGGTATGATAACGTATAAAAGACAAACAGAAATACATTTCGTTTATATATATCATCATCATAGTACATTAACGAATTTAGGCCATTTGTTGACCTGTTTCGGCCTCAAGAGAAACACCATCCAGAAGTCTTTTGAGTGGACGTCCTGGTCTTCTTCTTCCTGCAGGTTGATATCTTAACATTAGTTTGGGTATTCTGTGATCTTCCATTCGATGAACATGTTGTATCCATCTTGACTTATAATCAGAAATTTTGTTTTCTAAAGATTCCATGTGTAATTCTTCTAAGATGTCTTCATTTTTTTGTGATCTAGTAGTGTGTATCCTGCAGTCCTCCGAAGATATCTCATTTCAGCAGATCTAAGTCTCTGTATATCCTTCTGTTTCAACGTCCATACTTCGCTACCATACAAAAGAGTTGGAAGAGCCAGTGTTTTATACACTTTCAGTCTTGAATGCTTTTGGACTAACTGTGGCTTGAAGATAGAATTTATTAACCCTAAAATTCTTAAAAATTTAGATATTTTTGCATTTACATCCTTTTCTTCTTCATATGAGATATTGCATCCTAGATATGTAAAATTATTCACCTGCTCCAAAATTTTATTGTCCAGTACAATTTTACTTCTGACAGGATCTACACCTTGAAATGCCATAATTTTTGTTTTTTCTGTAGATATCTTTAATCCATATTCTTCTGTAATTTTGTTAAGTTCATACAGACCTTTCTGTAGATTATCTTCGGAATTTGCTATTATTATTTGGTCATCTGCAAACAATAGGGTGTTTAATTTTCTATTTTCTGATATTCTTATTCCAAATTTATATGTTTTGTTCCAGCAACATATTACTTCATTGATATAAATTGCAAAGAGTGTTGGGGATAGGGGGCAGCCTTGTCTCACACCACGATTTATAATTCCTTCTTCAGAAAATCTGTTATTTAATTTAATCTTTATGGTGTTGTCTTTGTAAATATTTTGTATGTTCTGCCGAAGTAAATTTGGTATATTTCTGTCTTCCAATATATTTAAGAGTTTTGATCTCTTGACTGTGTCGAATGCTTTTTCAAAATCTATGAAAGCAAAATGTGTTTCTAAGTTGAATTCTCTTCTTTTTCAAGCAATAGTTTAACAGAAAATGCTGAATCAATACAAGATCGTCCTTTCCTAAATCCAATTTGACATTCCATAAGGAACGTTTCGCTGAAACGTTTCAATTTTCCATTTAAAATGTCTGCATAAATTTTGTAGCATGTGTTTAACAAACTGATTCCCCTATAGTTGTCCATTTTTCTCTGTCTCCTTTCTTGAACAGGGGTATATATAACAATGCTTGTCTTCCATTCCTGTGGTATATCTGCATTTTTGAATACATTATTAAAGAAGGACAACAGTCTTTCATGGACACTGTTTGCCTGCATATTTGTACAATTCAGAATTCAAGCCATCTGTGCCAGTTGCCTTCCCATTTTTTAATTTCTTTAAACTATTGTTCAATTCTTCCAATGATATTATGGAATCTGTCTCATTATTATTTCGGAAAATTGTATCTTCATAGCTATTGTCAGTCCAAAGACTTTTATAATAATTGAAAAAATCTTCTTTGTTACTCCGCAATTAATTTTGGTAGATTCTTTAATATCTTTATTCAAATGTTTTAATATTTTGAAGGCATTAGGTTGGAGCTTATGCAAATCTGATTCTAAATGTGTAATAAAATTTAACCCATGTTTTTCCTATGTCTCTTTCTTATTTCCCTCTTAACAATAGCTCTACAGCGTTTGAATCTATTTTCATTTTCTACTTTCTTGTGTGTTCAAATATTTTTTATAAGCTGCATTTTTTTCTTCAATCAATTGTTTTATTTGATCATCCCAGATTTTTAGAGTTCTATTTCTTCTTTGTTGTATATTTACTTTCCTAAAGTTTCATTAGCTGCATTTTGAATTATCATTTTAATGTTTTTCCATTCTTCTTCGACATCATTACTTTCTGGAGTTGTAGCCAATATATTGCTGAATTCTTCTCGAATATAACCATTTAATGCTGTCATCATAAAATAATTTTACCTTGTACTTTTGTTCTATGCTCTGTTGTTGTTTCTTCTTTTTTAACCATCTTGGTGGAAATCTTATTCTTGCTTCTACTAGGTAGTGATCTGAAACCAACATCATATCCTCTGTAGGCTCTGATATCGAGAAACAATTTAAAAATCTTATTATTTGCAATGAAATAATCAATGATTGATTTTGAGTCCTGACGATGCCAGGTATATTTATGTATGTTTCTATGATTGTAAAAGGTATTCGTTATTTTCAGTTCATTGTAGATAGCAAAATCTGTTAATCTTGTCCCATTCCTATTGCTGGTTGGTTCGCCAAATGTTCCAATATTATTGTTGACTTGAGCATTGCCCACTCTGGCATTTAAATCTCCTATTATGAGAATGTAATCATTTCTATTAATTTTGCTATAAATTTCTTGTAATAATTTTATAAAATTCTTCATTGTCTTCTTCACGGCCTTCCTCTGGTGCATATACACCAAGAACTGTCAAATTACCTCTATTTATTTTCAGTCGAAGCTCTAATATTCTTTCATTCCAGTAAGTGTAGTGTTGAATTTTATTTCTTATGGTTTTATTAATCCAAATCATTACTCCAGCTTGTCCATGGGTTTTCCTGTCGACACCGCTATATATTTGTACATAATTTTGTGTTTCTTTCGTTCCTTTAAGTTTCTTCTTAGTCTCTGTAGTTACTGCAATATCAATGTTTCTATTTTTAAATATACTGTCTAGTTCCTCTTCTTTTTCATGGATGCTTCGGACTTTCCAGGTTGCATATCTTACAATATCATTGTGCCGTTTTCTTTTAACCATATTTCTTTGCTGTGGGTCGTCATATTTCAATTCCTTCTGGCTTTTTTCGTGTTGAGACTTGAAAGTAGTTTTGAAGTTCCTTAGGACAGGTTACTGGCCCGACGCTAAGTAGTCCAGTGGTAGGGCTGCTACCTTTTAGTCTCTGGACAGACATTAGGATACCGCATTTACTCAGTACCTGATGGAACGGTTATACCGCCGTGACTCGGTCCTCAGAGCCTCGTTTGTGAAAACAGGTTGTACCACGAGAAGGTGAGGATGAGAATTGGGTAGGAGAGGTTATACACACGTCACTACCCCTTACAACCCTATATATATATATATATATATATATATATATAATATCGGTGGATTAAACTTCACCGTCGTAATTTCTATTCTTATTTAATACTAATTTGTACATGAATCCTATGAATGGTTTACATCAATCCAGCAAAGGTTGTAGTAATAATAATAAATATGCCATTTTTAAATGTACTACCAATTAATTTTAATTTTTCTCAACCCTATATCGGGAGAAATTGTAGAGTGATTGAGCGATTGCTTCTACTCAAGCCAAAGTCTCTTGCAGGAATGATAACATCATTATGTAACATAAAAATTGGTTTTTAAGTCACATGACTATGTGCTTTATTCCGGTTGGTCTATTCCTTTACTTAATATTGTAACAGATCTAATTGGTTATATGGAGTTTTATTTGCATCTATTACCAATCAAAATTTAGTTTACTGTATTTATAAAAAATATAAATTATTTAGGTATTATTAAAGTTTAATAAAAGGGGATTTTATAAATGTATATAAAAAGGTTAAAATAAATTTTAAGAGTAATTGATAAGATAATTTTTATCTATTACTAAATTAATGTTTTAATTATTGAAACGTGATTTTTATTCAACAACTAGCTAATACCCGACGTGCGCTGCTACGCCTAAATAAATGAAAATCAGTGCACTTTTATGTTTAGTTGAATAAGCGAAAGAAAAAATAATTATAAATTTACATTTTTATATACCCCGTGCTGATTACCCGGCGTTGCCCGGGAATCTACTTATCCCGATCTTCTTGATATAAATGAGCTGAAATACGAAGTTTAATGTGTTTTATGTTTAGTTCAATAAGTAAGAGGAAACATTTTATTTTTAGATACACCGTGCTGATTACCCAGCGTTGTCCGGGAATCTACTCATCCCGATCTTCTTGGAATAAATGATTTGAAAGACGAAACTTAATGTAGGCCTACTTCTCATGATTAGTTGAATAAGTAAAATAAAAAATAATTATAAATGTATATCGTAATTATTTTAAGATTCCCGTGCTGATTGCCCGGTGTTGCCCGGGAATCTACTTATCTCGATCTTCTTGGTATAAATGAGCTAAAAGACAAAATTCGTTATTGTGTTATCCGTAAAAAATTACCCATCATGTTCTGCTACGCTTTCACAGGAATCTACATACTTGTCTCGATCTTCTTGGCATCAATGAAAGACAAAAATGGTTATTGTAAGTTATCCGTAAGAGATAAACATATGCTGTCGCGGACTTTTTTGAAGAGCGTCTTAAGATATTCAATTCTGTGTACATTAATTTTGTAAATTTGTTATGGTTTAGGCAGCGTAAGCCATTTAAGTGTCCAAAGAGCTACTTTTTTGACGTTTTCCACGACAAAGGGCGATTTTTAGGGAGTAGAAATTGAGTATCATCAATTCTCTTGTAACCTATGTTCATCCCAGAAATCTCCTGAACATTTTGCAAAAAGCCCTATCACAATCGGATGAACGGTATGGTAGCGCATAAAATACGAACAAACAAACAAACATTCATTTTTACATATTAGATAAAACTACAAGAAATATTTAGATTCAATTTAATGTTAAATTTATGCATTAAATATTTTTATAATATAAAATTATTTATTTAAATGTTATGACTTAGTCCTTAATATCCTGCTTTGAAAAAGTAGCCTGTATTCACCGTGGTGATCCGATTTCCATGGTTTCAGTACCGCTATAACACCTTTTATCGTCATTATTCCTGTGACATGAAATATTAAAACAATATGATTCTTTTTTTTATCATATTGAAAACGTATTATGACCATAGCATCCAACATATGTTCGTATAAATACAGCTTGAAATACAGTAAAACGTATTATGAAAATGTTTTGATGTATTTTATTAAAAAGCATAGTGCAATAGAATTGAAGTAATGACGTCAGACATCGGAGAGACTATAGACACAAGAAATGTTAAGCTACTCATGTACGCAGACGACATGATCATCCTCTCTAGGAATCAAGGAGACCTCCAAACAGCCATGGAGAAAATTAGGATATGGGCACTTGAAAACTCGATGGAAATAAACAGCGCCAAGACAAAGGCAATGAAATTCAGGAAAGGAGGAAGGCTGGCTAATAAGGACCATCTTATATGCGGAGGAGAAACCCTAGAATTCGTATCAAGCTACAAATACTTGGGGGTCACCTTACAAACAACTGGAACCGCTTTCTCACTTCATATACAGGATCGAGCAACAGCTGCAACGAAAGCCATGTACGATATCCCTAAACTCCAAAGTCTATTCCTCTCAACTGCAATGAAAAATCTTCAATCTTAAGTAATTTGATGCCGGCCCGCAACATATACGGAATCCAGTTTAATATGGAATTACTTGACGGTGAAAAAATCTTAAGAAACTGGAGACCTTTAAATCAAGGTTTCTCAAAAGAGCACTGTCAATTTCAAAATATACAAGAAATAGTTATGCCTATACAATAGCCCAAGAATCCTTCTTCATCGAAGATATCAGACACTGTTTCAGACTACCGGAAACGCAAGCATACTGAATCGTCATCGAGGACAGACAGAACAAAGCCGCTTAGATACCGACAGAAATTATGGAAACAGACGCAATGAAAACAGAAACCTGGAAGCAACCGAACTTCGACACCTGTAAACACACGCCTTCGCAGCCCATGGATTTCATGGGAATATATGCCTGAACAACATGTTCCATGAACCCAAGGAGGACTGCATCTGTAAATTATGCAACAATCCATGTCCCAAATATTATCTAGCGAAGTGTAAAAACAGGACTCTACCACTAAACACAGTAATAAAAGACTGGTAAAAAGCTAACTTAAAATTAATGTACACATTGTGTTTAATAAATACTAATAAATAGAAGTGAAGTTGAGTGCGCATGGAATATAGGGTTAAAATTGTGTAAATGCAAAGCTAATTAGCACAAGGCTAGTAAATCTGGTCTCTTACAACTCGGCTCCTATATTAATGGATGTAATATGACCGCAACCTAGGGACAACCATTTGAGCGGAAATTAAAAGCAGGCTGGAGAGAGTTGAGATTCTCTAAAGTATGTTGCATTTGTCCTTTCGTTAACTCATACTCCTTACATCAACATTAGACTATTCAACTGCTTTGCTTCACTCTCACTAAATATAAATATCATCAACTCGTATCCAACTCAGGGTCGGGTCGATGAAGAGATGAGATGAAGTCCCTATATTTATAGAGGTCTGTGAACTACAAGGGAGCCGGCCGACCATTCCTGAAGCATCAGCACAGGGGCGGATGAACGAAATGAAACGAAATGGATGAGATGAGTATGCAAAAATGGTGGAATGAAATTTGTGGCAGGGGAAAACGGGAGAAACACCAAGAAAAACCGGCCCAAGCTCCGTTTCGTCCACCACGAAACTCACATGAAGTGACCGAGACTCGATCTCGGAACCTCAGCGGTGAGAGGCGAGCGTCTAACCTCTTGCGCCACTCACAATCACTATTATTATTATTATTATTATTATTATTATTATTATTATTATTTTATTATTATTATTATTATTATTTTATTATTATGATTATTATTATTATTATTATTATTATTATTATTATTATTATTATTATTATTTATTATTGGTAATACGCTACAAGCCAGAAGTTTGAGGGTTCGAGTCTCGGCGGGGTCAGGATTTTTAAACTGACCAAAACCGTATGGCGGCACTATGGTTCTGGGGTCGACTCAGCCTCTAACTGAAATCAGTAACAGACTCTTGTTATGGAGGTAAAGGCGGCCGTCATGCAGGGCTGACAACCGTACTGATATCAAGTGCCGATTGTCTATAAAAAGTGGGAGCCTTAACCTCCTACTACCCCCAGGGTTTCCTAAGGTCTGTAGTGGGATCACTTTACATTTATTATTATTATTATTATTATTTATTGGCCATGTAAAAAGAATGCAAGAGCAAAGATTGTCTAAACTTGTTATGGAATGGATGCCAATAGAAAGGAGGAAGAGAGGAAGACCGAAGAAAACTTGGATAGAAGGGGTACAAGCAGCTATGAATATCAGAGGATTGACAGAGAAGAATGGCGTTTGGTGTCCGGAAGACGGCGGCAGCTGCCATGATACGAATGATTATTATTATTATTATTATTATTATTATTGTTATTATTATTGTTACTATTATTATGAGATCCCTAATATTGAAATATAGAGTATGCTGATCCTAATTTTATGATGTTTATATCTGAACTTAAAATGTTCACTTTTTCTAGAAACTCGATGAGATAAATTAAAAATTACTCCAACATAGAAGTGAAAGAGGGCCAGTAATTGTCCCCAGTTAACCATAAAACACACCCATTAATTCTTGATTAAAACAGGGACATGGAGCACAGTACCGTGTTTCAGTAACCAAGGTTATCTGGCAACATTAAACACATAATTAAAAATTAACGCGTAAAAGCTTTTTTAATTTTAGCTAAACCTTATTACGTGCATTCATAAAAGCATAGGTGTACCTTTATAATATCAAAATTAAAACCAAATACTTGGAAGATACAACATTGTCAATAAGGTTTGCCATGTATGTAAAATATAGAAATGCGTTTAATGTATATATACACCATGTTCCAAAATGACAGACGGGGTTTCAAAATTGTTTAATTTCCCTTATATGGTATGCATAAGAACAAAACTTACATGGGGTTAAAGAAACAATTCTTCGAGTTTTCATAACATACTTTATAGGTGTTCGATGTGAGCACCTTTTGTTTCACGGCACACATCTAGGCGATAGTCGAATTCCTCCCAACCTTGGTCAGCATATTTCGAGTAATGAATTCAACAGCACCAACAATCCTTCTTCTCAAGTCTAGAAGGTTGACGGAAGTGGTGGTACGCACACATGATCCTTCACATACCCCCACAAAAAGAAATCACAAGATGTGAAATCGGGAGACTGTGGAGGCCATCGGGGATAAACCATGTCAGTGTGACCGGCGCGTCCTATCCATCTCGATTCTTTCATGTGGTGTTCGTGGACATCCTGGACTTTTCCTTTTACAGATACATCCAGCTGTTTGTGTCTATACCATCGGTGGATACTCTTATCTGTCAGAGAATCAGTTCCAAACTGCCGTCGGGAAGCTTGCTGTACTGCAACAATGTAGCCAGTCCTCGCAAATTGCAACACACAGAATGACTTATGTACAGGAGTCACATTTTCACAAATTTAACATTGTGACGTAATAATGACAAGAAACAAATTACTGCAAACAGTGTATGAAACTTTCACAGTTTTTCTTTAATTATAGCAAATAATCACGCATCCAATTTCGTTTGTAAAGCTATGCCAACTACTTAAAACACTGTCAATCATTTTGAAACACGGTGTATTTTTAGAAAAGTAACGATGCATTTTAAATTTGTTGAAATTCGAGCCACAATGTCTGCTGAATAATGAACGGCCTCCTAGTTATACCTAATTATCAATTAATCAGGTGGGAATCCTACAATATTTGCAGCATTCCGCATTTCGTTCACCATGTCTCTCTGATCAATCTATTCATCTTCTCCAATTGCTCATCCAGCATTGCCATTCTAATTCCTTCTCTCCATTATTTTTTCAGGTCTCCCTCTTTTCGTTTTTCCCCTAGATCATCATCATCATCATCATCATAGTACATTCACGAATTTAAGTCATTTGTTACCCTGTTTCGGCCTCAAGAGAAACACCATCCAAAAGTCTTTTGAGTGGATGTCGGTCTTCTCCTTCATGCAGGTTGATATCTTAACATTTGTTTGGGTATTCTGTGATCTTCTATTCGATGAACATGTTGCATCCATCTTGACTTATAATCAGAAATTTTGTTTTCTGAAGGTTCCATTTGTAATTCTTCTAACATGTCTTCATTTTTTTGTGGTCTAGATTAATACTTCAAAACTCTTTTTGGGCATCCATTCTCTCCCATCCTTTTCACGTGATCATAGCTGCATTGTTTCTATCCTCTCAGCACTTCTTAAAATATTTCCAATTCTTATTCGAATTATTTTAATTCGGTACATGGTGCAATTTAGAGATCCTCATGCTACTCTTAGGAAGTCAATTCCCACTGTCTCAAAAACTCTCTCATCTTTCCCCGACAATTGTCAAAATTGTATTCAGAAAAAAGGAAAGATAACGGTCACAACAATGAAGCCAGTTTAAAATTCCTTCATTGACCACAAAGTAGCGTTAAGTGAGAGTTTAAATGTCCAAATGTGAGACACATTGTGGTCTTTTCGACGGCTTTAAGATTTTTAATGAGTAAATAATGGTCATACTAAAGATCATCCGTGAAATGTGTGGAGAAATTCGACGGCTTTCCGATTAGATATCTTCCTCACTTGTAGTAAAGTAAAGTGATCCCACAACAGCCCCGGAGGTCCTTGGGGTAGTAGGAGGTTAAGGCTCCCACTTTTCTAGACAATCGGCACTTTAAATCAGCCGAGTTGTCAGCCCTGCGTGACGGCCGCCTTTACCCCCAGAACAGGCGTCTGGTACTCATTTCCGTTAGAGGCTGAGTCGACTCCAGGGCCATAGTGCCGCCAGAGGGTTTAGGTCAGTTTAAAAATCCTGACCCCAACGGGACTTGAACCCTCAACCCTCCGGCTTGTAGCTCAGTGCCTTAACCACTACGCTACGGCGTGCCTCATTTGTTGTGGGTTTTTGCCCGCCCCCTGCGTAGTTTATTTATATCGAACAGCTTTTCTACAGATACCACGGACTGACTTTAGTGGTGTAGTCAGAAAAACTAATTTGGGTGAGCCCAGATATTATATATTTTTTATTTAACATAAATGCTACAATAAGTGTTTCACCAAGGGTATGTCACGGGGTATTTACTGTTTTATATTTGTTCAACTGCGGAAATGCTGTTTTTACGTAAGGTGAAAGGATGCACAAGAGCGGATAGAATAAGGAATGAAACTATATGAGAAGAATTAAATATATATAAAATTGAAGATAAAATCAGCGAAAATAATAAGAAATGGACAGAACACTTAATGAGAATACCAAAAAGAACTTACTGTATAATCCCAGAGGAACAAGAGATGTTGGCAGACCACGTAGAAGATGGACTCCACTTTTAACTTCGCCGGAACAGGCTGCATAGCCTAAACCTTGTAGTAGAAGAATATATTTGTTCAATTATTGTTGTTGTTACTCGTAAGGAATTCTGCAACGTTGGCTGTTTTGAAATGAAATTGAGAACATTTGGCGGAGTAGAAATTTGTAGTATAGCTGGTCAATCTCTGACGAACATATTGCATTCAGTCATCAGATGATGGGCCGTCTTTAGTGATATTTCTGGGCATTTGTAATAAGGTGAAGATTTAAATCAGCATGGTTGGTGAGGATAGAATTTGTAGATTATAAATAGGGGAAGGATATTTTAAGGTGCATATTTTGGTCCTAAAAAAGGGAAAAAGGTTCTGAAAAAGGTGCAAGAAAAGGTGCTGTTGAAACAATTGAATGAAGATATAAACTAGTTACATGAACTCAGTTTATATAATATGAATCTCATTTTGCAACACATTTTGCTTCTTTATAGAGTCCATAAGAGATAATTCATAGTTCTTTAGATGATTGCAATATTTACTTCGCAGAAGGAACTTCGAAGAATGATGCCATCAGTTTCGATAAATTGCGTTTTGAATTCTGAAAGTGCATACAACTTATCTATCTTTCTTAACATTTGCTATGTTATTGTTGTGAAAACCCAGTTGTAATACTAATAAAAATATGTTGTGGTTAAGACTAGTAAAACACAGCCAACAACAAGTCGGTAGACAGAAAACTGTTAAATTATTTCCAGTAATAACTGAACTTATTTTAAACTGTTACAGCAACACTGTTGAAATTTGCATTTGACTTCACAGCTGTAGATTGGCCATTGTTGCTGGGATATAAATTACTGGTTATTTACATAAAATATAATTTTAATATGTATTATTTAATATTGCTGACTTAACACTGCAGATTGGCCATTGATTCTCGGGTATAAATTACATAAATTATATTTTAATATTTATATTTTAACATTGTTGACTCCTGATTGAGATTTAAAAAAGTTCAAGAATAAAAATATACATTTTTCTGTCCTATCTTTTAAAAACACGGCGAAGAGCGGAGAAAAAGGTGCTAGAGCATAAAAAAAGAGGAAACAAGGGGCCAAATGTAGTAATCTCGCGAAAAGGTGCAAAAAATGCAACATTTTGTGTTCATTTCGCTTCATTTCGTCCCCCCAAATACATATCGCTCATTTGCTGCAACAACGTCATAACTAAAAAATTGTCGATTTTGAGTTATTGATACTACTTGAAAGACAAAATTCAGTTATATATTCAGGAAGAACGATATAAGCTATTGTATACAATGAGTTGGTACAGTAATTTGATATTTATGACATATACAGACAAAGGTATATGGATTACAAACCTTTAAATGCTTCTCCTGAAAAACTATGTTTTTGAGTTATGACGTTGTTGCAGCAAATGAGCGATATATTCAAATATTGGTATGAAAACAGCTATATTTTTTGGAAAGGTGCCGCACCTCAAGATCCTTTCCCCAATTATAAAGCCTTTTGCTTGGCATAACAGTCCTGATGTAAGATTTTATTCGTCATAATGCAAAAAAAGTCCTTTGTGCATGTATAGCTGCAATCGACAGATCAGTGTAATTTATAAAACTTCAGAAGACCTACCGTATGTGTTGCTGTAAACAGTTCAAATTCCCCAGGAACTTATGTTTTGGGTATTGGAATATTTTTAAATAAATGTTAATTTCGTACTTAAAAGCAAGTTATACATTTCAGTTTATAACCTGCAGCTCATTTCACCACAAAATGTGTTATTTTGTTTAATTTTAACTTAATTTGCATATTAGATGCAAATTAGCATGTTTCAATATCAATGTATTTGGTTTGGAGTAATGAACTATAAACAACAAAGTATAAACTTCAACAGAATTCTAGAATATAAATGTGAATTACGTGAACAAATAATGAACACGCTTCTGCGTTCTGAGAATATGTTTCAAAAGACCTTTTGATGCTGTTAATTCGTTCAAAACAAATTTCACGTAGGAAAATGAACTGAGAAACAAACATTGTTATGCGAACAAATATTTCAATATTATATGGCATCTGGTTAATATGTTTTTGTTTACAATAAAACTAAAATAATAACTATAAACTATTAACTCGGAGAATAATTCATTTAATTATAAATTTCATTTAACTATTTTCAATTCAATTTCATTTTTGATTTTTGGTCATATTATATCCTTTATGACCTCTAAGATCATTATATCTGTTGGTCTTTTTTTAAATTGTAATACTACTTCTACTACTACTGCTACTGCTGCTGCTATAATAATTCCGATTGAGGGCCTTTCCACTTTTCAGCGGTTGCCCTTTTACCAGCCGGCTGCTGGCCCTTCACATCCACATGTGTCAATCGCAGAGGTAGATGATCAACAGCCAGTGTAGGGGTGACATGTGGTTAGCATATCGAGTCCCCCAGTCGTTATAGCTGGTTCCTCAACCTGGAGCCGCTACTTGTTGTAGCTACCCAATTGCCTCACGATGCTGGGTGGGCACCGGTCCCATACTGGCCGAAATACCATGAGAAAATTTCTTCCGCCATGGAGACTCGAACCAGCGCAAGTCCCGTAGCTCTGCACCAAAGCTTCCTACCTTAACCGCTAGGCTACGCCGAGGGACGCTATAATATAATAATAATAATAATAATAATAATAATAATAATAATAATAATAATAATAATAATAATAATAATATTTTTTTTTTGTTAGCAGATTGCAAAACATTTCACATCTTCCTTCGCCCGATTAATCTACTGTCATTCACCACCACATCTCTCTGTCATTCAAATCTCCATCGTTTTTCCCTCATGCTGCTCAAAACACTATAAATTCACGTTATTTTTGGAAGTCCTAATCTTCTTCTAACAGAGGACACCTATTCTTCTTGGGAATCTGTCTCCCCTCATTCTTTTTTATGTGACCATATCGTTTCAATTGTTTCTTTTATTTATGAAATCCACAATTCGAGTTTGTGCATTCAACTTTTGTTTAATTACACTGTTTATTATTTTGTCTCTTCTATAAATTCTAGCGTAATGTCTATAGAAATCAAGTTCTGCAGCATTTAATTTACTTATTGTTCTAGTTTTTAATTCCCATGTTTCTGCACCATGTATCATTGCACTCATTATTGTATTTTTTTAAAAATTTATATTGTGATCCCATAAAACCAAGAATGAAATGCGGGACAGATTTAATGATATAATAATAATACAATAATAATAATAATAATAATAATAATAATAATAATATAATAATAATAATAATAATAATATAATAGATCATCGGTTGATTAATGTCTTTGAAATTATGTCAATCCATCCAATCTCCTGGTTGTAGATGTTTCTCCTTCATGTGTAAATATATTCCCTGACTCCAGGAGGTTTTAGGTCTTCCCCTACCTTGCCTTCCCTCATGTTTCCATTCCAAAACAGATTTTAGTAGCCGTTTCTCTTCCATTCGCTGGACATGTACGTACCATCTTAATTCGCTGAGTTTTAATATAATCTAAAATAGTGTCTTCAATTTTCGTTTTCTCCCTTAAAACTGAGATCGTAATATTTTCTCTTCTTGAAATTGTTGCTGCCCTTCGTATAAAATCCATTTCCGTTGCCAAAATATATTACTTGTTTTTGTTGTTAATGGCCAAAGTTCTGCTCCATAAGTAATGATGCTTTTAACAATTATAGGAATATCTATTCATTTTGTTTTTATTACTTATATTTTTATCCCACAATATTCCATTGAGGCAAGCAATTGCAAATTTTCCTTTATTATTTCTGTTTCTTATTTCCTCTTCATAACTTCCATTTTTATTTATTTTTATATCTAAGTATGTGATCTCGCTACAAGATTTTATTGTTTCTCCAGTCACCACAATTAAATTTAAATAATAATAATAATAATAATAATAATAATAATAATAATAATAATAATAATAATAACAATAATAAAGTACGAATGTTGTAATTTTAATTGTGGATTCTATAAAAAGTAATACAATAGAACGGTATGTTCATGTAAAAGGAATGAAAGATTCTCAAGGACTTAAAAGTTAATTTCAATATTGTACTTCTTGTATCAGGGTTAATATATATTTTATAACGATTAATCTAGAATGAGTATCAACTGTAAATATTCTCTATTTACGGTTTGTTATACACAGTGAACTTACAAAGATAAATGCTATCAGATGTTACGTATTAACGAATCAGGCAATCCAATTTTTGCGCATGCGTATAAATCACGTTTATATAATTACTTGTTAAATCATTATATTTTCTCCAGAACTAAATTTATTCTATGTCATTAATAGCATAGTGTTATCATTTTCCTATATTGTACATTTTATAATCCATTCGTTAATCTAGAGTAAATACAAAATATATTTTAAATAATTATTATTTTCTACACATGCCATGTATTAATTTTGTTGTATTGTAATTTGGTTGTACTGTATGATTAATTTTTGTATTTTTTTAACCTGGTTGAGTGATAGACAACGTCTTAAGGTCTTAACTTTGGCAGGTAAAATAAAGCTATTATTATTATTATTATTATTATTATTATTATTATTATTATTATTATTATTATTATTATTGTTGTTGTTGTTGTTGTTGTTACTGCGGTAAAGTTTATTTAAGAAATAAGTAAACTCCGGAGGATTCGAATTCATTACATCTGAAACAAAATGCAAACCAGAATGTGTTAACAGAGTCATAAATTTAATTAAATTAAGCGGGTTTTGAAATAATCTATACCTCGTTGGCAAAAATGTTTTATTGGAAAAAAATAAAAATGTTTGTGGGAAAATTGGTATCGGGAAGAATAGTTGCTGTGTATGTGATAATGTTCATTCGTAAAAGCAATATTGAGAATCAGGCTTAAAAAATGTAAAAAAGTGACTATGGAATAATAGCAATAATAATAATAATAATAAATTATCATCATCATCATCATCATCGTTATCATTCCCTAGTCACATTTTAAAATTATAGTAATGTTTATTTTTATTGTTATTATTAGGTTACTATTATTTTATTATTATTATTATTATTATTATTATTATTATTATTATTATTATTATTATTATTATTATTATTATTAGTGTCCACCTCTGTGGTCTCGAGGTAGCGTAAATATTCTCTATTGCCTTGTTACGCAGCGGGCCCGGGTTCGATTCGCGGTCGGGACGGTCTCCTGGGTGAGGTTTTATCCGGGTTTTTCCTCACCTGTAACACAAATATCAGGAAGCTTAAAACCCAACAGTCCCCGAAAATCATCCGGCCATCATCATCATCCTTATCATTATCATCACCATCCTTCACCGGTGTGGAAAGCAACGGGAAGCTACCACACCTATAATTCCCTATTAAAACTGCAAATCATAGCATGAAAATGCTATGATTGTAGTGAAAGACCTGCCCTCGGGCAGAATTACTATGGATGGATGGACTAACCATATTTACGATATACACCTTTTTCCTTGTTTTGTTTCATATGACCTCTCTTGATATTATAACGTTTTCAGGATCATGTTGATTTCTAATTTTAAATTTCAGACGTGTAAGATATCCCATGAACGACACTAGCTCATTTTCTGAAATATTAATATGTCGGACGACCTTTGAGCTACGTAAAAATCTTAGTCTTGCTTGTTAAGAAGTTGGTTTACATAACCTCATTAAAATGTTGATTAAATTTTTACCTCAGCAGATTCAAATAATTTAAAGGAATTAAAACGAAATTTTTCTTGAGGGAGAGCGAAAATAACTGGAGATATCTTAACATTAGAGGAAGTTGAAGGATCTCTAGAAATTTCATACCGGATGAAAAATAAAAAAAAACGAAAATACAGATCTGAAGAAACCAATTCAAGAAGATACTTTTATATTAAATTTATTTTATTTAATATATTATATCTCATTAAAAGTGCACGGGAGGGTAGCACCACAGTACGAAATGTGGCATATTTTTTTCTTTCTTTCTAAAGTAAATCATTGACCCAAATGAAGACTTCTAGGAATTACGTAATATATATTCAGCTCTTCTAGTGACATCTCTCGAGGTTTAAGCATACTATACCAGATCGTTACTGCTGAAAATTACAACCTTATTCACATGTACAGTTGATTTCAAAATTAAAAATAACTTAAATGGAAAATACAAAACTCTATTATATTTAAAATGTAGAATAAAAATTCGCGAACAACTAACTTCCAAAAGATTCTCTATAAAAATGTATTACATAAGTCAATAAAAGTTAAAAGTCAACGCGTTTCAATAGCGACGCTACCATCATCAAGACTTAATATTGACTAAAGACTAACAAAGTGAAATGTGTCACATACATATCAGATAAGTATATATATTTTGACAATGTTGGCGTCGCTACTGAAACGCGTTGAATCGTTTTAACTTTAAAAATTGGTGATTTGGATTTTTATTGACTTTGTGTAATACAGTTTTATCACCAAAATTATGTTATATATTAAATTCTATAAAAATATTAAAATATATTATCTACTTCATTGTTTTATTATCATTTTATTATTATCATAATTCACGAATTAAGTCATATGTTGATCTGTTTCGGCTTCATTAGAAATGCCATCTAACAGTGTTTTGATTGGACGTCCTGTTTTCTTCTTCCTGCAGGTTGATAGCTTAAAGTCTGCTTGGGAATCCTGTGATCCTCCATTCGATGAACACGTAATCATTTATCAGTGTTAAATTTATTTGTACACATAATTATATGTAACGTGGCAACACTGTTCTATTGATGTACTATTCAATACTATATATATATATCACAGAGATATGATGGAAGAGTGTAACTAAACAGCTAGCTTTGTAGGCTTATCCGGACTCCTAGGTATGCTAACTATACCCACAAATTACACTGAGCAACAAAAAATAAACTTTTTTTTTGTCTCAGAAAGAAACATATGTGATTCTGATAGTATTTTTTCTCCTTAATTCAAATATGATATCGGTATTTCTCCATCACGCAAGGTTTCCGAGAGACAGGAATTTATAATTTCAAACACTTTAATATTTTCTACATTCGGTAACTACACAATATTCGAACATTCGGACTCACCTAGAAAGTAAGAAATTACGATTTTCTGCTATATTTCGCCTGTGGAGTATCCCTCTTGATGGTTCAACAATAATCGGCCAGCATATTAGGATTCAATTTGCCTTGATATCTCTTTTGCATAGCTGAAATCTCCTGAGTTAGCTCATTTTGTTTTATTTTACAATGGACAAATGGACGAAAAAACGTTTATTAAAAAAATAATTATTTAAATCCATTCATTACAATTGAACTAAAGAAAAACTGTGGGTGATGGAGAAATTCCGAATACATATTTGAAAAAACTATAAAAAACTGCATTAAGTACAACTATTGGTACTCATGGAGACAAAAATCATGTTGACCAGTGAAATTACACAATTGAAGAGATCAATGAAATATATTACAATAGGCCTATGTTATAAAGAAAAATGAGTTTCATTTAAAGAGTATAAATTGCCCAAAATTGTTTTTTGTGTGCTATTCAGTAATGTGACAAATGTTCTTTGTAAGCTTGAAGACATTCTCAGGCAGGAATACAGAATTACAGCTATATGTCTTTGGTCAATAGAGCTATTTCCTGGGAATTGTAGAATTTCTTATTGCTCGTTGTAACACGTTAAATTATTGGCAAACGTCACAAAAGTCTGTTACATCAACAAATTTCCCTTATTCATTGTTGTAGATAGGTTGTCGCCTTATGTGTATAATCTATTTTCCCAGGGGGCAAATGAGAATTAATGCAGGAATTTGTATAAATACACCAATTTATTTTACTAACATTTGTAACAAGGTCATTTCAACGTAACAAATGACATACCTTACCTATGTGTTTTCATACATTATGCATTTTAGATGAACGACTTAAAATTGGTTATTTTTCTAAGACTATTTAACTCATGCCCCAAATAGCAGTCAATGATCAATCACGTTTTAATGAATTATGTTTTACAACCAATCACAGTCGGTTTCATCTCGATAATTATGGAATTTTAATTACCAAAATAAAGAAAACTCCTCCTTTTTAATACTGGACAGTCAGAGTATTATTTTGCAGTGATTGGCGCTCTAACAAATACGTTGAGTAAAGTGAACAGATTTCTTCGACCTACACATTTGATAATTGTGTTTTTAAATACAGATTTTGCTGAGTTGCTTCCGAAAAAAAAATCTTCTTCTTCTTCCTTCCAAGGCCTGTTACGATCCTATAGAAAATTTTCCCTCCAGTGTTTGAGGGAAATTCTCGTATAAGACTTGAAAGCATAGTAATAGTCCCTTCGATTGGTTGCTGGAAAAGGAAGGCAAGTCCAGTGATGGGGCTGCCATCTTATAGCCTCTGGTCAGGCTTTTCTGGAGAAGAAAAGAAAATAAAGGAAAGAAGAAATGGAAGAAAGGAAAGACTCCCTAGCCCTCGGATGCCCTAATAGCGTCGGCGTCGAAAAAACAAGAGTTAACCAAGATAGGATAGAAAGTAAAGTTAAAAGAGTGCAATGCACAGGTAAGTGGAAGAAATGTTTTGCACAGCTTGGGCACTTGTGGTCGCCATTCACATATCCCCTAGATGAGGACCCCTGAGGGGATAATAACCTATAATGTTGGTTATAATATACAGTTTGATGTGTTCCATTTTTTCTCCACTAGGTTGCATTATCACAATATTGCGATCCTATTTGGCAATAAATAGTATGATCAAGTTGCAGTGATGAGCAAATTTAACATGATCAAACATTTCTCATATGTTTTTAAAGATCGCTATTTACATTAAGTATATAAATATTTTAAAATAAATATATTTAAATAATGATTTGTGAGTAAACAGCTTAATTTTATTCATTAAATAGTCCTAACAAATGCCACTCTTCATTTTCAAGTTCTCGAGATAAATTTGAAATCACTCGTGGTATTACTTATGATAAATGAACACCCATATCCTCCTCATCCTCCTCCTTCTTCTTCTTCTCCTCCTCCTCCTCCACCTCCTCCTGATCCTAGGCGTATAACCTGTTAGGAAGCAAGATTTTCAATCTTTTCTGAGGTCTTACTGGGGATCTTCTGCCAGTTGGAATATTATCTCATACGATTGTTGTTAGTCTATCACTAAAGTATTGTGATTGTTGGACCTACCGTTTCTGCGTAAGTTAATGTTGAATTCAACAGAATCGAATGTGCGCGTAAGGTTCACATAACAAAGATGAGACAGCAATATTTTGTACAGTGGTTATTATTTTATTTATTTTACTGCTGCTCATTATTAAATAAAGGTAACTATTAAAATTTATATTAGAAATATATAATCTTCAGGAAATGCACTATCTCCTCTACTATTTAATTTTGACTACAGCATGCCATAAACTCTTTAGAGAATAAAAAAAGGGCCTACAAATCAATGATATTAATAAGCTGTTAGTTTATGCTGATGATTGGGCGATAGCGAGGAGATACTTAAGACCAAAATGCAGACACTGCTGAGTAACACTAAGAAATTGGAACTAAATATCAATAAAACCAAATATATGATCACACATAGAGATACATTATATAATGGAAATGGACAGCTAATGACAAATGAGTGAAAGTTTGAGGAAGTGGCTGAATTCAAATATCTAGGAACAATAATCACAAACAGGAATGAGATGCACAAGAAATTAAACATAGGCTCAATTCTGGAAATGCGTGCTATTATGCATTAAAGAGACACTTGACGTCCCAACTCCTTTCAAAAAAACGTTAAACTGAACATATATAAAACTATTATTCTACCAGTTATATTATATGGATGCGAAACATGGGCTCCTACTTCAAGGGAGGAAAGGAGATTACAAGTATTTGAGAATAAAGTTATTAGGAAAATGTTTGTACCAAAGAGAGATGAACACACAGGTGAGTGGAGAAGACTGCAGAAAAGTGAATTACATGGAATTTATAGGAAGCCGGATAAAATGAGAACAGTTAAGTCTCGTAGACTGCGATGGGCAGGACATGTGCACGAATGGAGAATGAAAGACGTGCATGGAACCTTCTTGTAGGAAAACCAGAGGGAAAACGCCCAGTTGGTAGACCAAGAATGAGGTGGGAGAATAACAAACTATGATTTGAGGGAAGTAGATTATACAGGGGATAATTTGAAAACATTAACTCAGGACACGGATGTATGGAGAGCTTATGTCCGCGCGGTCATGAATCTATGGGCTCGATAGTGCCAGTGAGTTAGAGTTAGTTAATATATAATCTTCTCCTTCGTAGTTTAACCTCTCGCCTTATAGCTATATATACATGTCAACGCACCCCGGGGCTTTAGTGGAACAACCTGTCGAGAGATGGATTTTAAACTCTGGATCAGTGCATACTTCTTCGATCACAGAAGAACGTGGAGGGCCTCCCCGAATGAATGATCAGCACAGTCCAGAACCCAATGTAGGAATCTCTTTCATCTCCATATGATTTTTAGATCCAATAAACAAAATATTGGTTTCTGGAATTTTCTTTTAAGTTCATTAGCAATAGCTATTGCCGGGTTCCGAGACAACACAAACATTTATGACGGATACATCATTCACTCACACATTCATACTAAATATGATGAATATTGTTCACTGCTGTGATTTTCAAGGTAACGCCCTGCCTTATCACCCAGCGGGCCTTGTAAGACAAATGTCAGGTAGCTTTAAGGTCCAAATGTGCCCCGAATATCATCTGGCCACCATTACCACCACCATCATCATCATCATCATCATTATTATCCTTCACCGGTGTGGAAAGCAACGGGAAGCTACCATAGCATTAAAGTACTACGATTGCAGTGAAAGACCTGTCCTAAGGCAGAACACTATATGTAGATGGCGAATATAATGGCCTCATGATTTGCGGAGAACATTTTGGCTTTAAAATTTCCTTCCGTTTGTCTTACATGTAAAGAAAACCACCGAATAAAACCAACACCCAAATAAACTTGTCCTGAAAGGAGATCGAACACAGACCCGCTAAGTAAGAGGCTGCGAAGCTACCTCGAGAAAGTAAAGAAAGAGAAGAAAGTGTTAACTAACCAACTTACAGCCACTATCGTACCCGTAGGTTCGTGGCCACGCGGACATAAGTTCTCGATACATCCCTATCCTGAACTAATGGTTTCCAATCATTCTCTGTATAATCTGCTTCCCTCAAATCATAGTTAATTTTATTTTCCCACCTTATTCTTGGTCTACCAACTGGCTGTTTTCCCTCTGGTTTTCCTACAATAAGCTTGCATGTATGTCTTTCATTCCTCATTCGTGCCACATGTCCTGCCCATCGCCGTCTACGAGACTTAAGTGTTCTTATTATATATGGCTTCTTATAATGACCATGTAGTTCACTGTTATGTAGTCTTCTCAATTCACTTGTGTGTTCATTTCTCTTTGGTCCAAACATTTTTCTAAGAACTTTATTCTCAAATACTCGTAATATCCTTTCCTCCATTAAAGTATGGGTCAATGTTTCGCATACATATAATATAACTGGTACAATAATAGTTTTATATATTTTCAGTTTAACGTTTTTTTGAAAAAGTTGAACGTCAAGAGTCTCTGCAATGCTTAATAGCACGCATTTCCAGAATTGAGCCTATGTTTAATTTCTTTGTGCATCTCATCCCTATTTGTGATTATTGTTCCTAGGTATTTGAATTCAGCCACTTCTTCAAAGGAGAACGAAGTACTAAAATATACATTGATTTATTGCAGTACAACATTTTTGTGGGCCCTTTATCATATTGGGTGACTTCGCGACTCACCGAATTCTCCTCAGCAGGATCCACAAGTGTGCCGAGATCAATAGGTTGAGAAACGCTGGTCTAGATGTTGAAATATTATAATAAATAGGTGAGGCTATAATGTGTCTAGGATTACAGACGTTGACGCAGGGGGTTGTGCTTGAGATATGCCCCCTGCTGATTAGTTTCAGTGACGCAGCTATATTGTTACGTCCTGCTGGTTATTATTCAAACGTTTCTTACTTCCCAAACTGCTACAAGTTTTCTGTGTGGAATACAAATTGTCATTGCTCTCTAAAGACATACGTCTTGTCCAAATAAAAAGTTCGAGTTCTGAATGCTTGGCAAACTACATAATCTGTATACTAGCTAACTGATTTTAAGGAGCAGATGAAATCATTACCGTCAAATCATCGTTGTCGTCATCATCTCAGATAATAAGCCTATCTGTTACGGTCTATTGGTATCTTCTTGTGCTGTTAACCCGCTGATCTTTCTCATCTACAGATATAATGGAGAAATTATCTAGATATTCTACAACTCCGCGTTCTATTTCCATGTTAACGGTTAAAATAGTAATAGTAGAACTTTATCTTCTTCTTCGTCACGATTTAGGCTGTTCCGGCTCCAAATTGCTGCTCTTTCCATCTTTTCTTTGGTCTTCCCAGACTTCTTCTTCCTCGTGGTGAATAGCTGTATGCAGCTTTGTGTATTCTATTCTCAGTCATCCTTGCCAAGTGTTCTTTGCAGTTTGTTCTGTATTGCACTATTGTTGTGTTTAATTCCTCTATTTCTAGTTGTTGTCTTATTTCTGTGTTGTGTTTTTTGTTTGTTCTTTGATATCCTGCTATTGGTCTGAGGAATTTAATTTCAGCAGCTTGTATTCTGGCAGATTGTTGTGTTGTCGCTGTCCATGTTTCGGATCCATAAGTAATAATAGGCACTGCTATTGTCTTGTATAATTTCATTATAGAGTTAGAAATTTATTAGACTAAAAGTAAGATACATACAATGTTAACAAATATGGGTCGCACGGGCAGTAAGCCATACGTGCTGTTGACAGTCCGTTACAATAAGTTAATGTTTGGTAATAATATAACGTAAAACATAGAAGACTAACAAACTGACTAACTCGCTGGCACTATAGAACCCGTAGGTTCATGGTCGTACGATAATAAGCTCTCCATACAACCCTTTCCTGAGCTAATGTTGTCCGATCTTCCCTGTATAATGTAATTCCCTCAAATAATGGTTAATTTTATTCTACCGCCTAATTCTAATATCTACCAACTGGGCATTTCCCCTCTGGTTTTCTTAAAATTCTTCCATGCCCCTCCTACGACAAAAAAGAAGTGAAGATGACCCTACGGCCATAGATGACAGTATATTGCATTTATATGTAAGACCACATATTTAGTGTTAAAACAATAAAGAACATTAGGCCTATATAAATTTTGTGCAGGGAATAATAATAATTGCCAAATAATACAAATGCCTTCTAATTACTAGTGTGATTTAGCATTTAGAACGGAAACACTTGAAATTCCACATTTCGCAAAGTGTGCAATGGAGCCTTATTCCGTCCATCCATAGTAATTCTGCCCGAGGGCACGTCTTTCACTGCAATCATAGCATTTTCATGCTATGCTTTGCAGCTTTACTAGGGAATTGTAGGTGTGGTAGCTTACCGTTGCTTTCCACACCGGTGAAGGATGATGATGATAATGATAAGGATGATGATGATGATGGCCATATGATTTCGGTGACCGTTTGGGCCTTAAAGTTTTCCTGACATTTGTCTTACAGGTGAGGAAAACCCCCGATAAAAACCTCACCCAGAAAAACTACCCCGACCGGGGATCGAACCCGGGCCCGCTGCGTGACAACGCAGCACGCTATCTTGAGATCACAGCGCTGGACAGAAGCCATATTAAAGTTATGAAAAATAACATAAAAACTTGTCAATTTATAAAAAGAAAAATAGCAGCACTTTACAACATGTCACAAGAAAAAATTGTCTAAGTTACAACCATACGCCATGGCGCATGCACCAACAGACGCGAAGCGGTTTACACTATAGAATCACGGGATGCAGCCAACATATACCCGATATTTAAATTCGCGTTGCCAACCAACTTAAAAGCTAATCTAATGCAATTTAAGTACTCTAACCCGTGAAAGACTAACCTAAAATCTAATCTAACGCAATTTAAGTATTCAAACCTGTGAAAGAATGTACGCTGATTTTATTTTGTGTTAGTTAATTAGTACAGATTGTGTAGGCTGCACTCTAACACAGAATGTTCGTTAAAATCAATTTGGCTGCCACGTCTTCATGTAGTTCAATATCGTGAAAAATATATTCAAATAATTGTTAGAAAACATGTAAAAATCACTGTAAATGGTGGGAAATAATTTGAAAAATGAAACTCTTAAGAATAAAATTTGTCAGTGTCTATGGAGTAATTTAATAGTATATTACGATGCGAGGTTGGGAAGTAGTTTTTACAGACAGCCAGGTTTTTAATTACCGAGATTCTGTAAAACACTTAAACAAAGGTGCGTTGAACATTACTTTTTTGCGCGATGGTGTTTTCAAAATAATAAATAATAGTAAAATAATAACATCTATGTTGGAAATATTTGCGTTCGTTATAAACAACTGAATAACTTTAACAGTGTGGGAAACGTTTATTAGTTGAAACTACATGATGTCGTGAGATCATTATTAGTGATAAATTTGCACAAGTACGTATTTAAGGTTTCATATTGTTTCAAATAAAGTTCAGTTCATTTAAAATGCAGTGATTTATTTCGTATAATGTGGACTAGTGGTTATGCTCCTTGCCTCTGATCCCGACGGTCGCGGGTTCAAACCCGGCCGGGGTCGATGGATATTTAGGACGGAAAAATCCAAGGAGCAAGTCCTCCGGGAGGGACTTTAAGCCGTGGGCCCCGAGTCTGAAGATTTTCAGGCTCGTAAAAAATCCTTAAGTCTGAATGAAAAGGCCTCTAAGCAAAATTTACCGTACTTTTCCTGACCTAGTACTACCTTGGTTTCCTAGATGTCGGTGTGAGGCGGTGCGCTGACCACGGACCACTCAAAATGACATCTATACGAAAACAAGTGTAACTAAATTAGTACGGTTCAAATTCTTCCCTGTAGGGGGAGAGCGCCTATATCTCTGTAAAGGGAAAACATGGGCTTACAATTACAAAAATGTAGTATACATAGAGGGCAGTAATTTTACTTCCCACACGCGTTTTGTAATGTGTAATATTACAGTATAGTTATTTTATTACAGTATAGTTTATTAGGTTGGCAACCCCGAAATGTAGGAAGTTGAAGTTTCAATCATGGTCGCCATTGCTGTAAGTACGACAAAACGCAATATCGCGCAAAATAATAATCATGTCACATGTTCTAAAGTTTAGTCAGAACATTATATAAATTTGTGCTGGGAATAATAATTTTCAAATAACAGAAATTAATTTTACTACTCCAATTACAAGCGTAATATTTAGCATTTAAAACGCAAACGCCTGAAAGTCCACATTACGAAAAGTGTGCAATCGAAATCATATTAAAGTTATGAAAAATAACATACAAACTTGTCAGTTTAGAAAAGGGGAAATATAAATTAAAGCTAATAAAACGGTTAGGCAGGAAAATCAAAACACAATACAAAAAAAAAAATAGGATTAGCAAACAAATGGTAGGAAGGGAAGAATAATAATAGAAGAGTGCGTGAAAATGATGGTGGAAGAAGATATACGTTCTACCTAGACAGGGGAGAGGGTGAGAATAATGAGAAGGTAGGTGTGAACAATTTGCAAGAGCGGAATATGAACCCGATCGTTATTGCTATGAAAGGAAGAGTGGTGGGGGGACACGCGTGTACAGCGGAGGTGGCTAGGGGTGGATTAGAAAACCCCGGTGATGACACCAGGATCACCGGCCACCACCGACCCCTGACTCATGCACCTAACAAAAGGGGTTGAAAACGAGGATTTATAAAATTGATTCACCAAAGTATTCGCCCCTTTCCTCGATATATCGATTACAGTATGAAGCGACAGTCGACTCGCAACTTATTGGAATTAGGAAATAATTAACATTGTTAGGGTACATCTGCAATTAAAGTGGTAACATATGTATAGACATGCACCGTTCAGGCAAATATATCCAAATAACTAACTTACCCAGTGCTTGTTGAATGTCGCATTCACTAAGTCTGGTTTCTATATCCGAATCGAAGAGATTCTAGTTCATATCTCCAATAGTAAGATCTCCAGTATTCTCACATATTTTAGGTAATGTCTGTCTTTACTTTCAATTTATTTACTTTTTCTTACATTTTTCTGACCAAAATCCGTGAGTCACTAATAATATTCTCCAACAGTAACTCGTCCTTTTTTTTAAGCGAATTCCGAAAGAATATTTTAAAATATGTTTACGAATTTTCCTTAACTTTGGTCATTTGGCATAAATATATAAATAGCCACTAGATGGCAGTTGGAACGATACCCCGCTGCCTCTTGTGTAAATTGAGAAAAATATTTATAAAAGAAAAAAACAAATGTTTGTGTTAGGATTCCTGAGTAGTTCAGTTGGTTAGAGCGCTAACGTATAAAGTTAGATATCTCGGGTTCAAATCCCGACTCAGGCAGTTTTTTTTCATGTCATATATAAGTTATATGCACTTACACAATTCCTTGTTGTTAAATTATTATTTTTTTTCAGAAATTGATTTTTTTCTATGTCATTATCAGTATTTTTTTTTCATTTTTCTACCTTTATATTTTACATTGCATTCGTTAAATCTAGAGGAAATCAAAATATATTGTACATAATAATTGTACGTTGAAATAACATGTAGGCTAAATGAAACCTGGACATTAACAAAGGCAGATAGTAAACAAATAGAGGCTGCTGAAATGAAGATGTTGAGAGCAATAGCAGGATACCAAAGAACCGATAAAAAGAAGAACGAAGATATAAGAACAGAACTTAATATATTTAATCTCAGTGAAAGAATAAAATATTATCAAAATGCTTATCTTCAGCACGTATTACGAATGAATGAACAGCTCATACCAAGAAGAATGTATAATTATAAACCAAAAGGGAGAAGAATGTTGGGAAGACCATTGAAGAGATGGAAGGACCAATTCGACCTATAATGAGATCGGAACAGGCCATTGGACTTAATCCTTGTTGTTGATGATGATGCTAAATTTTATTTATTATAATGTAGATGTAAGAGTAATTCTTGTGTTTTTTCTAATCTGATTGAGTGGTAGACAAGGCCTTAAATCTAACAGGTAAAAAAACACCCATGGTTTCCTTTATTTCTTTATTTCGTTTTCTATCCATTCTAGATTTTCCAGCTGAACTTCTTAAAACATCAATTTCTGTACTTAAAATTAGTTTCATTTCCCTGGTAGGAATTTGCCAAACATCAGCACCATACATATTAAAATGCTCTGAATTATGATTTGATAATTTGTAATTTTCCATTTCTTTGTTTTATTTTTCTATACCAAATACAGTTTAAAGCATTTATTGCTTGTTTTGTTTGTGCGATTCTATTTATATTCTCAACTGTATTATCGCCTGAATCACGCAACTTAAATACTCTAACCTGTGAAAGACTATTCTAAAAGCTAACCTAATGCAATTTAAGCACTCTAAGTTGTGAAAGAATGCAACATCCAGAAATAAATAGCAAGTTTTGAATTTCTGAAGTTTATTTGTACAGTTAATTACAGTAAATACTCTTTGTTAGCTGCGCTGAAACACGACTTTCACTTTTCTTACAATATCCGTTAAAATAAATATGGCTGCCACGTCTTCATGCTACGTATGTAGTTAAATACGTATCATAGAAAAATATATTGAAATAGTCGTTGGAAAAAATATAAAAATCATTGTAAACGATGGGAAATAATTTGATAAATGAAAACCTAAGAATATAATTTGACAAGAGTTTATGAAGTAACTAGCTAATACCCGGCGTGCTCTGCTACACATAAATAATTGATAATGCGTTTTTGTATTTAGTTGAATAAGTAAAAGGAAAAATAAAATAAATTTATATAGTTATTTTTTTATACCGCATGCTGATTACCAGGCGTTGCCCGGGAATCTATGCATCCCGCTGTACCTGTATAAATGAGTTGAAAGACAAAATTCGTTATTTTGAGTTATCCATAAAAGAATACCCACCGTGCTCTGCTATGCCTGCACGGGAATCTATTTATTCCGATCTTCTTGGCATCAATGAAAGACAAAAATGGTTATTGTGAGTTATCATTAAAAGATGAACATATGCTGTCGCGGAATTTTCTGTAGAGTTTTATGAGATATTCAATTCTGTGTACAATAATTTTATGTATTTGTTATGGTTTAGGCAGCGTAAGCGTTTTAATGGTAAAAAAGGCACTTTTCACGTTTTTCACTACAAAGGGTGTTTTTAAGGGTGTAGGAGTAGAGTATCTGAACTCTCTTATAACCTATGTTCATTCCGGGAATCTCCTGAACAATTTTCAAAAAAACCCCATCACAATCGGAGCATCGGTATGGCCGCACATAAAGTACGAACAAACAAACAAACAAACTAACTAACTAATTAACACTCATTCTTATATATTAGATTAAAAAATTCGCGTCACATGTTGTAAAGGATAGCCAAAATATTTCATGACGTTTGTTTTACATGGCTTCGCGAGCCTCTATTTGAAAATGCAGCCGGGCAGTCACGACTGTTTCTTGATGACAGTGCATTCTCCAATCTAACGTCTTGACTTGACGACATTTCCCACAAATTGGTCTTCATGTGAAAGCTTGCGCGTGCTCGACTTCCCGGGGCGCGAGACCCTGGGGACCCTCTGACCCACTCCTCCCTCCTCAGAATGACAAAGCGAATTCCATACGTGAATAGCCATTTCCACTCTCTTATTTCCCAGGTACCTTTATAGTAGTGTTGGACAGCTAACTTTACGGACACGTACCTTCTTAAAAAAGTTTACGAAAGATAAAACATAAGAACTGCACATTTTTACAAAAACAGGTAAAATATTCTGTACGTCATCACCTCATCATCTCCTTTACAGGCAATCTTGCCTGTTCCGTGATATGATTATTCTAGAAATTATTGAATTATAAAATGAAAATAATCTTTCAGTAATAGATTTCACATCGTTAAAACCATCTCTTCCTCGGTCGTCCTACACAGGGGGTGCTGACGCATATGGAAGTACTTGATGCCAGACCTAGTTCCTCCTGCCAATCACTTGGAACGCTGCGGTCGCAGATAATTTCGTCTGCTCTAAGTGTAACCAACAGACTTGCTAAGTTAAATATTTCTTATTATTTGAAATAAATCAGGTTTCTCTTAATTTTAATAAAAAATATCATTTCAAAAACGTTTGATTCAATTCATGCTCGTAATATTAGTTTTGAATCATTATTAGTATTTTTTTCCATTTAATATTATAACGAACTGTATATTTTATTTTATTACGTTGGATGCATGTTTTAAAATATATGTAGGGTCGCACAACCAATTTTTCTTTGTTTAATTATAAGTAATAAGACTCATCAACTGTTTTTTCTGATATAACGAATATATTCCTAATATTGGTTAAAATCATTAGTAAATGAAACTTGAAAATTGATAACTTCAAACTTTGTAGGAAGTAATACTGTGAGGTATTAATAAAAAATAACATCTTACCTCATATATACTTTTTAGAACGATTTGGGAGAAATCAACTGTTGCTGGACCATTGCATTGTTCTTTCACTGAAGGAAACATTGAATCGCCACAAAAGAACAACGGTAGAGTAAAAACTAGCGGTGGCGAAACGATTTCTCTGAAATCAGTATAAAAACAAGACAAAAATGGTGTGAGATGTTATTTTTATTAATAATTACTTAGAAGGAAACTATTTTACTTGTGGTAGAGTAAACGCCGAAAATAACGACTGAGCTACCGAGATAATTTTGTGTAATAAAACAGATGGCGCTGTTATAAGTCGGTATTACGTAGGTAATACAGCAATATGTAATTTGTTAGTTCCTCCTGCGAATCGCCAGAGGTCTCTGGAGTCTAGGCAGCACAGTTTAACATTATCGTCAGCAATCACTTTCAGTGGGTTATCGCTGGTCCTATATTTATTTTCCTTGAGGCGATAGTTATACGCTAGTGCTGGAATTATTTCGTTATTCATACGTTCCAGGTGGACTCTCCAATTCTCTTCATATTATAATATTTTCTCAATTAAGTTGTATATATTCAATTTGTCTCTTACATATTCATTCCTTATCAGATCTATTCTTGTGCCGCCTTTTACGTTATGAAGGTACCTCATTTCAGCCGATTGAATCTTACTTCTCTCTCTTTCCTGTAATATATAAGACTCACTATCCAACATTAGTACCGTCACAGCCATTATTTTATAAAACTTTAATTGTGTGTCTTTTAGGGTTTTCTTATGGGGAGTTCTATTTATTGCCCCACATAAGACTGACATTTGTTCAATTTGGTTTCTAAGTCTCTGTCTCTGTCATAGCTTATATTGCATCCAAGATAATCAAAATTAGATACTTCTTCCAATATTTTGTTTTCTATTATTATTTTGGAGCGTACAGGGTATTTTCCTCGATGGGCCATTACTTTTGTCTTTCTTGTGGATATTTTCAAGGTATATTCGTTGCCAATTTTACTCAACTTATATACTGAACGTTGTAAGTTCTCTTCATTATTCGCTATTGTTGCGATATTATCTGCATATGGCAATATTTATTTTCTTGCTAGCTAATACCCATCATGTGCTGCTACACTTAAATAAATGATAACGTGTTTTTGCATTTACTTGAATAAGTAAAAGGAAAACTAAATATAAATTAATATCGTTGTTACTTTTAGATACCACGTGCTGATTACCCGGCGTTTCCCGGAAATCTACGCATCCCGATGTACTTGGCATAAATGAGCTGAAAGACAATTCGTTATTTTGAGTTATCCATAAAGAATACCCGCCGTGCGCTGCTATGCTAGCTCGGGATTCTACTTTTCCCGATTTTCTTGGCATCAATGAAAGACAAAAATTGTTATTTTGAGTTATCCTTAAATGATAAACATAT
Source organism: Diploptera punctata (assembly GCA_030220185.1). Classification (NCBI taxonomy): domain Eukaryota; kingdom Metazoa; phylum Arthropoda; class Insecta; order Blattodea; family Blaberidae; genus Diploptera; species Diploptera punctata. The sequence continues at coordinate 133,895 of JASPKZ010002693.1, read as the reverse complement.
GCTGTCGCGGTCTTTTCTGTAGAGTTTTTAGAGATATTCAATTCTGTGTACACTAATTTTGTGTACTTGTTATGGTGTAGGCAGCCTAAGCCATTTAAGCTTACAAAAAGCGACATTTTCACTACAGAGGGTCATTTTAAGGGTGAAAGGTTTGAGCAATAAAACTCTCTTATAACTTATAACCTTCCCGGGAAAATCCTGAACATTTTGCAAAAAGCCCCATGACAATCGGATGAATATGGCAGCACATGCTTGCCCGGGAATCTACTTATCACGATCTCCTTGACATCAATGAAAGGCAAAGATGACTATTGTGTGTTATCTGTAAAAGATAAACATATGCTGCCTCGGAATTTTTTGTAGAGTTTTTTGAGATATTCAATTCTGTGTAAATTAATTGTGTGTATTTGTTATAGTTTAGGTAGCGTAAGCCATTTAAGGGTAAACATTATTTTCACGTTTTTCACTAAAAAGGGTGTATTTTAAGGGTGTAGGAGTTGAGTATCGCAACTCTCTTATAGCCTATGTTCATCCCACGAATCTCCTGAACATTTTGAAAGAAACCCATCACAATCGGATCAACGGTATGGCCGTGCATAAAGTACGAACCAACAAAGAAACAAACAAAGATTAATTTTTATATATTAGATTTACACTAAATGGTATTCCCAGAGGCATTTCATTCTTCCATTTGTTAATTACATCATTAATATTAATACAGAAAAGTGAAGGTCACAAACTACAATCCTGACTGGCTCCCTGATTTATTTTTATAGGTTACGATTTTGATATACATGTATGTTATATTTTAAATGAAAATTGGAAATGTTACAAAGGAAAGGAGAGCAAGTTAAATTATTTATTAAAGCGATAAACTGTAGTTTGGCAGAGAACAAAATACAATCGAGCTGCGCATTCACTAGAATAATAAGACATGATTCTCCCCATACAGTACAAATTCGGTAGGTAAGAATTCCCCACGTGATTTAGTTACAACCTTGGGAGACATTCAATTATATGAGAATCGTTGTAATTAGTTATTACTAGTGACGAAACTTCTGCTTCCAACGCAACAACGCAAGATTCACCAAAGTTCAAACGTACAGTAGAGGTCATTCTGAGCTCTGAACAGCGGTCACATGTAAACAAGGGCAGGATTCAGACTTACAACGTTCATATCGGTGGAATATAAAAGTTGCGCACTGACTCTTCGCAAAATTTGAAGTGAAATAGAAGGAATGTAAAATCGTTATTCCAAACTGTTGCTGTAATCAGACGGTATATAAAACTATTTACCCTCTTCACTCTGACGTCATATACAATTTTCGCATGAACTATACACTGGTATGTGTTTACGAAGGAATTATTCATCTCTTGTTAAAACGTAGCATTGTTCTGATGGTGATATCAGTTTCAGTTCAAGTGATACGGGTATTGTCGCTGATTGTTTGAATAATATGGATAGTAGTGAGAGATGTACAGTAAGGTGGGCCGAAAAACTCATTTTTTTTATTTCGAAGTTGTAATAGAGCAGAAAAGTTGCGAATTACATAGCTAAAAAAAGGAAAAAAAAAATCAAAATCGGTTGACATCTTCCGGTCGCGCAAAGGCTCTGAAGTTTGGCAAAATATGAAAAAAAAACTTCATTTTTGCAATTATTTCTTTTTTTTCTAATATCAAGTGGATCTTTGCTAATCACGTTTATGTCTATCTGTGCGATCTGACAATCAATAAATACTCTGGAAGTTATTTATCAAAAACCAAAAATGCGTAAAAATATAAATTGTTCATTATTCTGGCAAATTTTGGAGCTTACGCGCGACCGGAAGATGTCAACTGATCTAAACCAAATTAAATCACAATGTTTTTAGGCTCTATTTGAAGACGTTACAAGCTATTACATTACGAAAATATCTAATTAAAAAATTACAGAAATAATCTCAAGAATGAAGTTTTTTTTTTCATATTTTGTCAAAATTTAGAGCCTTTGCGCGACCGGAAGATGTCAACCGATTTAGATATATTTTTTCTTTCCTTTTGTCTATATAATTCGCAACTTGTCCGCGCTATTACAACTTCGAAATAAAAATGAGTTTTTTCGGCCCACCTTGTACAGTCAAGACTTGTATTATCACTGCATTGGGTTCGCTGCCAAGTTATAGTACATACTTTCTTACTCACTAAACCAAGCAAGCCCTGATTTGGTTTAGGCTAGGGGCATGGAAATTTCAAAAAAATTAGCGACGATCACGATATGCGAATATGTCCAATGTGCGGGAAATTTGAAGATGAGATACATATATTAGGACAATGTAATGATTTAGAATATTGGAGACGTCAGTTATTACCGGAAAGATTTCTAAATTCAAATCGGGAAAGATTGGCATGCTACGAGTTATTGGTAAATCCAGAAAATTGGATAAACTTGGGTAAATTTCTGGACGAAACGCGGAAAATAAGAACAACACTCATTCATGAATAAATATATGTTATCAAAATGCAATAACATTAATTCTTAATAATTATATATAAATTAATTAATGTATAATGCTATTGTGTTATTATTTAATTGTAATATTATTGCGTTTTCTTTATGTAATTGTAATGTTATTGCTTTTTTTGTTGTTTATTTTTCTTCACACTAGTAGCAATTATTACTTTATTGTAACGGACTGTCAACAGCACGTACGGCTTACTGCCCGTGCGACCCATATTTGTAAATAATATTGTAAATATCTTACTTTTTGTCTAATAAAGTCCTACTACTACTACTACTTACTCGCTAACACTATCGAACCCGTAAGTTCATGGCCGCGCGGACATAAGCTCTCCATATATCCCTATCCTGAGCTAATACTTTCCAATCATTCCCTGTATAATCTACTAAGTTAGGCTATAGTACACAATTAAAGTAAAATAGTACAAATATTATGTATACGGAAGATAGTATTATATTTAACAGCTAAATACCATTGCCGTCGGAGTTCAAACCTGGGCATAAAAGGGTTAACAACATTTAATTTGTTTTCCTCTTATTTTGAGAATAGAAGTTCTTATACATGTAAATCTGGACCGCGGGCCAAAGATTTTACTTCTCTTCTGAAGAAAGCCATCAGGATTTTTGCGTCTGCACATTATTTGACCACGAGGTCGGGTAAATAGAAATAGATATATATATATATATATAGGCCTATATATATATATATATATGGAATGATAAGAAAAATAAATGCCTGGACGGGATTCGAACCCGGATCTCTGAGTCTGTACCTCAGCGTGATATCCATTACACTACCAGGCGAATCCAATTCAAACACTTATTTTTCTTATATATGTATTATACTCTCCATTATTACTAGATGTCGCGAGAACTCGGTCTTCACCGCCATCTAGCAGCTGACTATGTTAAACATTTAATTATAACATATATATATATATATATATATGACATGAAAACAATAAATAGCAATTGAACTGGGATTTGAACCCGAGATCTCTAACTTCATATGTTAGTGACATATGAACTAGTCCACACAAGCATCCCAGCACAAAGATTTATTTTTTTCCCTTATATATGACCCTCTATCATGAGAAGCATCAGGACATCGCCCTCATTGCCATAACGTGGCTTCTATAATAAGTATGCATTTAGAGAGAATAATTATAATTTATAGCAGTAATTATTCTTTATTTTGTTGTTATAATTAAATTCTGACATTTAGTAACGAAAGCTTAATATGGCATGAAAAGAAAAGTAAACGCCTGAACTGGGATTTAAACCCGACACACACTAAAACTTTATAAACTTATTCAGTGATACGGTAACTTTAAACACATTTAGTAACACGGTTATCCTAACTTCAATTCATTTTACTTTCTCTAAGTGTATTAGATCGACCGCGGTGGACTAGTGGTTATGCTCCTTGCCTCTGGTCACGAGGGTCGCGGGTTCAAACCCGGCTGCGGGTTTGGAAAAATCCAAGGAGCAAGTCCTCTGGGAGTACTGATGATTTTCAGGCTCGTAAAAGATCCCTAAGCCTGAACAAATAGGCCTCTAAACAAAAATGTACCGATCTGAAACATCCTAGTAATACCTTAGTTGCCTGCTAGATGTCTCATTATGTCGGTGTGATGATATCATGCACTCGTGACATCTTTGGGCAGATAAGGTAACTAGAATGAACTTGGAGAGGCTATGGTTCAACACTGGGCTACGACATTAAGGGAGGTGATAGGTGAAATTTTCGACATTTTCGGTCAAATTTAGTATTTTTTTGTTTTTTTTTTGTATTAAGAAATACTATGTACCTTAAAGTATAAGTTGAAGTTTGTGTCCTATAGCGCCCTAATGACTGTAGAAGAGAATGCATACTACATTTTCAATTTAACTGCATGCAAACTTTCAAATTAGTTTTTTGCACACTTTTATTTTCATTGCATTTCAATTCATTCAAATCAAAATAGCATTGACACATTTAATGATAGACGCACGAAAGTTTTGCTACATGTCCCACATACTATGGCTAACAATTCTGTGCATGGATTTTGAAACACCGTTGATAGTTTTTGAAATAAAAAATAAAATATGTGTGGTAATTTAAGAAAAAATGAATTTTCATATGCACAGGATGTATATATATTATTCTTCCTTTATTATAATGATATAGAAAAGTTAATGCATAGGGTTGTTCTAAATTAGTCAGTGGTCTTGTGGAAAAAAATTCAAAACTGTTACTCAGAAATTATGGGATTAAATAAAACTTTGAATATATTTTGAAAGAGATTTTCTTCAATAACTCAAAAACGTTTAAGCCTAGAAGGATCAACCTTCAATATAATATTACCTATTATGGCATGAATGTGAGTACATAACATCAAGTATGTAGCTTAATAATGTAGAAAATAGAAATTTCACCCATCACCCCCCTTAATCATCATGTAAAAGGATTAGGTACCTTAGTACAAAAAAACTGAACAATTGAGTTGTTTGTGTTTATGGGGTTGAAATTTTCCTCTTACACGAGCATTAGTCTGTAGAACAATTTGTTTTTAGTTTTTGATAATTTCGTTTACAATTGAATGAAATAACATTTTAAAATCTCATGAGCTCAATTGGCCATCACGTGTGATTAATCTCACCTTTGGTTTGCTGTGAAATTTGCACATATGTAAATGAAGAGGTGCTTGTAACCCGTGAATATTCATTTTAATAAAACACGTCGAATGTTGTTTTTTTCTCTGCAGCGTTTCATACGGTCTATCACATTCGCATTCAATAGTCAACAAATTCGTGAATGAGATTCACTGATTAAAAAAAATCCACAGAAAAAATGTTCGTGTATCGAGGCGGTAGACTGCAGCCTAGTTTGTTAATTTTTCCTACATATAGAATAGACTTCTACTACTATCTGTATCGTAATCTTTAATTACATCCTTTAGACTGTGATTTTCTGATGTGTTTGTCATGTGTTTTGTGTTGGATTAAATTTTATTTTTTTGCGTTTTCAGTATCTATCTATCCTCCAACCATAACTTAAACATACGATAAAAACATAGTCTCTTGCTTAATATACCGTAACATAGGACATCACATCACTCCATGTCATATACTACACTGCAGCCACTGATTCTCCGGACTTGACGTTTCCACGACAGTGTTGCCGATATGGATATTCAGTGAGAGTGGCCGCTTTATGTATGCAGTTAGCAGACATACAGCTGACAACATCTCTGCAATTTCTAATCTTACTAGCGCGCTATAGCTGCGTCAAGAGCTGTGATTAGTTGTGGTAGACATCTACTCGAACCCAACCATTTCCTTGTTGGCAATAGAGGGCGAATTCTCCCTTTACACCTCGTATAACCTAAACTTCAGAGCCGAGATATGGTGGTTAGTGTATATCTCCACTTCTCGCAATTGGAATTCCCTACCACAGGAAATCAGGGGTTTCCGGACATTGGCATCTTTTAAAATAAATCTAAATTTATATTTGCTCTAACATTAGCTTCATCATTATCCAGCGTATGGTACATTCAGTATGTTGGTAATGAATTATACTACCGGCTTCTATAAAAGCAACCATCATGTAGGATGAATACTTGTACAGTAGGGTGTCCCAAAAAAAATCGAAGTATTTTGTTTTTAACGCATACCCTCTTAATTTATTTGTATAATATTAAAATAATTGTTAAGTACAATTTGGTGTACGTAGGCTCGCAAGTTAAAAAACCGTGCCGACATTGTTTCGAAACATCATCAGTAATCAATAAAAGATATCACTTATGAAATATACACAGATGGAAGCATAAGAAGCAATGATGGAGTTGGATGCTGGGATAGTTATATTCAAAAAACCATGTATTAACAGAACAGGCTGAAATTTAAGTTGTAGCGAAGAATGTTCAAATAACCATGGCTGAGGGCACTTGGGGCCATCATGAATCAGGGCTACTAATACACCTTAAAAGGACTCAACACCCAGGTCGAAATACCGATTGACGAACGTAATGTGGCAATCTATCACTGACAGGCACGAATCACGTTATGACTTCCTAAGGAACAGAAATAATCGCAATCAATTTAGATTGATAGAAATTAGGAATAAGCTGAAATCTCTGAAAGGCGATCAATTGGACAGTGGAATTCAGCTGGGTCAAGGCACATGCTGGAATCTACGGCAACGAGATAGCGGATCGCCTAGCGAGCAAGCAGCGTGCGACGGCGGCCTACAAACGAGTTACGACAGGATTCCAGTAAGTGCTGTGAAGAAACACCTGACAACCATTAGTGAAGAAAAATGGGAAAGGGAATGGCAATCAACCACCAATGGGAATTTGACGAAATCGTTCTTCCCGAAAGTCAGCGACAGACTACAGACAAGAATCCAGATATCTCCCAATTTCACAACGCTGGTGACCGGACACGGGAATATAAACGCCTACTTCCATCGCTTCAAGATAAAGGACAGTGCAATGTGTGCATGCGGTGCTGGTGAGCAGACAGTGGACCATGTCATATATAACTGTATAGAATTTAAAAACGAAAGACAAACTCTTATAAATTTTGTAAATAGAGGTAGTGAAAGGTGGCCCATAAATAAGAGTAATTAGCTTTTAAGTATACTAAACAATTCACCAAATTCGCAAATAGCATAGACTTAAAAAATTACAATAGAACATTACTTGGACAGTATACTTTAAGGAACTGTAAATCATAAAGTGATAGAACTAGACAATAAGTGTTAGGATAAGAACATTATTTTAAGGAAGTGTAAATATTGATCATGACTTGTTAGGATTAGTCAGTGCTATAAGTGTAAATAGGAACCTAATAGCCTAATTTTTTAGAACTTGTAAGGACAGTAAAATATTTTTCAATAGTAGATTACTCATAAAATGTTAGAATTAGTCCGTAACTTAAGTGTAAATAGGAGCTATATCTTCTTAGATTAGTAATGGATAGAATATTAACTTAGCGTGTAAATATAGATTATAGCTTGATAGGATTAGTCAATTTAAATGTAAACAGGAACCATATTTTGTTAGGAATAGTAATGAAGAATGCACTAATTTAACCCTTAACTTACAATGTATCTTATAAGAAACATTGATTAAATTTATTTGTTATAGTTTATTAAACAGTAAAAATAAAACAAATTTTCATACATTACCTAAGATTGTGTCAAATTACGTTAAAAATACAGTATTAACTTACTTTTACATGATTTTATTTTCTTTGCGGTCCGAAACACTTGAATGACGGGCACTAGAAAGTATTGTTTCGCCAATTTAAGGGTTAAGTAAGTGCTAATAGGGACAATATCAAGCAACTGTAAATATTAATCATAACTTGTTAGTGCCAAGAGGAACCATAACTTGCTTAAGTATAATTAACAGAGAGCATTGTTTGAAATGCAAATAACAACCACAACGAAATAGAACAATTTAGCGTCACAATAACTCAAAATTATATTTTAAGGAATCGAAAATAGAAAAATATTTTCACACATTAGAACTAGTAAATAACACTATAAATGCATAGTCAGGAACATCAACACACATAAAATGATAGAGATATTTTAATATTGCTAAACCAAAGCATGTAGTACTGCAGAAAACTGTAGTGGAGCATGCTGTCATATGAAGACTCTTATAATAAAAAAAAAATCTCAGTATTTGCAAACTTTTAAATAAAATTTGAACAATGTTTTTTATTGTAAAATAGTAAATAGTTAATGTTTTGGGCATATTGATTTTTTACTAAATAAACTTTAGTTCTAGAATCTTTCTATACTAACCCAGTACACATTTTCATATCGTATGTTTGACATGAAGTCAGCACGGGTTGTCACGATCCAATCGCAATGATATTTTGTTATTTGAGGTTTTTAATGTCAAACAGAAAAAAAAAAAATAGAGGGTGTGCATATTTGATTTTGCGAGTAAAAAAAACTCATTTATGTCTTGGGACACCCTATTGTACATGGTATCTTTGCTTCGTCCTATTAATAAAAATAATTTTATTTGTTCTCTAAAAAGTGATTTTTTTAAACTATCTTATTCTTATTTGGATGTTGACACTAGAGCAAAAGATCGTGTATAAAAATGTTAAATTTTCATTATTATTTGTGACTATTAACTCATGCCCCAAGTGAGAGTCAATGACCAATCACATTTCAATGATTTTTTAATTACAACCAATCATAGTCGCGTTTCACCTCGAATTTATCAAACAAGTTTATCATATTAAAGAAAGCTCCTCCTTTTTTATCATACTGAATAGGTCATAGCATATTTTTGCAGTGACTGACCCTCTAAGAAATACGGCTACCAGATTATATATATATATATATATATATATATATATATAGTGCATGAATGGCAGCTGATAGAGCATGCGCGAGATAATATAAAAACATTTGTAGCAATTGATTATACAAAAAAAAAAAGAAACCACTGTTTTCATTTTCTTAAACGAATTATTTTCCAGGAAATGACGTTGCAGAAAAATATAATTGACATATTTACATCATAGGACATTAGAAATTAATTAATACCTATAATGTTGGTTATACATTTCTCCAATAGGGTGTATTCTTAAAATATTGCGATCCTTTGGCAATAAATAATATGATCTATTTGCAGTGATCAAGAAGTGAAACATAACAAACGTTTCCTATTTATTTTCAAACATGGCTGTTTACATAAAATTTATAATTATTTTAATATAATTGTATTTATATAATGATTTGTGAGTAAACAGATTAATTTTATTCGTTAAATAGTCCTAACAAGTGCCACTCTTGTTTTCTAAATTATTGATAAATTCACGACTCACGAAGTGGCATTACTTATGATGAAATACAAAAACAATCATATTTCTCTTCAGTGAATTTCTGGATGTTGTAAAGTAAAATGGAATAAGACTGCAGACTTTCTAGCCAAAAATGTTCCCAAATTCTGCAGTTGAATAATAGTCATTAACGTTTCATGTAGCAAAGAGTCCATAAGTTTATCCGAAATGCCTCCTAACCTCAAATTACAATAAGAACTTCGGGTAAAGAGTTGAAGGAAGCCTTAAGAAACATCCCGGATTATCCAAGAAGTGTAGCTGTAGCATAATTCTGACTAATTATTGGCCACGATTATTGCCTCACTATCTTCATCACATCGGTTTCAAACCGGGCCCATCCGTGTGACCAGCATAAAGAGATGGACATGAACCACCTAATGTGTTGTCCTGCATTGAAAATCGGCAATATAAACAGCCAAAACTGGAAGTAAGAAATGGAGTCTTCTTCTTCTTCTTCTTCTTCTTCTTCTTCTTCCGAATGCAGTATTGGTTCTGCGACTACAAAAACTGATCTTTCCATCGATTGAAGGGTCTTCCGAGGTCTCTTTTGCCGTTAGGGTTGAGGTGGTAAATCATCTTTGGTAAACGGGAATTTGACATTCTCTGGACGTGTTGGAACCATTTAATCTGATAATTTTGTATATGTTCAACCATTTCTCTACTATTCCACTGCATCCTTATCTCATCACTTTCCATTCTATCCCTTAATGTTACTCCAGTTAGTGATCGGAGGAATCTCATTTGTGAACTATTAATGCGGGATTTATCTTTTGCTCGAAGTGTCCAGCATTCACTTCCGTATAGTAGAGCAGGTTTGGCTATGGCATTATGAATCTCAATTGGATTTCTTTCCTCATTTGTTTTCCAAATTTCTCCTAATTATACCATTTAATCTGTTATATTTTTCTAAATTTGTTTCCACATCTTTTGATTATGAAACTGTGATATATTATTACCTAAATATTTAAGGTGTGTTACTTGTTCTATTGGTTTATTATTTATTATTATTTTTACTCTCGAAAGTTCCTTTCCAGTGATTGCCATGGATTTGGTTTTATTTTCAGATATTTTCATGTTGTATTTTTCTAGGGTATTCTGCAATTTAAACACTGATCTCCGCAAATCATCTTCATTCTCCGCTAGAAGTACTTGATCATCTGCGAAGATTATTGTTTGTATTTGATTTCCTCTACATATTTTTACTCCTGGGGGTTTAGTATTTTCCACTCCTGGACAATTTTATTTAGATATAGAATAAACAGTAATGGAGATAGTCCACATCCCTGTCTTAAACCTTGGTTAATTTCAAATTTATCTGTTATTTTCCCATGATCTAACTTTACTTTTATAAATGTGGTTTCATATAAACTTTTTATAGCATTTATTAGATTATTGGGGACTTGGTAGCTTTCCAATATTTTCCACATTATGTCCCGTTTGACTCCATCATAGGCCTTTTCAAATCTAAAATAATATATATAGGGGGATATTAAATTCTTTCCACTTCTCAATTAGTTGTTTTATAACAAATATAGCGTCGATACACGATCGGCTTTTTCGAAATCCACATTGCTCCTCTCCAATTTTATCTTCTGTAATTTTCTGAAGTTTTCGTTTTAAAATGGATGTATATATTTTAGATGCTGTTGTCAACAATGATATACCTCTATAATTTGAACAGTTACTTTTTTCTCCTTTCTTATGGATGGGTATTACTAATGATGTTTTCCAGTCCTGAGGTATTATTCCATGTGCCCATATATCATTAAAAATTTGTACCAATCTAATATAGAGTGGTTTCCCACCATATTTCCAAAGCTCCATTGGTATACCATCTACTCCGCTAGCTTTTCTATTTTTCATTTAGAAATGGAGTCGATAATAAAATTAGTTTCATTCTATCCCACTTGAATATAACGGGCTTCCAATATAAAACCGGACCGGCCTTACGGGGTTTCACCCGTCAGGCAGCGCTCTCTCCTCGTCCGCATTTCACTCTGCCAGCCGCTCGTCCTTGAGCTAGTCAGTTTACTATCGTTCGGCAAGATGAGACGTCAGCTGACATTAGAGCAGCGCATTTATGTGTGTAAATGTTATTATAAATACGAACAAGCTTGTCGCGTTCGCGAGGAATTTATTCGGAACTTCCCTGGACAATTACCTCCTTCCAGATCGACAATCCACGATCTTGTGACTAAATTGAGACCACTGGTTCAGTACAAAATAAGAAACACACGCGAAGGCGTACGGTTCTCACCGAAGAAAATTAGACGAAATTGGCGAAAATTTGGAACGTTCACCACAAAAATCATTACCGAAATTAGCACAACAAGTTGGGATTTCAGTATATTCTGCACATACAGCAACAAAATTGTTAAAACTCAAACCTTACAAGTGTACACGTGTTCATTGTCTAAACCAAGGTGAAATCAGAAACTTGACAGTGCCCGAACTACAGCGTGTCAATCTAAACGTGTTTACTCGGTATAATGCCTGTTTAACTGTGGGAGGACAATATTTCCAGAATTTTCTATAAGGTAAGAAACAGTTCAAGGTCGGGTGGCAGGCAGGGCAAATTGCGGGAGGAAGAGACAGCACTGCGTGCCGGGTGAAACTCCGTAAGGCCGGTCCGGTTTTATATTGGAATGTATAAATAAATACTAATGAAATACAAGGAAATAATCACTTATTTTAAAGTACACTAATCATACGTATCTTTACCTAAATTGTTCTCCCTAATTTTATCACTTCTGCTGGGTTCCCAAATAAACCTGATACTTTATACAACTTTATACATCTAAAATAGTTTTTAAAACTACGAAATATATTCCAGTATACTATTTTAGATTTTTAATAATGAATAATACACAAGTAAAATCACTATTATTAAGAGCAAAATGGACTTAATAATTCTGAAATAAATAAATAAATTTAACCGACAATAATAATTATATAATCAATTGAATTGGCGTTTACTTGATGAAAAACCATATTTTATTTAACTAAATGAATAATAATTATATTTATTGACCATAAAGTAAAATTGACACTTTTTATATTATTTCGATGTTCTGATGTAATTCCAAAGATATCAGAAAATTTTCGGAGAACTGGTAACGCTGAACTGGGATGGATAATGTAGATGTAATTAAACAAGTAAATTTAGGTCCAAACAACACTAAATTTGTAATAATGTGTGAAACAGACATTTTAGAGAAATTCATATACTTACACATGCTAGTTTATTTTATGAAACTTTTATCTGTTTTTTAATAAACTGATTTGGTGTTTACATGATGAAAATTTATGATGTATTCAATAAATAAAACCATCAAACTTTTATGTGATTTTTATAAATATATATTTTATTTCACATTCGTCACAGCTGTTTCAATGCACTATACTGCAGCAGCTGTTGCGAATATTAAATAAAATAAATATTTATGAAAATTATATAAAACATGGATAGTTCTACTTATTAACATAAATAACTCACTGGCACTATCGAACCCGCAGGTTCATGGCCGCGCGGACATAAGCTCTCCATACATCCCTATACTGATATAATGTTTTCCAATCATTCCCTGAATAATCTACTTCCCTCAAATCATAGTTAATGTTATTCTCTCACCTCATTCTTGGTCTACCAACTAGACGTTTTCACTCTGGTTTTCCTATATACTATTTTTTACGTAGGCCCTATTCATACATATCTCTCCTAAAATAGCCAATTGCCTCGTCATCGAACTAGAGACGCACAAGACTGGATTAACGGTTTTCCCTCTGTCCGTATCTACTAACAATTATTCGTTCAAAAATATGTAGACATAGAACCTACAATCCGAGTTTTTATGACATCAAATATATATATATATATCCATAGTAATTCTGCCCGAGGGCAGGTCCTTCACTTCAGTCGTAGCATTTTCATGCCACACTTTGCAGCTCTACTAGGGAATTATAAGTGTGGTAGCTTCCCGTTGCTTTCCACACCCGTGAAAGATGTTGATGATGATAATGATGACTTTCGGGGACCATTGGGCCCTAGGCATCCTGACATTTGACTTACAGGTGAGGAAAAACCCCGAAAAAACCTCACACAGGAGCCTGTCCCGACTGGGGACTCGGGCCCGCTGCGTGAGACCACAGCGGTGGATATATATATATATATATATATATGTAAGTGTGTGTGTGTGTGTGTATGTATGTATGTATACATAGTGTTCTTTCCGAGGGCAGGTCTTTTACAGCATTTTCATGCTATGCTTTGCAGATTCATTAGGGAATTATACTGTAGGTGTGGCAGCTTCCCGTTGCTTTCCACACCGGTGAATGATGATGATAATAATAGTGATAATGATGATGACCGGATGATCTTCGGGGACCATTGGGCCCTAAGCTTCCTGACATTTGTCATACAGTGAGGGAAAAGCACGAAAAAAACTTCACTCAGGAAGCCTGTCCCGGGAATCAAACCCGGGCGCGCTGCCTGAGAAGACAGCGCGCTTCCTCGAGACCATAGCAGTGAACATTATATATATATATATATATATATATATATATATATATATATATATATATAATTCCATTAAAATTCATAAGAATGCTTAAGAAACAGGTTGCATTCTATAGCCTAGACTTCGAGAATTCTAGGTTTAAAGAAACATACTGTATTCGATTCGAACTGACGATTGGCCACTTCTAGAGGTAAGTATGTTGGTTAAATCCTTATCAAACTGAGTGGGGGAGTGTTGGGCGTTTGATTATAATTGAAGTACAGTTGGTGGCTTAATTCGAGTCACGTGCCACAGTTTGCGAGTCTGCGAGCACGAGATTGTAGTATTAGCTCACAATTAGGCGGCGTGATGAATGGCGAAGTGCTCAGAGCCACGCACCAAGTGCCACGACCCCCAGCGGGGCTGCTCTACGTGAGACAGTCTCCACTTTTCATACGTCACATTTCGTGTTATGGATATCTGACCCCATTTCAAATTCTTCCTCACTCATCCATAGATAACAGATCACAGCAACGTCAAATGTGAAATACCTGACTTCACTACAAACTCCCATCTTCTAAATTTTTGAAGCATCATTTGTTATCTTAGCTTATGCCATACATCTACAAGTTACTCGCATTACAATGATTGGAAACAAAGTTTTACGTATAAGTTGACATAATGTTTTACGGATGTATTTCAGATATTTGTGACCAAAGCATGGCGTTGAGGCCAGAATTTTGTAAAATATTTTCAGTCATTGTAAAGTACAGAGTTCTTCATTTATAACCTAACGGGCACACGGCGTTTTGTCTGTTCGCGGTTGGGTGTGCCACAGACGGCTTTGCTCCTACATAAACTCCGCGCGTAAAACATGTATAAAAATCTTACCTTATAGAAGATGCTGGAAATGTCGTCCACCCTGGTCCGCATGATTCTGGAATTCCCAGCAAAATATGTATAATTTAATGGATTTGATGTGCTGATTCCAAAATTACAATCCTCTTTTTTTTTTCTAGCACATACAATTTTTTAACAATTAGCAATTATGTCTGAAATTTTATTCTAGTTCTGTGCATAAATATTGCACCATGGAGCTACGAAGTACTAAGAATATCATTGTTGAAATTAATACATTTTACGACAATGACACCAATGTAACATACAACTCTTATGTAAAATTCAATCCCTGCAAATTTGGTTGTCTGTAGTTTTTCAAATGGTGAGCATCTATTTTTTGTGAATGGCTGTTGTATATCATACATTTGTATCATTTGAAGTAAGGTATCATCTAGAAATTGTAAAAATAACCGATGTATTTTGCCACATCTGTGGTAATTTTGTTGTTCGAGAAGACGAAATATTACAAATTTTGTTAAAAAGGTCTACAATACCAATATTCATATTATAAAGTTTGGACATCTTGACAAAAAAATGGTCTCCAAAAAGTATGTCATACTTGTGTAGAACAACTAAGGGAAAAAAAGTCAAGGAAATATGTCAAGCGAGAATGCTTTTTCTATTGAGAAAATTAGGAACGCTAGACTGCAATATGAGTGGTAAAGTACATTTCCTACCGTCTCATTTTGGATTTTTTCCCTGAAAATCTCGACTATGTCAACGAGGAGCAGGGTGATCGATTTCACCGGGACATAAAAGGAGATGGAAAGCCTTTACCAGGGAATGTGGATTGTAAATATCATAGCTGACTATTGCTGGTCGCTGAAAGGAGATGTACCAAATTCTTTCCATAGTAGGAACTGTGAAAAGCGTTCATTTCAAAGCAGCATCTAAAAAAATGGATTAGTGTTTAAATTACGTGATTACTTAGAACAAAAGGGAAATATTAGTTAATTCTAAATATTTTAGTGTTGGGTGTTGTGGATTTATTAACTGATATTTAATAATATAACATAGATTTGATAGAACCGAGTATAAAAAAGTATATTTTACCATTTCTTATCTTCTTGTAAGCCCATGTTTCCCTTAACAGAGATTTAGGCGCTCTCCCATACAGGGAAGAATTTAAACTATACTAATTTAGTTACACTTATTTTCGTATAGATGTAATTTGAGTGGTCCGTGGTCAGCGTTCCGCCTCATACTGACATGTAGGAAACCAAGGTAGTACTAGGACGGGAAAATTCGGTAAATTTTGCTTAGAGGCCTTTTCATTCAGGCTTAAGGATCTTTTACGAGCCTGAAAATCTTCAGACTCGGGACCCACGGCTTAAAGTCCCTACCGGATGACTTGCTCCTTGGATTTTTCGATCCTAAAAAAATCCATCTGGAACAAAAATATCACAAAGGAAACTAAAATGAAAATTTATAAGAGCATAATGCAGAATATTTTGTCATATGGAGTGAAACTTGGTCTTTGACGGAAGTACAAAAAAATAAAATTAGAACATTTGAATTTGATTATTTTAGAAGAAGCCTCCAAAAAACAAAACAGGATAAAGTAAGAAATTAATTCCTTTGGAGAGAAATGAATGTCGCCACATCTGTTGTTAAGAGGATTGAAAATCAAACGCTTAAATGGTATGGCCATGTACAAAGAATGGAAAATGAAAGATGGACAAAAAATATACACCAATGGTCACCCCCTGGAAGAAATAAACGTGGCAGACCAAGATGGAAATGGAAAACCTACGTCAGAACTATAATGGATGATAGGAATTTGGAAGATGGAGATTGGAATGATACAGATAAATGGAAACTGAAGACGGCAAACCTATAAATGGGGGAAAGCCGAAGAAGAAGAAGAAGAAAATCCATCGATCCCGGCCGGGTCTGAACCCGCGACCCTCGGGACCAGAGGCAAGGAGCATAACCACTAGTCCACCGCGGCTGATTTCTCATAATGTGAAAAATGGTACGTGATGGAGACAAACTAATTTCATATTCTGATTCAGCATAGTGAAGTTAGGGATAATGATATATTAGAATACAAATCCCAGACAAAAACTTAAAATTTGTACATCGGTGTTATTTGTTGATTGAAATATTTTAAAAATAATTTATGGTTTAACTAATGTATGTAGATACTTTGCACATATTTTGAATTTGGTATAGAAAACTGCTCTTTCTTATTTGGTTTATAAAGTGATATATGCTCATTGTTACTTCCCAGTGCCTCAACTTTTTGTTTTCTGCAAGTGGATCCCCCATCGAACTATTGACAAATGAAAGTTTCTTAAACGAAGGCCAATCAAAGTATCATTTACTTGTTTTTATATACCAGATAAATTGTATGAAATCGGATTTTTTGTAATGTTACTGCAAACAGTAGTCGAAACAAAATAAAATCACTTAATGAACACAATGCCATTATTTTAATGTTTTTGTGAATATTTACAAAGGAGACAAATTAACCACTTTATAAACAAAGGATAGTTGTGATAGCTAAATAAATTATTAGAGTAAGTCGATTTTTATAGAGCGTGATTCAAAATTCAAACGAAATCTAAGAATGTGGAAGAGTAGAAATATATTTTGAAACACGGAACTTGTATTCTATATTTCTATATTTTTAGACACATTTCATTCACGTGCTCATTAAAGTGGATACATTAATCATATAACTGAAATAATATTAGACACCAATAAAATATCTATGACTATTTAACTCATGCCACAAATGCTAGTCAATGACCAATCACGTTTCAATGAATGTTGTTTTACAACCAATGGCAGGCGTGTTTCACCTCGCTCTTTATCGATTTCTCTTTATCAGCTCCTGCTTTTGTGATAAAGAAAGCTCCTCCTTTTTAATGTTCTGAACAGGTCAAAGCATTATTTTCCTCCAACAAATACATTGAATATTGCAAATAATGAAAAGATTCCTTGATTTTGCTGAGTTCTTTTACTAAAAAAATAAATGAATAACACGTAATGTTGATTATGATATACAGTTTGATGTGATTCATTATTTCTCCACTTCGGTGCATTCTTACAATATTGCGATCTTATTTGTCAATAAATAATATGATCAAGCAGCAGTGAATGAACATAACCTCACATTTCTGATTTGTTTTCAAACAACGCCGTTTACATCAAATGTATCAATATTTTAAAATCACTATAGTTAAAAAATGATTTGTGAGTGAAAACAGCTTAATTTTATTCGTTAAATAGTCCTAACAAATGCCACTCTTGATTTCCAAATTCCTTAGATAAATTGGAAATCACTCGTGGTATTACTTATTACTATTTAACTCATGCTCCACATGGGAGTCAATGACCAATCACATTTAAATGATTTTTTTTATTTACAATCAATCACAGTCGTGTTTCGCCTAGAATTTACAAACTAAAGTTTATCATAATAAAGAAAGCACCTCCTTTTTAACATTCTGAATAGGTCATAGCATTATTTTGCAGTGACTGACTTTCTAAGAAATACGGCTACCAGATTGTATATATAGTGCATGAATGTCAACACATAGCGCATGCGGGAGTTAATATAAAAAACATTTGTAGCAATTGATTATACTACAAAAAAAAAACACTGTTTGCACTTTTTTAAATGTATTTTTTCCCAGGTAATAACTAATAACATTCCAGAAAGATATAATTCTCATATTTACATCATAGGACATCAGAAATGAATTAATATAAGGTTTGAAGTTTTTCATTTTTTCTCCACTAGAGTGCATTCTTACAATATTGCGTTCCTTTGGCAATAAATAATATGATCTGGTTGCAATGATGAACAAAAGAAGGAAATGAAGCGTACCAATCGTTTCTCATTTGTTTTCAAACATTGCCGTTTTCATTAAATATATAAATATTTTAAAATAACTATATTTAAATATTGATTTGTGAGTAAACAGCTTAATTTTATTCGTTAAATAGTCCTAACAAATGCCACTCTTTATTTCCAAATTCTATAGATAAATTGGAAATCACTCGTGGCATTACTTATGATAATTTAAGTTATTAGGCGGTGACCTATGGGACTTGCGCTGGTTCGGGTCTCCATCAGGAAGACAGATTCACATGGAATTTCGGCCAGATTGGGACCGGTGCCCGCTCAGCATCGTGAGGCATTTGAGTAGCTACAATAAGTAGCGACTCAGGTTGAGAAAATCACCTATAACGGCTGGGGATCCAACATGCTGACCACATGTCACCCCTATTATTATAATGGAAAAATTGAGTATGATATAAATTCATCGCTTTTTTTTGTTTTTTTTTTAAATTCTATTATTAAAATTTATATTTTATTTGTTTGTAACCAATACACAATGGATTATATTTTTGTTTTTTTTAAACTCTTTCTTGTAATTATATTATTTTTGGTCTGGACATCTTACCTCAATATTAATGTTGATTTGTTCTTGGACATGTTTCAAAACAATTCTGTTTTATCTTCAGCTTTCCCAGACTGGTTTTATTTATGTTGCATTATGTTGCACCACCTGGATGTCGATGTCAGCTCCATCCTGTGGTTGGCCAAAGAACCTCCAAACAAGGTCACCCTCCATCGGAATATCAAAATTCATAACTCTGTTTCTGTTCTTCTGAATATAATTTTTTTCCCAAATAGTCAGCTCTTTTGTATTTTCTAACTGTTTTAATAATTTAGTGTCTGAATTTATATTATGTTTTTCAGACCAAACATGAGCAGCAACTGCAGATTTTTCAATTTCTCCATTTTTAATATTTCTTATGTGTTCTTTGGTTCTAATTTTTAGGTTTCTTTTTGTTTTCCCTATATATATAGGGAAAACAAAAATATTAAAAATGGAGAAATTGAAAAATCTGCAGTTGCTGCTCATGTTTGGTCTGAAAAACATAATATAAATTCAGACACTAAATTTTATTAAAACAGTTAGAAAATACAAAAGAGCTGACTATTTGGGAAAAAAATTATATTCAGAAGAACAGAAACAGAGTTATGAATTTTGATATTCCGATGGAGGGTGATCTTGTTTGGAGGTTCTTTGGCCAACCACAGGATGGAGCTGACATCGACATCCAGGTGGTGCAACATAATGCAACATAAATAAAACCAGTCTGGGAAAGCTGACGATAAAACAGAATTGTTTTGAAACATGTCCAAGAATAAATCAACATTAATATTGAGGTAAGATGTCCAGACCAAAAATAATATAATTAAAATAACCTCAAAATATAACTTCCTAAAATTAAATATTAATTTCATCTTTCTTGTAAACCTGTATGTGTCAAACTATCTGATCTACACATTTGGATGTGAGGCCAGCGGCCGGCAGGTAAGCTAAAGGCCTTCTAGGCATGTCACGCCATTGAGTTATAGAATATTCAAAACTCCATTTTAATTAGAATTTCAATTTAAGTCCGATTAAAATACTGTATAACTTAATTGGATTAAAATACTGTATAACTTAATTGGATTAGTCAGTCGTTGAGGTTCAGGGCAGTGTCGTTGCCTCACGGGCTCGGGATCGATTCCTGGTCGGGACAAATTTCCTAGGTGATAAATTGTAAGGTTTTTTTCTCCCCACGTTGAAGACAAATTTCGGAAAATTTTAAGGCCCAAATAATCCCCGAACATTATTTGGGCATCGTAATATCCTCGAATCTACTATACATAAAAAGAAAAAAATACAAAGAAAGTAATAAACTATAATGAATTAATCTATCGCTTATTATACAAGGCATTAGGTAAATATATTGACAAATTTTAAAACCACTTTTATTAAATAGTGAAAAAAACAAATTATTATTATTAAAAAGTAATATTAGTGAGTTGTTTCTGTTATTAATTTTATTTTCAATTTGTTTCTGAAAGATGGTAAAGTTTGGCAGTCTCTGACATAGGGTGGAAGGAAATTCCATGTTCTAGCAAGATAAACTGTAAAATATTTCGAAAAATGCTAATAATTTATTATTAGATTAATTAAATAATCGTTTTAGATCAAATATCCATCTCGACGTTCTGAATTACATTAAAACTTTTCTCAAGTTTCCATGTAACATTTCTAAAAACTGTCATAAAAATGTCAAGGTTTCCCTCGGTGCATCAATCATGACGCGATTACCTCAAAAATACATTAAATCAGAATAAAAAGAAACCTTTTCAGAGAGAACAGATCATCTCCCTCTGGGAATATTAAAAACCTAAAATAAACCCCTTATTACTACACGCCCCTTCATTCTTCATATACCATCTTTTTAACCAATTAGACCAAAGGAACCTACCATTGTTATGGGGCGTTATAGAAATCCCGCAAATTACGTATCACACCCTCCTAATTTTATCATCCCTCCAGCAGTGGACCAAGGGGTAATAAGAGAGAGGCTATGAGGGTACTCTGGATAAAGAAGATGGTTGGAAATAGAAGGGGGAGGCAGACGGTGTGAAGTATATACACCCCTTGGGACTTACATAAGCCCTGGCCGACACCTTAATAGAATGGTAGTAGCATTTTGGTTAAGAGCCCCTTCCTTTCCCTTCCCTGTTTTTGTTCCCTCCTAGAATAGGCATAATATTATTATAACTGGAACTCTTGGTATATACGATATTGCTATAGAAGGCCGATGAGTTAGGCTATAAAAAGATAGAAGGTCGATCCGAATGGAAATAAAAATAATGACGCTAAATAATAAAATGCGAGAACCCTTCCGTAATGGTGATAAAACAAATTCCCTTGCGAGAAATTAGTTTTGATAGAATGTTTTTTCAAGGATAATACAGGATATTTCAAAAGTTAGTTTATAACGTTTTGTCGATGTTGGTAATCAACTTTCATAAGATTCATGATGTGTTCCGTTGAGGTATTATTCAAAATTAAAATATAAAATTATGGAATATTCACCTGAAAGGTCCGTCTCCTCAACTTAATTAGTTATTTAACTGTAGCGCTTTCGGGACTTGTCCCATCATCGGCAGGATTCAAAACTGTTGTTTCATTGAAGACCTGGTAGAGGGGGTTACATGTATTGTGAGCTGCTTTCATGATTTCCATCTCTTCGAGTACTCTTCCAGCGAAGAAAAACGTACTCGAAGAGATGGAAATCATGAAAACAGCTCACAACATCGACAATCTGATAAATGAAAACGAACCCAATACATGTAACCCCCTCTACCAGATCTTCAGTGAAACACCAGTTTTGAATCCTGCCGATGATGGGACAAGTCCCGAAAGCGCTACAGTTAAATAACTAATTAAGTTGAGGAGACAGACCTTTCAGGTGAATATCCCACAATGTTAGTAATCTAATAGTTACGATATCCGATTGGGTCAATGCATTTTTTAGGACATAAAAACATCTGTAGAACATTTGTTAGTTTTTTTTTTGCATCTGAATCCTTTACTATTAACTAACTAATTGGCACTATCGAACTCGTAGGTTTATGGCCGTGAAGAATTAAGCACTCCATACATCCCTATCCTATATAATCTACTTCCCTCAAATCATGATATATTCTCCCACCTCATTCTTGGTCTACCGACTGGGCGTTTTCCCTCGAGTTTTCCTACAAGAAACTTAAATACACATCTGCCATATGTCCTGCCCACCTCAGTCAACGAGACTTAAATGTTCTTATTATATCTGGATTCCTAAAAAGACCAAGTAGTTCACTGTTACGTAGTCTTCTTCACTCGCTTGTCTGTTCATCTCTTTGGTCCAAAAATGTTCCTAAGAACTTTATTAGCATCCATATAATGTCACTGGTGAAATAACAGTTTTATATATTTTCAGTTTTAACGTTTTTTGAAAGGAGTTGGGACAACAAGAGTCCCTGTAATGCGTCATAGCATGCCTTTCCAGAGTTGAGCACGTATTTAATTTCTTCATCATCATCATCAACAACAATCACGGATTAAGTCCATGCGGCTTGTTCCTGTCTCATAAATTCTCATTCAAAAGTTGGATCCATCTCTTCTTCGGTCTACCAACATTCCTGCGTCCTTTTGATTTGTATTTAAGTATAATTTTGGGAATGCGATCATCTTCCATTCTTTGAACATGTTCTTTCACATTTTTTTCTAGATTATTTTATTCTATCTAAGAGTTTAAAAATATTTAGCTCAATTCTAATATCTTCACATCTTCTCTTATCTAGAAGTTTGCAACCAGCCATACTTAATTTCTTTGTGCATTTTATTATTATTTGCGATTACACTGTCAACATGACATTTGTCTCATGAGTAACAATAGTTGTACTCAATGCCGTTTTTTATCGTGTTTTCAAATATGTATTCGGAATTTCTCCATCACCCACAGTTTTTTTATTTTAATTTCAATTAACGGATTTAAATAATTATATTTTAATAAACATTTTTTCGTCCATTTGTCCATTGTAAAAACAGACGGGGAACAATTTCATCAGGAGATTTCAGTTATAGAAAAGAGATATCATGGCAAATGGAATCCTAATATGCTGGCCGATTATGGTTGGACCATCAAGAGGGATGCTCCACAGGAGAAATATAGCAGAAAATCGCCAAATTACTTTGTAGGTGAGTCCGAATGTTTGAAAATTGTGTAGTTACGAATATAGAAAATATTAAAATGTTTGAAATTATAAATGCCTGTCTTTCGGAAACCTTGCGTGATGTAGAAAAACCGATATCATATTTGAATTCAGGAGAACAAATACTATCAGAATCACATATTATTCTTCCTGAGACAAAAAAAAGTTTATTTTTTGTTGCTCAGTGTTATTGTTCCCAAGTATTTGAAGTCAGTCACTTCTTCACAATTTTCCTCATTTGTCATTAGCTGTCCATTTCCATTATGTAATGTACATATTTCTATGTGTGACCATATATTTAATTTTATTGATATTTACTTCCAGTCCGAATTTCTAGGCGTTAATAGTATGTGCGTGTTGGCCTTTAGTATCTCCTCACTATCGCCCAATAGTACTGCTAAGATTAATGAGTACGATTTTAGTTGTCGTCTTCTTCTTCTTCTTCACTCAAGGACTAGGCAAATTGCCTGTTCCTCCTCACAGTTGTTCTGTCCATCTTTTCACTGGCCTTCCTACATTCCTTGAAGCTCTTGGCTTGTAGTTGAATTCTGCTCTTGGTAATCTTGTTACATTCATTCTTTCCACATGTGTAAACCATTTCTCTCTATATTCTCTGATTTTCTCATCCAATGGATATATATTTAACTCTGTTCTTATATCTTCAATCCTTATCCGATCCCAATCTTGTGTAGCCTTTTGTTCTTCTAAGGAAGTTCATTTCTGCGCTTTATGTTCTACTTTGCAATTTTTTCGTCATTACGCAAGTTTCGCTCCCATAAAGTAATGCAGGAACTGCCAATGTTTTAAAAAACTTCAATCTAATATCTCTTCTTGTCTTATTCTTTAATGTTTTATGTATAGTTCCGCATATCATTTGAAATTTCGGTAGTTTCATATGTCTGTCTCTTTCAGTTTTTGTGTTTATAGTAAAATTACAACCCTAATAATTAACATTTGGTACTTGTTCCAGAGGTTTGTTGTCTATTACGATTTTTGATCTTATATGATCGTTTCCCCAAAATGTCATTATTTTTGTTTTTTCTTTTGATATTTTGAAATTATATTCTTGGTATACGTAATATAGTTGTATTAGCTGTTTTATGTGAATAGCCTGCAAGAATACATTCATTTCATATTATGCTCGTAATGAGTTGATATGGCACAAAATTAATCACAATATACTGTCTTCTTATAAGGGAACTGTCAACCATTGCATACCTCGAAATTTCTCGCAGAGAAGCGTTGTGATATACCAAGTCATGTCAAAAAAATATGTACCTTTTATAACTGCATGACATTAAAATCCAGGGCCAAATCTCTCATTTAAACTAAAGGGAAGTAATACAAATCCTGACTTGGTGATTTGGATAACCCTGAAGAACTCGCTCGCCGCCTCATGCCATACACCACTCCGCTTTACACGCACAAGGAATAAACTATTTGCCTAACCGGACTCTACTCTTTGTGCCATTTAAACACATTCTAATAAGTCTAACTATTATTTTCTGTCCAGCTTAAGAAAGACACTTCAGGAAAACAAATGGGCGGGTAATCCGCGAAGCTCATGATTTCTGCAGTTACTGCGATTCGTTCATGACCAAAGCACAGTTCAGCGGAAGCGAAAAATTAGATCATGTACTCGATTAATATGATTACGTATTTAAAGCTATTTACATTAACTGTAGTTGATCAGAGTACAGTATATACCTACATATTTCTTCGAAGGCCCGAGACTAACAGAAATCGCATTTTTTTTAACCGAATGATACTTGAGGGGATGTTGAATGTAATTTACAAATATGGCGGCTGTCGGGTAGTTTATGTTAACTCGGCGATAAAATGTGTGATCAAAATTATTAGAAGCACCATGGGAAATTGTTAAAGAGAGGTGAAAAACGGTGTTAAATGTATTTTGTAAGTTTATGGAGCATAATCCTGGCACTATAGTGAACGATATAGCGCATCAATTTATCGGCTTGTAACAAACAGCCGACAGAGTCTGCCTGCACTCTCACGCGTGCTGCGCGGAGTAATACATTCGGAAGTTAAATGTCAAAGTGTGCTTCTTACGTTGGGCAGAGAATAGGAATTCCGATGTTCAGGAGGATACTATATAACTTCTCCTTCTTAAATGAATCGTATACCGTCTTGAATTTAAATATATGTCATGCACAGTGTCATAATACCCCCATTTATTTTGTGAATCTCTCGTATACTAAATAATTTGATGTATTGAAGACCTATTTCTTCTAAATTCCCATTGATAAACTCATATTACGTCGTCAAAAGGTATAGGGAATAAGTCTGGAATAGATTAATATGTTTGTTAGAAATTTGTATGAAGTTGCAAGCAAGGGGATGTCCCTGTAGCTTTTACAACAATTTTTCTCTCCTTTCTTATAGATTAGTATGACTATTTAACAAATCCGAGTTAATGACCAATCACGTTTCATTAAATTTTGTTTTACAACCAATGAGAGTCGTGTGTCACCTCGATATTTATCTACTTCTGTTTATCGTATTAAAGAAAGCTCCACCTTTTTTAATATTCTGAACAGATCAGATCATTATTTTGCAGTGACTGACTCTCGAACAAATACGTTGAATATAGCAAATAATGAATATATTCCTTCGAACTACACATTTGATAATTGTGATTCAATAATTGTGTTTTGAAATAATGATTTTACGGAGTTGTTTCCTAAAAAACAATTAATAACCTATAATGTTCGTTATAATATACAGTTTGATGTGTTCCATTTTTTCTCCACTAGGGTGCATTCTTACAATATTGCGATCCTATTTGACAATAAATAATATGATCGTGTTGCACTGGATGAATAAAAGTATTTCTCATTTGTTTTCAAACATCGCCGTTTACATTAAATATATACATATTTTATAGAGTTTATTTAAACAATGATTTGTGAGTAAACATCTTAATTTTATTCGATATATAGTCCTAACAAATGTCCTTATTGATTTCCAAATCTTCTAGATAAATTTGGAAATCACTCGTTACAATACTTATGATAATCGATTCTTTCCATTCATACAAAATAATTTATTTTTCACAAATCATGCTAAGTAACCGATGTATCTTGTCCATTAACTTTTCTCCCCCAGGTTTTATCAGTTCTGCTGGGATCCCACCTGAACCAGATACTTTTTACATCTTTAATATCTCTATCGTTATTTCAATTTCTCCCACGCCATAGCCGAGTCTTTAAGGCAAGATGCCTTGGCGCAGAGCTAAGGGACTTGCGCTGTTTCGAGTCTCCATGGGGAAGATATTTTCTCATGGCATTTCAGTCGGTATGCGACAGGTGCCCACTCAGCATCGTGAGGTATTTGGGTAGCTACAATAAGTAGTGACTCCAGGTTGAGAAAACCAGCTTTAACCCTTAAATTCGTAATGTATCCTTTTGGATACATCAGTTGGTTTAATTAATTTAATATTTTAAATAAATCAGAAGTAAACGAACAAAAAGAAACCACTTAAATGTGTGTCTAATTATACAATATACCTAATAATAACATTTACACAAGATTCCGTTTTCAATGCGGTCCGCCACATTCAAATAACTAACAGAAGAAATTTGTGTTAAATTAAACCACTCAAAATTGTACACCAAAAGCTAGAGAGGGTGCGTCATGCCTAGTCACATGTCTTCTAAAGGCTTCAACTTTCTAATATAAATCAACAAGTAAATTAATTCAATTCAACAAGGATCTGATGAAAGGCTTTCTAATGTCCAACCATTGGGCCTTTGCTTGTCGATGTACGGCTGGTTATTATAAGCATTGGATAAATCACTCGCTATTATCGACGAACATATATATATCAAAAGGGCTAAAGAGGGTATATGTAAATCCCTAAAGTATCCGGAGGTTGGTTTCATGAACTACTGATTCCGTTCTCAGCTGTCGAGGATGCTTCCAGGAAACTGGATGTTTCCTTGACGGGCTAGGGGAGGGGATGTATGTTGGAGAGGGAATTCAACTTCCAACACATAGAAAGTAAGTAAGTTTTGCCAATTTAAGGGTTAACAGCTGGGGGATCCGACATGCTGGCACCATGTCACCCCTATATTGGCTAGATGACTGTGTACCTCAGTGATTAGAACATATGGATGTGAGGCCAAGGGCCGTGGAATTACTTCAACCTCTAAAGCACTTAACTGTGTGACTAATATTTTGCTAAATGTAAATATAAAGTTTCTAGAAAATGCCATGTCGGATTAACAACTGGCCATTCGAAGTGTACTCTGAGAGGGAACGCAATTTAAGTTGAATGACTAGACACGGTTACTGTTGTAGTGTTCCGAGAAACCAATAATTCAAGGATTGCTCTCATGTTAAACGTAATTTTATTCTCTTTTGGAACATGAATAATTTCGCTAGAATATACATCAGCTTTTTAGAGGGAGGTAAATTATTCGGAGAACCCGGCCGGAATCGATGAATATTTTTAGGTCGGAAAAATGCATTGAGCAAGTCCTGCGGGAGGGATTTTAAGTCGTGGGTCCCGATTCTGAAGATTTCCAGGCTCGTAAAAGATCCTTAAGCCTAAATAAAATGACATCTCAACATCTTAGTAATACCTTAGTTGCCTGCTAGATGTATCATTCAGTTGGTATGTTGACCGCATGCAATTCATGACATCTATGGTCAACCACTGTGGTCTCGAGGTAACGTGCTGCCTTGTCACGCAGCGGGCCCGGGTTCGATTCCCGGTCGGGACAGGCTCCTGGGTAAGGTCTTTTTCGGGGTTTTTCCTCGCCTGTAAGACATGTCAGAAAGCTATAGGGCCCAAAGGTCCCCGAAAATCACCCGGCCATCATCATCATCTTTATCATTATCATCATCATCATCATCCTTCACCAGTGTGGAAAGCAACGGGAAGCTACCACACCTATAATTCCCTAGTAAATCTGCAAAGCATAGCATGAAAATGCTATGATTGCAGTGAAAGACCTTGCCCTCGGGCAGAATTACTATAGATGAATGGAAAAATCCATCCATCCATAGTAATTCTGCCCGAGGGCAGGTCTTTAACTGCAATCATAGCATTTTCATGCTATGCTTTGCAGATTTACTAGGGAATTATAGGTGTGGTAGCTTCCCGTTACTTTCCACACTGGCGAAGGATGATGATGAAGATAATGATAAAGCTGATGGCCATATGATTTCGGGAACCGTTTCGGCCTTAAACTTTTCCTGACATTTGTCTTCCAGATGAGGAAAAACCCCGATAAAAACCGCACCCAGAAAAACTGTCCCGACCGGGGATCGAACCCGGGCCCCCTGTGTGACAAGGCAGCACGCTACCTCGAGACCACAGCGGTGAACAATAGGCAAATAAGTTAACTAAATTAACTTGGTCTGGTAACTCCTAATAAAGGAGAGGCTATGGCTCAACATTGGACTAGGCCATTATAGGTAGATAGAAACTATACAGTGTGAAGTTGGAAAACATTAGCTCAGGAAAGCGGCCATGTACCTACAGGTTCGATAGTGTCAATTAGTTAGTTTCAATTATATATCAACTTGAATAAATTGAAGTGATATTTTTAATAATCAACATACTGGCATTATCTAATCCGAAAATTGATGGCAGCGTGAACCTAAGCTCTCCATATATCTCTATCCTGAGGTAATGTTTTTAAATCTTCCCCTGTATAATTCATCTACCTCAAATCTTGGTTGGTTATTCTCCCATCTCATTCTTGACATAACTTCTGGGCTCCTTTTTCTCTGGTTTTCCTACAATATGTTTCCTTTGCCCTCTTTCATTCTCCATTCGTGTCCTTTTTCATCGCAATCACAGATTTAACTGTTATTTTTACATCTGGTTTCCCATAAAGATCATATATCTCACTGTTTAATAAACTTCTATATTCGTCTTTAATTCTCCAAAAATTGTCTTATGATTTTTTTTTTCAGATACTCCATGTCCTTATGTGGTCACAGAAGTATATTTGTAATCCAAAATAATAAAAATCCCTATCCCGATACGTCGTGCCACTATAAGCCCGAGATGACGTTTGGAATATAGACCTAAATGTATCTAAAATTTGAGAGGTTAAAGTACAGCGGAGAAAAATAAGACAGGGCTGACATCTATAAAAACTGGGAGCCTTAACCTCCTACTACCCCAAGGGTCTCCTATGGTCTGTAGTGAGATCACTTTATATCTGCATAATAATAATAATGTTAATAATAATAATAATAATAATAATAATAATAATAATAATGGAAGCTTCTTGTAGGAAAACCAGAGGGATAACACCCAGTTGGTAGACTAAGAATGAGGTGAGAGAATAACATTAACTATAATTTGAGGGAAGTAGATTATAGAGGGAATTATTGGAAAACATTAGCTGAGGATAGGGATCTATGGAGATCTTATGTCCGCGCGGCCATGAACCTATGGGTTCGATAGTGTCAGTGAGTTAGTTACTTAGAGTTAGTTAATACTAATAATATCCTATCTGTAAACCACCCTGTACTAGGAAGCCTTTGCCCGCATCGGGATGTTAATGGGCTATTTATAATAATAATAATAATAATAATAATAATAATAATAATAAGCATAATAATAATCATAATAATATTATTAATAATTTCTAATAATATTAATGATGGTAATTATAATAGTAATAATATTAATACAACATTTTGATTCAGGCCTATTTTACGAACTCTTTGTGAGATTTTCTCGTCAGCAATTCTTGTGCCTTTTGGTATGTACTGCATTATGGATTTAAGAATTCTAGAAGAATTCTATCATCTCTGGATGTTGTCGCCAATTGTTTGAGTTTTTTTTCTCCATTCTATTAATTCTCATCTTATAGGTACTTTTTACATGCCACACACCACCCGGGCCTTACAGAGGCACGACCTATCGGGAGAGGGCCTATGTATTACGCACATACATTTTTGACCATATAAGTAGCTATATGGAGTGCATGAATGAGAGATCAACTCAATGGCAAGGTTTCCTCCGTGATAATAAGACGAAGTATACCAATCACACACTCATTAATTCTAAACATGGCGAATGTAATAATGATGATTATGATGGCCGAATGATGGGGGCATAATTTGGGCCTTAAAATTAACGCGAAAAAATCTTTCATAGCTTTTATGATAGCAATAATACTGCTACTGCTAACAACAACAACAACAACAATAATAATAATAATAATAATAATAATAATAATAATAATAATAATAATAATAATAATAATAATAATAATAATAATAATAATAGATAGATAGATAGATAGATAGATAGATAGATAGATAGATAGATAGATAGATAGATAGATAGATAGATAGATAGATAGATCGATAGATAGATCATCGGTTGATTAATGTCTTTGATATCGTCCGATTCCCAATAGCCAGTTTTGTTGGTCCATCCAATCTCCTGGTTGTAGATGACTCCAGGAGGTTTTACGTCTTCCACTGCCTGGTCTTCCCTCAGGTTTCCATTCCAAAACAGATTTTGGTAGCCGATCCTCTTCTATTCGCTGGACATGTCCGTACCATCTTAATTGCTGAGTTTTAATATCATCTAAAATAATGTCTTCAATCTTCATTTTCTCCCTTATAACTGAGTTCCTATTTTTTTTCTCTTCTTGAAATTCTTACTGTCCTCCGTATAAAATTCATATCTGTTGCCGAAAGATACTTATTTGTTTTAGTTGTTAATGGCCAAAGTTCTGCTCCATTAGTAATGATGATTTTAATAATTATATAATATAGGCCTATATTCATTTTATATAATAATAATAATAATAATAATAATAATAACAATAAACTAGAATAATGTGTATCTACATTAAACAAACAAGTATCGTTATAATAGTTTATAAACTTTGTTTGTTTATTTATTTAGTTCTCCTGTATGAAAGTATTTGCAGAATACTTTCATAATTAATGAGAGTTTCTTGCATGAAGTTTTAATTTTTAGCCTAGGGATGCTATTTCATATTCCAAGAACAATATTACTCTAATGTATACTGTATGTCTTTTCGCAGGTATTCCAATCTTACTTTTAAGAATATTCTATACAAGCTTAAGCAAATGGATTAAAATAAAATATTATTTCGGAGAAAATCTTAGAAATGAAAGTTTATTAAAACTGTAAACATCAAATAAATATTTAATTTAATAAATCAACAAATAATTATACAGTGCTGACATTACTCGGAATAAATATTCTTACCTAGTTACATTTGTATTGCAAACAAAATGTTTCTATACAGATAATTAATTACACTGGTCAACATGCTTTTTGTCCCATGATTACCAATAGTTGTACTTTTTTTCGTGTTTTCGAATATGTATTCAGAATTTCTCCATCACCCACAGTTTTTTATATCAATTTCAATTAATGGATTTAAATAATTATTTTTTTATTAAACGTTTTTCGTCCATTTGTCCATTGTAAAATAAAACCTAATGAGCTAACTCAAATGGTTTCAGCTATGGAAAAGAGATATCAAGGTAAATGGAATCCTAATATCCTCGCCGATTATTGTTGGACCATCAAGAGGGATGCTCCACAGGCGTAATTCAGCAGAAAATCGTCATTTCTTACTTTCTAGGCGAGTCTGAATGTTCGAATATTGTGTAGTTACGAATGTAGAAAATATTAAAGTGTTTGCAATTATAAATTTCTGTCTGTCGGAAACCTTGCGCGATGGAGAAAAACCGATATCACATTTGAATTCAGGAGAAAAAATACTATCAGAATCACATATTTTTCTTTCTGAGACAAAAAAAGAAAAGTTCACTTTTTGTTGATCAGTGTTATCAATGCATTGGTTGGTGTCTAATGTACGACATATAATACTAAAATCAATGGTAGGACTAATATTTTTATGACCTAAAAAGCACCGAAATATGCAGTTATGACCTAAAATTTACAAAATGTACATTGTAACATAAAAAAGACCTAATAATATTATAATAATGTAATAATTTCTATTGTAAAATCAATTCGTAAATCAGTTTATGACAATTAACTATTTATTTAAGAATAAAATGAAAATGAGAAGGAAGCTAAAGTATGGAATTTAAAACTGCAGCATGCTTTTTAATTTAATAAAATTATCTGTAGCTACCTGCTGTCGCGAGACAATACATACATATTTCCTCAGGTATATACACAAGGGAAAAGTTCATGCTGTGAATTGAAACAAAATCGGAGAGTAGGCTAGATTACAAGAAACAAAATTATGAGAAATTTAAGACGGAAGAAAAAATTGTACGATAAAAGTTCTTTAATTCTTAAAAGAGTGAAAATATGACTAATATGGCCAATAAATTGTTATAATATGCTATCTCGTATATAACCTAAATGGCCAAATATGCATAAATATGACTTAAAGTATTTTAATTCAATTACAGTAGTTTTTGTATAAAAATCATATATATGAGTATAATACATATATAAGAAAAATAAGTGTTTGAATTGGATTCGCCTGGTAGTGTAATGGATATCACGCTGAGGTACAGACTCAGAGATCCGGGTTCGAATCCCGTCCAGGCATTTATTTTTCTTATCATACCATATATATATATATATATATATATATCTGGCCATCATCGTCATCCTTATCATTATCATCATCATCCTTCACCCGTGTGGAAAGCAACAGGAAGTTACCACAACAATAATTCCCTAATAAAGCTGCAAAGCACAGCATGAAAATGCTATGACTGTAGTGAAAGACCTGTCCTTGGACATAACACTATAGAATATATTATATTTAAGAAACATATCACTCTTACCAAAAACATATATATGCTATATCACAAAATCCCTAATCCTAGACATTAGCATTATTGCTCTCCAGTAGTTTGAGGTTTAGGATATTTCGTGTTTGACGGCTGCAGAGTAGTTGAGATGTTCATTAATTTATTCCTCTGAGTGACTACTTAGAATGCTCCTTGATGAAGACACTATATTAATATTGTGTAGGTATTTAGTAGGGTAGTCATGACCCATAAGTTAATCTGACAGCTACCTTCCGTGGAAGTTCTGATATGGTGTTGGAATTGTGACACAGATACAGTCCCATCTTTTGAGTATGATTGAAATCTATTGTTTATGCACTTGGTTTATTTTATGAGCAGTTTAGCTAAACTATAAGATATACTCAATGTTTTAAAATACATTATGAAACTCCGTTGAGGTTACTGTGTTAAAGTTTTAATAATTATATAACAGTACCTGATATCTCAGTCGCCCTCAATAATTTGCAATGTTTTTATAGGAGGCCTTTCGATAGCTTATGTGCCATCTTCTGCTTTCATTTTGGTACTGACTGTTTTTGGTAATTATTTTGTACAAAGGGTTTATGCTGAACGAGAACATACCCAGCATAAACCCTCTGTACAAAATAATTACCAACAACAGGCAGTACCAAAATGAAAGCAGAAGATGATACATAAGTTATCGAAAGGCCTCCTATGAAACAACACTGCAAATTATTGAGGACCACTGAGATATCAGGTACTGTTATACAATTATTAAAACTTTAATAAGATATACTGTTGGTTTGAATGTTTGTGATTGTGTTATCAGGGTACTTTTATCCTCAAGGAAATCAGAGTTTCGTTGCGTGAGAATCCAAATGTGATAGAATTTGCTACATTAACAATCTTATCCCTTTGGGATAAAATCTGAAATTGGATAGTAATGGGAAAGACATATGGTTTTAATTGAGATTGGACGAGGGGAATTACATTACCACTTAAATACGTTCACTAAATAATCTTCTTCTTCTTCTTCTACTACAATGTTTAGGCTATGCAGCCTGTTCCGGCGAAGTTAAAAGTGGAGTCCATCTTCTACGTGGTCGGCCTACATCTCTTGTTCCTCTGGCATTATACAGGAAGGTTCTTTTTGGAATTCTTTCGTTGTTCATTCTTATTATTTTCGCTGATTTTATCTTCAATTTTATATATATATATATATATATATATATATATATATATATATATATATATAATTCTTCTCGTATAGTTTCTTTCCTTATTCTATCCGCTCTTGTGCATCCTTTCACATTACATAAAAACAGCATTTCCGCAGTCAGTATCCTGCTTTTATCCCTTAATTTCATTACCCAATTTTCACTTCCATACAACAACAAAGGAACAGCCATTGTTTTATATAATTTAAGTTTCGTATCTTTCCTTGTTTTCCGACCTAAGGTTCTTTTTGTGGTTCCACAAATAGCCTGAAATTTATTTACTTTATTTTCTATATCTTTTTCGCTAAATAATAAAATAAATATCCTCAACTCGTGTCCAACTCAGGGTCCGGTCAAGGGATGAGATGAGACGAAGCCCCCTATATGGAGGTCTGTGAATTACAAGGGTGCCGGCCAAGCACGCCTGACCCACCATTACGGGGACGATGAATGAAATGAAACGAAATGGATGAGATGAGTATGGAGGAACGGTGGAATGAAATTGTGGCAGGAGAAAACAGACGAAACCCCCGAGAAAATCCTGCCCAAACTCCGTTTCTTCCTCACGAAACCCACATTGAGTGGACGAGACTCGATTTCGGGATCCCAGAGCAGCGGTGACAAACGAGCGTCTAACCACTTGCGCCACGGACCGCCGTTCACCAAATAATCCATCCATAGTAATTCTGCCCGAAGCAGGTCCTTCACTGCTATCATGGCATTTTCATGCAGCTTTACTAGGGAATTGTAGGTGTGGTAACTTCCCGTTGCTTTCCACACCGGTAAAGGATGATGATGATGATGATGATGATAAGGATGATGATGATGGCCATATGATTTCGGGGACCGTTTGGGCCTTAAAGTTTTCCTGACATTTGTCTTACAGGTGAGGAAAAACCCCGATAAAAACCTCACCCAGAAAAACTGCCCCGACCGGGGATCGAACCCGAGCCCGCTGCGTGACAAGACTGCACGCTACCTCGAGACCACAGCGGTGGACTCACTAAATAATAAAGTAAAGTAAAGTGATCCCACAATAGACCCGGAGGCCCTTGGGGTAGTAGGAGGTTAAGGCTCCCACATTTTCTAGACAATCGGCACTTTATGCCAGCCGGGTTGTCAGCCCTGCGTGACGGCCGCCTTTACCCCCACAACAAGCGTCTGGTACTCATTTCCGTTAGAGGGTGAGTCGACCCCAGGGCCATAGTGCCGCCAGAGGGTTTGGGTCAGTTTAAAAATCCTGACCCCCAACGGGACTTGAACCCTCAAACCTCTGGCTTGTAGCTCAGTGCCTTAACCACTACGCTACGGCGTGCCCCTACTCTCTAAATAATAAGGGACATAAATAATATTTTAAACCGTATAATTTAATTGATTATTATTCCCCATTTCACTCTTTATTTGTTAGCCTTCATATTTAAAATTGATGGTAATTTTCGTTAGCTTAATTAGAGAATTGAAACTCTTGTAGGAAAGCTAGGCTAATACATATGCTAATAATGAGGTGGGAGAATAACATTAACCATGATTTCAGGGAGATGAATTTTACAGGGAATGACTGGAAACATTGAATGGAGAAGACTACATAACAATGAACTACGTGGTCTTTATAGGAAGTCAGATAAAATAAGAACAGTTAGGTCTCGTAGACTGCGATAATGAGGTGGGAGAATAACATTAACCATGATTTCAGGGAGATGAATTTTACAGGGAATGACTGGAAACATTGAATGGAGAAGACTACATAACAATGAACTACATGGTCTTTATAGGAAGTCAGATAAAATAAGAACAGTTAAGTCTCGTAGACTGCGATAATGAGGTGGGAGAATAACATTAACCATGATTTCAGGGAGATGAATTTTACAGGGAATGACTGGAAACATTGAATGGAGAAGACTACATAACAATGAACTACATGGTCTTTATAGGAAGTCAGATAAAATAAGAACAGTTAAGTCTCGTAGACTGCGATAATGAGGTGGGAGAATAACATTAACCATGATTTCAGGGAGATGAATTGTACAGGGAATGACTGGAAACATTGAATGGAGAAGACTACATAACAATGAACTACATGGTCTTTATAGGAAGTCAGATAAAATAAGAACAGTTAAGTCTCGTAGACTGCGATAATGAGGTGGGAGAATAACATTAACCATGATTTCAGGGAGATGAATTTTACAGGGAATGACTGGAAACATTGAATGAGAAAGACTACATAACAATGAACTACATGGTCTTTATAGGAAGTCAGATAAAATAAGAACAGTTAAGTCTCGTAGACTGCGATAATGAGGTGGGAGAATAACATTAACCATGATTTCAGGGAGATGAATTTTATAGGGAATGACTGGAAACATTGAATGGAGAAGACTACATAACAATGAACTACATGGTCTTTATAGGAAGTCAGATAAAATAAGAACAGTTAAGTCTCGTAGACTGCGATAATGAGGTGGGAGAATAACATTAACCATGATTTCAGGGAGATGAATTTTACAGGGAATGACTGGAAACATTGAATGGAGAAGACTATATAACAATGAACTACATGGTCTTTATAGGAAGTCAGATAAAATAAGAACAGTTAAGTCTCGTAGACTGCGATAATGAGGTGGGAGAATAACATTAACCATGATTTCAGGGAGATGAATTTTACAGGGAATGACTGGAAACATTGAATGGAGAAGACTACATAACAATGAACTACATGGTCTTTATAGGAAGTCAGATAAAATAAGAACATTTAAGTCTCGTAGACTGCGATAATGAGGTGGGAGAATAACATTAACCATGATTTCAGGGAGATGAATTTTACAGGGAATGACTGGAAACATTGAATGGAGAAGACTACATAACAATGAACTACATGGTCTTTATAGGAAGTCAGATAAAATAAGAACAGTTAAGTCTCGTAGACTGCGATGGGCAGGACATGTTGCACGTATGGGGAATGAAAGACTTACATGGAAGCTTCTTGTAGATAAGCCAGAGGGAAAACGTCCAGTTGGTAGACCAAGAATGAGGTGGGAGAATTACATTAACTATGATTTGAGGGAAGTAGATTATACAGGGAATGATTGGAAAACATTAGCTCAGGTTAGGGATGTATGGAGAACTTATGTCCGCGCGGCCATTAACCTACGGGTTCGATAGTGCCAGTGAGTAAAGAGGTATGACTGGAAACATAGCTCGGGGTATCAATGTTATGGATATATTTTGTCCGTGAGCCATGAACCATCAGGTTCGATAGTGACAGTGAGTTAATTAGTTAAATGGAGAGACAAAATTACAACTGAGGCGAGATTTCAACCCAAGGTCTCTCTAGTTATGCAGGTTATTTTTCTAATGTTATGTTAATCAAAACCTTGTCTTTCTTTCTTTTTTTTTTTCTTTTCCATCTGTAGGTACTTTTACATTCCCGACGACACTAGGGCCTAAGAAGTACACGACCTATGATGAGAGGATATTAAACTCTGGTTCACATAATATTTTTGACCACACAAGAACATGGAGATCCTGTCTGGATGAGTGATCAGTGAAATATCACGACTACTTGCGAAACAACACGAACATTTAACACAAGAAATGCCATTCACTCATACATTTCTACACAAGTATGTTATCAATAATTGTGATAGCAGATGGTGTTCGGTGACTATTTGGACCATAAACGTTCCTGAAATTTATCTTAGGAGTGAGGAAGATCCTACCTAGAAAATAAATAAGTTTATTTATTCATTCAGGATTGTTTCTTTCTATTATTTACACAGGTATCCTCCATCAAAATATACATTTTTCTTCCACACTTCCCGATCTTGTGTGTTTGCTTCTGTCATATTTCTCTTCATCATGTTGTCTGGAATTCCCTTTATTCACGTTGGCTTTGATCTACTACGTTTCCCTTTTCCAGGAGGTATCCATTTTAATACTTCATAAATAATAAATAAATAAAATAAAATAAAAATAAAAAACCTCACCCAAGAAATTTTTCACGGCCGGGGAGAGAACACAGGCCCGCTGCATTTGAGGTAATGACGATTTACCACTCGATCGCAGCGATTGACTAACGCTTAGTCTGGAAGCATTAACTCCCAATAATGAATGTGATTGTCTGATGAAAAGTAAATAGATGACAAATGAACTACATGGTCTTTATAAGAAGCCAGATCTAATAAGAACAGTTAAGTCTCGTAGACTGCGATGGTCAAGACATGTGGCACGAGTTCGGAATGAAAGGCGTCCGTAGAAGCTTCTTTAGGAAAGCCTGAGGGAAAACGCCCAATCGGTAGACCAAGAATGAAGTGGGAGAATAACATTAACTATTATTTGAGGGAAGTAGATTATACAGGGATGATTGGAAAACATTAGCTCAGGATAGGGATGTATGGAGAGCTTATGCCCGTGCGACCATGAACCTATGGGTTCGATGGTGCCAGTGAGTTAATTAGTTAAAAATGTGATAAATTATGAGTTCATGCAGATTCCACCTGTATAATTACTATTTCCATAGTCTAATTTTATGTCACGAATATTATTTGTATAAAATACAAAATAACTATGTCTTCTGAATTATTCTTTATAAATTAATAATGTTTAGCAATTCTCTTCTATTGTAGATAAATTATACAAGGAAGAAATGGAAAAGAACTTGCAACCATCTGAGCGGTGCGGCCGTGGGTCATGAACTGGAGAAAATTGATAAGCGCGAAAAAAGGTAAGTACGCATAAATAATTCTTATACCGACAGTTAGTACATAGATATTTTGTTTTCAACGCCAGAAACATAAGAGTGTGTATGTGTCTAACAATTTCTAAGAAGTAACCCTCACTGCTAAGTACGTTTTGCAAATATTATTCTGTATAATCCAAAGCCACGTGATAAATTACATATATTCTTTGGGACATGTTTGAATTTGAAGGAACATCTCCATTTTTAATACCACCTATTGTATGTATTGAAACACTTAGAAACATAATTCGACCAGGAAATTTAGCTGCATTTACTAGCCCGTATTTATTAATGTGGTTTAATGTTTTATTACGTCATCTTCAAAGTGTCTATTGTTTCGCGTTTTTATATAGGCCTACGTAAGATCTCTGTGCAGAGTTCTATTGTATTACTTTACATAATAACTTATTATGCCTCTTAATTCTGAGATTAATGTTCAATTAGCCAGCTTTATTAGTCTATAGTGAACTTTTCTGTATTTAGAAGTACGTAACTGGCAGAATATGAGAACTGGCACTGTAGATATAAAATGTAACAACCCCTTCCTCTACAACTCTCTAGCAATGGAGTTTGGAAAGTTAAATGTATATATAAACATCAACTGAAGTTGAAATTCACGAATTCATTACAGATTGAAAAGTTGTTTCGGCGAAGGGTTTTAATTAGATTTCCGATAAACTTATCCAGATGCCAAGATAACTTGTTAAGTTGGTAGATGAATTGCTGGGCTGTTGGAAAGGGTTGGAGAAAGAGAGTTGTCGACGGAAAGATGGGCAAATTAGTGGAATTCATTCAAAATACTTCGGACTTTTCCTTTAATTTCATGAATCTTGCTCTTGTCCTTTCATTTCTCTCTGCTTTCGTGTTTGTAACCTTTAGTAATTATACAATTAATTCGTTCTACGCTTCAAATAGTTTATTTAATTCGAATATTAATTATTAGGTTTGTGCTTATATTTATGCCATCCATTTGTTTAAGACATGTCTTCGCGGAGTGCAACGAGACTTGCACTGATTCAGATTAGATTAGATTAGATTAGATTTATTTAGCCTGGTGGAGTTAAGGCCATGTCGCCTTCTCTTCCACTCACCAGGACAAACATATACTACATCAGAATATAACAATCTGAATTAACTCTAATATTAAATTCTAAATAAAAACTTGATCAAAAAGATAATATCTATTATATTACGATCTATAATACAATCAGTTAATGTTAGTTAAAATTAAGACTAAAACTAATAATAAAATGTATGCAAGCAAGACATATTAAATTGTCATATTCGGGAAGATTTTTCTAAGGAATTTTTGCCAGCATAGGACCGGTACCCAATCAGCAACGTGAGGAATTTAGATAGCTACAATAGGTATAGTTTTAGGTTGAGAAAAACTATCTTAACAGCTGACCGTGTGCCTATTCTGACCGTCCACCGGTATGATTAATAAATGTTTATGAAATAGTAACGAGATGCACAAAGAAATTAAACTTAGGCTCAATTCTGGAAATGCGTGCTATTATGCATTACAAGGACCCTTGTCATCCCAACTCCTTTCAAAAAACGTTAAACTGAAAATATATAAAACTGTTATTCTACCAGTTATATTATATGGATGCGAAACATGGACTCTTACTTTAAGGGAGCAAAGGAGATTACAAGTATTTGAGAATAAAGTTCTTAGGAACATTTTTGGACCAAAGAGAGGTGAACAGACAGGTGAATGGAGGAGACTATATAACAGTGAACTACGTGTTCTTTATAGGAAGCCATATATAATAAGAACTGTTATGTCTCTTAGACTGCGATGGGCAGGACATATGATACGAATGGGGAATGAAAGACGTGCATGGAAACTTCTTAGAAAAACCAGATGGAAAATGCCCAGTTGATAAACCAAGAATGAGGTGGGAGAATAGCATTAACCATGATTTGAGGAAAATAGATTACACAAGGAATGATTGGAAAACATTAGCTCAGGATAGGGATGCATGGAGAGATTATATCCGGTCGGCTATGAACCAACGGGTTCGATAGTGCCAGTGAGTTAGTTAGTATGTGAGGCCAACAGCCGGAAGGTAGGCCAAGGGTCTTCTTGGCTTGTCACCCAAAGTTGTTCATATTTATCTTTCTTGTATTTAGCTTCTTACGAAGTTGCAATAATGATCCAATACTTTTGTTATCATTGTTATTTATTTACCAGGTTTCACAACGTTTCACAAGATGATTTCATCTTCCTGCGTCCAATTAATATACTTTCATTCTCCTACACATCTCTCTGTCATTCCAATCTCCATCGTCGAATCATTTATCCTCATACTGCTCAAAACACTATTAATCCACGTTATTTTTAGCTGTTCCCTTTTTTTCTACTAAGTGTCACCCGTTCTAGTATTCTTCATGGGAATCTGTCTTCTGTCATTCTTTTCACAGTACCCTACCAGTTTAATTGCTTGCTTTTTGTGAAGTTCACAATTGAAGTTTGAACATTTATCTTTCATTTAATTAGTATGTTTATTATTATTATTATCATTATTATTATATTTATTATTATTATTTTATAAAGTTCATAGCATGTGTGGAACTATTAAAAGAACACTACAAACGAAAAAAAAAATGATAAAGTTTTATAAAGTAATGGCAGTTCCCATTGTGATATATGGATCAGAAAATTGGGTCATGAATAGATAAGACAGACGATTACTAGAAACGTCAGAGATGAAGTTCCTCAGATATGTTGTAGGATATAGTCTAAAAGACCACATTCCTAATGAAACAATATGGCAAGAACTCAACATTTTTTAATCTGAATGAAAAAGTACAAAGCTATAAACAAAATTGGCATGAGCATATTTTAGGAATGGACTCTTCTAGGCTAACAAAACAAGCACTGTTGTACAAACCTCAAGGCTATGGAGATGTGGGACGTCCTAGAAGACGATGGGAACATGAATCCTGAGAGCGGAACAGGCCGAGAGCCTGCCATGAAGATGATGATGATGATTATTATTATTACTACTATTATTATTATTATTATTATTATTATTATTATTATTATTATCATATTATATGTATATAATGCTAATTCCAATGTTTTATACCATATTAATGGCAGCATCTTTTAGGAAATAGGAGCATAGTTTATTTAATGTATGACTACCACAGTAGTATTTTATTTGATTTATTTAACAATTAGGAAAATAATGTCAAAATACAAATTAATGGAGCAGTTCAAAACAAGATGATGACGGACAATGTCGACGAAAAAGGTTCCTAAATCAGTCAGAGCGTTCCTTGTGTACAAACTATGCTTAAAATTTTACGTTTCACCACACAGTGACGGGGATTGTAATGATTCGGTCTTTCAAGGAATTTACAAGAATGTAAAGCGACCTTCAAACAAGTGACCATGCAACATATATACATACATTATGTTGGTTGTTTAAACATGGTCGACGAATTATAAAAAACCCCGAAATATCATGAAAATTAGACTTTAACACAGAAATTAGAATAAATGTAACCAAAAATCTGAAAATATGAGAATATGACTTTAAGACACAATATTTCATCTGAAATATATAATTATTTTATTTACATATTCAAATATTGGATATTATCTCTCTATCTGGGATGAAAAGGATATCCCTGAAAAAGTTACTAGTTATAATAAAAGTTTAGGAATTTTAATCAAGTTATGAAACCATCCCTTGTACAAAAAAACACCAGATTACGTTTATATAACACTTTGGCTAGACCAGTGTTGACCTATGGTAGTGAAGCATGGGCACTAAAAAAACAACATGAAAGCAGAATAACGGCTTGTGAAATGAGATTCATGCGCAGAACAGCGGGTTACACCAGATGGGATCTGAAAAGGAACACCGATATCTTAAAAGAATTGAAGACTACGCCAATTTTGGAATATATTAAACAGTACCAACTAAATTGGAAACACCATCTTGAAAGAATGAGTTCAAATCGGATCCCCAAAGCTGTTTATAATTATATACCAAGAGGACGAAGATCACTGGGCCGTCCTATGAAACGCTGGAGGGAAAATTTTCTATAGGATCGTAACAGGCCTTGGCCTAATACTTGGAAGGAAGAAGAAGAAGACATATTCAAAAATCAAAATAAATATTGTGTGTCATAGGAATCCGCCCTAGTTATGAATGTTCAATCCGCCATTTTATTTTCTGCAACAATCGAACAAATTAATGTCGAAAGTCGTTGTTATTGACTTTTATTCAAATCAAGGAACTTAAAAGTAAAGTAAAGTAAAGTAAAGTGATCCCACAACAGGGCCGGAGGCCCTTGGGGTAGTAGGAGGTTAAGGCTCCCACTTTTCTAGACAATCGGCACTTTGTGTCAGCCGGGTTGTCAGCCCTGCGTGACGGCCGCCTTTACCCCCAGAACAAGCGTCCGGTACTCATTTCCGTTAGAGGCTGAGTCGACCCCAGGGCCATGGTGCCGCCAGAGGGTTTGGGTCAGTTTAAAAATCCTGACCCCAACGGGACTTGAACCCTCGAACCTCCGGCTTGTAGCTCAGTGCCTTAACCACTACGCTACGGCGTGCCCCTTAAAAGTTAAGGAGGTATGCTATTCTGATGAATTTTGCAAAATTAATAAATAATATAGGTGTGATAAAAATTGGAGTTCGTAATATTCTAATACCTGCTTGGTCAATGAAACACGAAATAAATATTGAAAATGATAGATCCCTTGCTAATGACGATAAACAATAAATAGATCTGCCGAGAGAATGGACATAGACGAAAACGTTTGAAACTTGAATTTGGGAAGACCTAATTAAAATCCCGGGACAGGTTTACCTTACTGCTGTTTCTTTCTGCTTATCATTAATTCTCTAGACGAATAAAACAATAAATACATACTTATTGCCATTTTATTACTGATTGGTGTCACAGCCTGCTGTAGCCGCGAGGAGGTTTACGGCTAGCAATGGCAACCAAAACTTTTCAAGCTCTATACATCGATTTCTGCGAACTGGATTATAATTTATATTAATAACAAGTGAATAAAATTATTTTGAATAAATAAATAAATTATATTTTAATTAAACATACTGGCGGCCGAATTTTAATAGGCAACTCGGCAAAAATATATTCAGTAATTCGCAATTTTATGAGAAAATATATTTTGTTCACACACTCGATGAACGTAGTAATCTTGCAGCCGGATCTTGGACTGATAGGATATAAAACAAAAAATATTTTTTAAAAATAATAATGAGTACAATGTGACGTACGATGCAGAAACATAGGTATTAAAATCGGGAACAATAAATAAATTAAGTTATGCAGAAATGTGGTTTTGGGGACGTTCATCTGGAATTTATAAAATAGTTAAAATAAGAAACAGTGTTATTACACTAATGATGAACGTTCAAACCTCAGCAGTGGATTAAAAAAACAATTAAAATGGTATGTTCATGTAAAAAGGATAACAGCAG
The DNA here is from genome assembly GCA_030220185.1 of Diploptera punctata. Taxonomy (NCBI): domain Eukaryota; kingdom Metazoa; phylum Arthropoda; class Insecta; order Blattodea; family Blaberidae; genus Diploptera; species Diploptera punctata. The sequence goes on along the minus strand of JASPKZ010002693.1, from coordinate 89,379 downwards.
ACGGAGTCCCAATAAAAATACTAAATGGGTGCCACTTGGTAGAAGAAGAGGACAGCCAAGTGTAACGAGGATTGCTGGTGTTTAAGCAGAATTAGGAAAGGAATGGACGATGATTGGAATGAGAGAGAGAGAGAGAGAGAGAGAGAGAGAGAGAGAGAGAGAGAGAGAGAGAGAGAGATGGAAGAGAATGCCATATTGGGTGAGATGGAAGAGATGCATATTGGGTGCAGAAAGATGTTTTGAAGCATTGTGATTATTATTATTATTATTATTATTATTATTATTATTATTATTATTATTATTATTACTCTTATTATTAATATTACTCGTGTTATTGTTATTATTATTATTATTATTATTGCTATTATTATTATTAGGCAACTCTTGCCTAAACCAGGAAGTGAAGAAGATTATTATTATTATTATTATTATTATTATTATTATTATTATTATTATTATGTCGATGGAAATGGATTTCCTGAGGAGAGCAGCAAGATGTTCAGAATTGGACAAAATAAGAAATACTGTCATTACTCGTGTTATACTTACTTACTTACTTACTCACTGGCACTATCGAACCCGTAGGTTCATGGCCCCGCGGACATAAGCTCTCCATACATCCCTATCCTGAGCCAGTGCTTTCCAATCATTCCCTGTATAATCTACTTCCCTCAAATCATAGTTAATGTTGTTCTCCCACCTCATTATTGGTCTACCAACCGGGCGTTTTCCTTCTGGCTTTCCTACAAGAAGTTTCCATGCACGTTTTTCATTCCCCATACGCGCAACATGTCCTGCCCATTTACTCGTGTTATTGTTATTATTATTATTATTGTTATTATTATTAATATTATTATTAATATCATTATTATGTCGATGGAAATGGATTTCCTGAGGAGAGCAGCAAAATGTTCAAAATTGGATAAAATAAGAAATACTGTCATAAGAGAAAAAATGAATATTGGTTATTCAATAGTAGATTATATACGGTATAAGCAATTAAATAGATATGGGCACATACGACGAATGCAAGAAGAAAGATTACCCAGGAAAACATTGGAATAGTGTCCACCTGGAAGAAGGAGGAGAGGAAGACCTCGAAACTCGTGGATGCAGGAAATAAGAACTGGAATGAGAGCAAGAGGACTGAAGGACATGGATTGGATGGAGAGAGACGAGTGGAGAAGAAAAATAAAACTTTAGGCACAGAGAGATGTGTAAAGATTAAAATTCTGTATATAAATAAATTATTATTATTATTATTATTATTACAAATGTCAGGAAAACTTTATGGCCCAAACGGTCCCCGAAATCATATGGCCATCATCATCATCATCCTTATCATTATCATCCTTCACTGGTGTGGAAAGCAACGGGAAGCTACCACACCTACAATTCCCTAGTAAAGATGCAAGCATAGCATGGAAATGCTATGATTGCAGTGAAGGACCTGCCTTCGGGCAGAATTAATATGGATGGATTATTATTATTATTATTATTATTATTGTTGTTGTTGTTGTTGTTGTTGAAACACATTAAAGAAATTCACAGCCTGTCATATTTAACGTAGATTATTTTATGCAAAAGCGCATAAAAATGAATTATTTTTTTTAAATTGATACACTCTAGTGTAGTTAACCTGTGGCTTAATGGTCAAAGTGATGGATTTAAGATTCGAACACGGATGGTTCAAATCAAGACAGGCGGCTTTTCACGTCCGTCGCCGTGGCGTAGTCGGTAGAGTCCCTATCTTCCACTCTGGCGACCCGGGTTGGATTCCTGGCGGGGTAGGGGATTTTAAATCTCCACCTTGGGTCTGGGTGTGTGTCCTGTCCTTGTGTCTATGTGAGATTTAAAGAAAGTTAACAAACAGGTAAAACAAAAAAAGGAAAAAGATAAAACAAGAAGGAAAACTAATATAAACGAAGAAAAAGTAGAAATTATGGTGATACTTAATTGTTTTTCTTTACTGATAATCAAACTCTTATCACTCACGCAAGAGTATCCCTATATCGCATAAAGGAAAAATTCGCTACAAAATGGGAGAATCCAATTGTACATTATATAACAAATATAAATGAAATTGTATATTCTGTGAAAAACAATAAAATTGATACTTTTATACTATTTATAGTAAATTACAAGTCCTTTTCTAGACCTTGTATAACCCCCTTATAATCCCCCCTTTTATGCCAATTGAATATCCTTTTTTAATGGTGCGTTTTTTTTTGTTTTATTATTCATTTGTCTTTGAAATTAGAACTCGCAACTTTTTTCTAGTTGTCCCATTCGTGTGCGCAGTTTTCATACATCCATGTGTTTTAGCTGTTAGAGCGATTCTGCTTCACCCCGCAACTGACCAAGTGATTGCGCAAGCGCGCCAGTCCTGCAGTCCAGGTTACGTAGTTTAGCCCGCGAAAGCTCGAGCGATGACTTCGATAGATCAGTTGTCTCGCGTTACTCCTACCGAGAACACCGTAATACAGATTTAGCAGTACAGAAATTATCTTCCGTGTTAGTCAAATAATCCGCTTTTACCATCATTATAATATCTATTATATTTCTAATATTTTTCTCAATTATTTCCTCTTATTGTATGTTACAAATACTGATCGGAATGTGTGCTTTAATTATGTCATAATTAGTGACAATTTCGATAGGACAAATCGAATATCATAAATCATACTGTACATAATAATCGATATTTATTGTTTTCTGTAAGATAGTGTGTGAATTATATACAAATTCATCACAAAACATTTAGGATAGTCCGTAATATATATTTAAAATTGTGTTTAAATGAATTTTATATTAAGTTTACTACGTATATATTTTATTTATACGAACTATAGTGCGAAACTTTAGCTAACGAGAAGTACAGCGTGTGAAACAAATTTCTTGTGGCGTGTTCTATTTTTTTCTCGTATAAACCAAGTTGATTAAAATTATTTTGTGACTTGGAATATATTTAGTGACGTTTTCTCCACAACATGAAGGCCATGATCAACAGTTCAGTTTCTTCTAAAAGCAGATTTGGAAAAATCAGCATGGGGATACAGATGGTGTTAGTCGTTTTGTTATGGAAAGGAACTACAGTGTTTGGAAGAGGTGAGAGTTGAATTTGCTTTCTTTATTGTATATTTGCGCCATTGTATGCAAAGTTACCGCAGTTTGACACTTGTGTGGGATTGTTTGAAGTTAACGTGGTTAGGGACTGGGGTTTTGCGGTGAGCCACCTACCTGTACACTCAAGTACACTCGAGTATTGGAGAAAGGAAGTTTGTTTAGTGATGCAACTACTTTTGATCTAAATAATTAATTGTGTAATTAAATTTCCTTAAGTTTTCCATTAATTTTTTAATTTCATATACACAAACAGGATATATTCTTTACATAGTATAATAAAATATAGGCTATGTAAGTTACTGTACCTATTTGTTTCTGTCGGTATGTTGACAATCTAAATTTTAAATAATAAATTAAGAAATAAAATTTAACGTACTTATACTACTAATAAATATTAAATTCACGTAAATTTATAACATAAATTACTTACAAAAGTAATCAATTGAGTTGGTGTTTACTTGATGAAAATCCATATTTATTAATTAAATAAAAATAAAAAGTAGTTTTATTTTAATTATATAATAATTGAATTATAAAATAAATATGAAAATCAAATAAAACTACGTTTTATTTTTATTTAATTAATACTTATAAAAGTGTATACTTTACTTAAAAATTAGTTTAAAAACTGAATTATAGAATTGTTATACATTAAATTACATCCCTTTAATCTAAACACCTGTCGTATCGTTTAAACAACTCCTCCAAAATTTATAATTTGACATTTTAAGTATCAGTAGTTTCAAAATATTTGCTTGAATTCATTTTGATACAAAAAACGGCGACAATAACTATTACAGCGATCTATCCGTATCCGTATCACTAATAATACCAGAAATTCAATTTTCTTTCAAATTTATTCAGTTCTATTTCAAATTTCATTCTATTTAATTAAATTAAATAAAACTTTGAGTTTTGTGTGATTTTCATATTTTATTTTTATTTAATTAAATAAATTATAGATTTTTATCAAGTAAACGCCAATTCAATTGTTGATAAAATTTTATTATCTTTTATTCTCCTTTTACTGTTTGTTATATAGATGCGAAAAATCGTTTCTTATTTTGAGGGAGAAAAACATTTTACAAGTATTTGAGAATAAAGTTGTTAGGGAAACATTTGGATCAAAGATAAACGAATAGAGGGTGGAGTGGAGAAAACTACATAACAGCAAGCTATATCTTTATGGGAAATAATAATAACAGTTAAGTCTCGTATAGATTGCGATAAGGAGGATATATGGCACGGACGGGGATCGGAACAAGGACATGAAAACATGTAGGATAACCAGAGGGACAGCCATGAATGAAGTGGGAGAATATTATTAATCATGGTTTGAGAGAGGTTAATTACACAAGAGATGATTGGAAAACATTAGATCAGGATAGGGATGTATGGAGAACTTACTTCCTCGCGGCCATGAATCACAGGGTTCAATAGTGCTAGTGATTTGGTTAGTTAGTTCAGCTGCCACTGCTGAGATCTTCTGTACTTTCAAATTATTCTTAACTCACGATTTTTCATAGCAGTCACATATTAGGCTTTGTCGTATTCGGCAGCCCATTTATAAATTATTATTATTATTATTATTATTATATAATCTATTAAATACATTCTAAAATATTTGTCTCAGTTTTAAAGAATATAAAATAATTTATAACCCCGATTGTATAGGGCCTACCCTAATTTAAACATATACTGTAGATCTGTAATACATTTAAAGTATGACGTTTTATTTTAATTAGATACTTTATAAAATAATATTTTCCTTGGATTAATTGTAATAATAAAATAATGCTAATAATATACCAGGCCTGTCAAGTTTTTAAAAGTTTTTTAAAAATATAATCAAAAAATGTTTCAACCCCACAATCCATACCCTATTTAATATATATATATATATATATATATATAATATTATAAGTTTACAATTTTTTTAAGTAGATCGTTTCTGAAATAATATTTACCTTAAACTAATTTTATTGAAGAGCAATGTCAATATAACATAGGCTACAAATACCTGTTTTACATTTTTTATACGTTACTTTAATTCTAAGATTATCTAATGAACTTTAACCACACGAAGCGTGCCGTGTTTAAAACCATAATAAAATGTATTCTCTATTACAATAAGTTACTCATTCTATGGGATACAAACTATTTATTAATAAAATAACAAAATATTAATAATAAATCAAAGTGAAATCTTTAAATAAAAGGTATTAAAACTACTAACAATATGAGAGGAGAGATTTTTGAAAGCTCATAATTAATTTTACAATCGACATTAGTTAAAACTTAAAGAGGCAAGAAATACATTTATATAATAGAAGATAAAGAGGAAGTGGCTGAATTCAAATACCTAGGAACAATAATCACAAATAGGAATGAGATGCACAAACAAATTAAACATAGGCTCAATTCTGGAAATGCGTGCTATTATGCATTGCAGAGACTTTTGATGTCCCAACTCCTTTCAAAAAACGTTAAGCTGAAAATATATAAAACTATTATTCTACCAGTTATATTATATGGGTGCGAAACATGGACTCTTACTTTAAGGGAGGAAAGGAGATTACGAGTATTTGAGAATAAAGTTCTTAGGAAAATTTTTGGACCAAAGAGAGATGAACAGACAGGTGAATGGAGAAGACTACTTAACAATGAACTACATGGTCTTTATAGGAAGCCAGATATAATAAGAACAGTTAAGTCTCATAGACTGCGATGGGCAGGACATGTTGCACGTATGGGGAATGAAAGACGTGCATGGAAACTTCTTGTAGGAAAGCCAGAAGGAAAGCGCCCAGTTGGTAGACCAAGAATGAGGTGGGAGAACAACATTAACTATGATTTGAGGGAAGTAGATTATACGGGGAATGATTGGAAAGCATTGGCTCAGGATAGGGATGTGTGGAGAGCTTATGTCCGCGCGGCCATGAACCTACGGGTTCGATAATGCCAGTGAGTAAGTAAGTAATAGAAGATAAATAAATGTATATGAGGGTCATATGAACCAATGTGTTCATGTAATTTAGAACTAAATAGTGGGAGTATTTGATGTAACGACTCTCTTTAACATCTCTGGCAATGAGTCGAAATTCAAATATAGGCATTAAAGGGGCAATCAATTTCCTAGAGGTATCTTTATTACGTTTGAGATTTTTTTGCGTTCCTTAAATTTACGATAAGAGACCCATGACTTTATATTCATTCCGAATGAAGCCTTGTTTATGATTTACGGACACTGGCCAAGGTTTCCAACTCGCGTATCTCTGAAACAGAAACAAGCATAACCACTAGACCACCACGACGACAAGAACTTCTTAGATATAAACACTTGAGCACACATTGTGTGTATAGACTATATATAAAATGAATAAAATAGAACACAAAAAACTGTAGTTACCAGAAAACGTTTTAAAATATGGGTCAATTAGAAATAGAAAGTAACTTACGTATATTCGCCTGAATCCCACAATAAATATAGAGAAATAATTCTTATTACTTTAAAATTTTGAATTACTTGAATTTTAAAATTGACTGGATTTGCCCAGTACTCAATGTAGGGTAAACATTAATTAATAAATTTTGCTGATTTTTTTAATGCTGACATCTTCTCACTACATTGCAATCATCAATTTCCCTTGTCGATCCAGCCTCCACAGTTCAACCCTTCTCCCTTAATGTACTTATAATTCCACCATCCAGGGATTATTTCGGTTTTCTTCTTCTTCTTCTCCTCTTGCCAGATGGAATCCATTCAAGAATAAATATACATTAATCTATCTGTAATCATCCCTTTTTGCGTGTCCAAACAATTTTTAATGTTTATTTTTTTACAAAATCTATTAATGAATTATGAACCTTCATACTTTCTCTAATAAAATATTGATTATATTATCTCTCTCAAAAATTCTGACAGAAAGCCGCTAAAATTTCATTTCCGTATATAATAATGTCGAATTTGTTTAGGTTTTATCTATCGTGTTTTTGTTCCATGTGTTAATTTGCAATTCACTTTTTATTATGAAATTAGAACGTTAGAATTAGCTTTGCGACAAATATGAGTATCTCATAGCTGTCTATTAAAATGTAACACAATACATATTAATTCTTGTAAATGTTTATCATACTCATATTTTCATATATAAATAATAATCAAACTTGCTCAAGTTAAGATACTGTAAAATTCTAATAGCGTTGCACGGCCTAATTATATCGTATGAACGTTTTAAATATTCTCAATATATTCTCAATTATCAGCTGGGATGACAAATAATATCACGATGCCAGGTTGGGAAGTGGTTTTTACAGAATTGAGGAAAAATGTTTAAAAACCGAGCGATAGCGAGATTTTTAATTTCCGATGTTCTGTAAAACATTTCAGAAACGTGCGTTAGATATTATTTTTTTGCGCAATGGTATTTTCAAAATAATAAATAATAGTAAAATAATATCTTTGTTGGAAATATTTGCGTTCATTATAAACAATTGACTAACATTAACAGTGTGGGCAATGTTTATTAGTTGAAACAACAGGAGGCCTTGAGCAACAATTATTGATAACATGGCCGCAAGTACGTATTTGTTGGGTTTATATTGTTTCAAATAAAGTTCAGTCCATTTAAAATGCAGTGATTTATTTCATATAATATATATTAACACTAACTTTTGGATATTTTCTGTATGTACGTTGTACGTAGTTTCCTTCCCGCACGTGGGTGTAAATGTAATATTACAGTATAGTTATTTAAGTTGGCAATCCCGAAATGTAGGAAGTTAAACTTTCAATAATGGTTGCCATTGCTGTAAGTACGACAAAACGCACTATCGCGCAAAAAACATTTTTTTATGAGATGAGGAAATATTATTTTCTCCACTCGAATATGCCTACTTTAGTTTTTTCCTTTTTAAAGGAGTTGTAAAACAATTACAAGATTTTTAGTAACTAAATCAAGAATTTTATACTACGTTGACCCTTGGAATCAGTCGATTCTCGTCATAATTTCACCTATCTACGGATGTTCAAAGTCTTTTCAGTTACAGTATAAGATAAGCCCGATATTGTGGTAAATATAGGATATAACAGTAATAACAACTATGGAAATGAAAATATATGATGAGAAAACTTCTTAATGCTTTTGAAATAGGAGGATTAAGAGTAAATATGGAAAAAACTTATAGTAGGAGGAAGCGGACGAGATATATCCCTATCCCAAGGAATTATTAGAGCTGTTAAAAAATTTAAATTTTACCATCAAAAGCGTGGGGTGCTTTTTATGATTTTTAAATTTTCTTCTTAGAGAGCTTACTTTTACCAATATCTGTTTATTATCAAATATATTAATTGATATAGAGCACCCCACGCTTTTGATGGTAAAATTATTTTCTTTTTGTTGATAACTCTAATTTTATTCTATATGTGTTGGAGATGATTTTTTTTGTTGACCACTTTATTTTATCCCAAGCGTATTGGAAATTAAAATTATTTTTCTTTTTTTTAGTTTTCTAATAAAGCGTGTTCTTTTAGTTTTTTAAAACTATTATTTATTTATTATAGTTATTATTATTATTATTATTACTATATTTATTTTATTATACTTCAAACAATTGCAACTTTTTTGTGCATTTCAGATGTAATATATGTTTGTTTCCTATACTATTTCGATGTTCCCTAATGCAGTTTTTGTCATTATTATTTTTGAGAAATTAGCTATTTTAGATGAATAAAAAATTCTGCTTTACATAATGTCAAATCGTATAATACTATTCAAAATATTACGGCCTTTTTTCTGTATTTTCTTTAAAACTTGTATGTTACTACACTCACAAACACTGAGACGTCTTGAAAATATAAACGTACAAAGAGGCGATTTTTACATTAGCAATATTGTTTATATTTGTTTTCTGGTAGCACTACTCCAACTACTCTTCGATCTAGTTTTTCTGGTCAGTATTTACATTGAGATCTTGGTGAAAACCCGGAACAAGTGCTGACTAAAGTAGTATAAACGTGAATAGATAAATGCGTTTACAGTTCGCTATGACAGTGGCATTCGTATTGGACATTTGCCGTTTCCATGTTATTTCATACGTATGCTACCTTGGGCTGAACTAACATAGACTAACGGTTCCCAGCGATTTTAATTTGAGGATGTATCTAGATAGGCCTGCAGAAATGCAGCGCGGGGGGACACCAACGTACTCCTGCTTCACGTTCTGTCATTTACTGTAACTTACCTTGACTAGAGGCAGATGGTAGTGTTCGACGCGCTGCACGTAAAAAATAAACAATCAGTGGCGAAGCTTACACTGAGCAACAAAAAATTAACTTTTTTTATCTCAGAAATATAAAATATGTGATTTTGATAGTATTTTTTCCCCTGAATTCAAATATGATATCGGGTTTTCTCCAACACGTAAGGTTTCCGAGAGACAGGTATTTATAATTTAAAACATTCCAATATTTTCTACATTTGTAACTACGCCACAATATTTGATTCCATTTGCCTTGATATCTCTTTTCCATAGCTGAAACCATTTGAGTTAGCTCATTTGGTTTTATTTTACAATGGACAAATGGACAAAAAAACGTTTATTAAAAATAATTATTTAAATCCATTGATTGGAATTGAAATGAAAAAAACTGTGGGTGATGGAGAAATTCCGAATACATATTTGAAAACACGATAAAAAAACTGCATTAAATACAACTATTGGTACTCATGAGACAAAAATCTTGTTGACCAATGTTATCAGTGGGAGTATGAAGAAATTTCCCACATGCAATACAGAAACGAAAGATATACATATTGTGTTAGATGGTTGTTTGTGGAGAAATGATTATACTTTACAGTACAGTATAAGAAGGCTCTTCACTACTCATGGTCCGGATTGTGGAGAAGGAAACTATCCGGCGTGGCACTAGAGATAGTCCACGAACATCTCAAATCTAAATATATGAAGAATATTGAAGTAAACTTATTATGCACGTAAATTGGAAGGACTTAGTTCGCGCTAGCAATAGAATTTCTAACCAAATATTAACTGAAATTTCAAAGCCATATACAAAAGGGGAATTTGTTAAAAACTAGTAGTAGAAGTAGGACTTCATTAAACTAAAAGTAAGATACATACAATATTATTTACAAATATGGGTTGCACGGGCAGCAAGCCGTACGTGCTGTTGACAGTACGTTTCAATAAAATAATGTTTAGTAATATAATGTAAGAAAAAAACACAATATAAAACAATGACATTACTTTATATATTATTATTAACTATGTAATAATTATTAAGTATTACGTATAATTATTAAGTATTAATGATATTACGCTATGTTTAAATATATAATATTTATTCACGAATGAGTGTTCTTAATTTTTGCGTTTTGTTCAGAAATATGCCTACGTGTATCCAATTTTCTGGGTTTACCATTAACTTGTAGCTTGCTAATCTTTCAGAATTTGAATTTATATATCTTTCAGGTAACAACTGATGCTTTCACTATTCTAAATCGTTACATTTTCCTAATATTTATGTATTTCATCTTCAAGGCTCCCGCACATTGGAAATATTAGCATATCGTGATCGTCGGTAATTTTTTAGAAATTTTCATGCCCCTAGCCTAAACCAAGCAAGCCCTGATTTCTCTTTAAATCCTAGATTGAACATATATGATTCCTTTCCCCAGACTTGTTTAAGATCTCTTTGCAAACACAGTGAACGTTTTCCCGTACATTCGGCAAAAATATCTTGTTTTATATCTAAGTACCTCCTCCTTATTTTTCTCTACGCATTCTTGCGATTTTCAGCCCATTTTTCCCCAATTTAATGTAGCTCCAACATAAGGCCCCAAATTGATGGCATTGCAGAACGCAAGAAATATCAATTTCGACAAGTGCTTACGACATATAAAATAATATGTAAACAGAAAGTAAGAATAAAACTATTTATAGGAATTATTTTTTCTATTAGGACCGATGTCTAAATGACACAAAGAGTAGGGTGCGTGTAGGCAAACAGTTTTCGGACAGCTTTGAAATCCAGAATGGGTTGAAGCAAGGAGATACACTATCTCCTCTACTATTTAATTTTGTACTAGAGCATGCCATCAGATCTTCAGAGAATGAGGAAGGCTTATAACTCAATGGTATTAATAAGGTGTTAGTTTATGCTGATGATGTAGTACTATTGGCCGATAGCGAGGAGATACTAAAGGACAACACGCACACACTATTGAGTTATTGAGTAACACTAAGAAATTAGGACTGGAAGTAAATATCAATAAAACTAAATATATGGTCACACGTAGAAATACATTATATAATGGAAATGGACAGCTAATGAAAAATGAGGGGAATTTTGAGGAAGTGGCTGAATTCGAATACCTAGAAACGATAATCACAAATAGGAATGAAATGCACAAAGAAGTTAAACATAGGCTCAATTCTGGAAATGCGTGCTATTATGCATTACAGAGACTCTTGATGTCCCAACTCCTTTCAAAAAACGTTAAACTGAAACTATTATTCCTCCAGTTATATTGTATGGGTGCGAAACATGGACTTTAAGGGAGGAAACGACATGTATTTGAGAATGAAGTACTTAGGAAAATTTTTGGATCAAAGAGAGATGAACATACAGGCGAATGGAGAAGACTCCATAACAATGAACTACATGGTCTTTATAGGAAGCCAGATATAATAATAAGAGTTAAGTCTCGTAGACTGCGATGGGCAGGACATGTTGCACGTATGGGGAATGAAAGACTTGCATGGAAGCTTGTTGTAGGAAAACCAGAGGGAGAACACCCAGTTGGTAGACCAAAAATGAGGTGGGAGAATAACATTAACTATGATTTGAGGGAAGTAGATTATACAGGGAATGATTGGAAAGCATTAGCTCAGGATAGGGATGTATGGAGAGCGTATGTCTGCGCGGCCATGAACCTACGGATTCGATAGTGTCAGTGAGTAAGTAAGTAATTAGGACTGATGTCTTTCCAGATGAATTAACTTGCTTTGTTATTTGATTATAATTCGGATATTATACTACAGTTATATTTATAAAACAAGTAATTTATTTATTTATATATGTTTAGTTGGTAATATTAAAATGATATGACGGTGTCCACCACTGACGTTACATTCAGAACACGATCACCTGCACAAGCAAAGCATGACAGTGTACAGCATGCAGTGAAGATAACGCGCGAGCTCTCTGAAACACTTCTGCACCACTGAAGGATATAAAACTTCGCGCTACCCACAAGTTAATACTCTTAGTATATTACGATGCGAGGTTGGGAAGTGGTTTTTACAGAACCGAGGAAAAATGTTTAAAAACCGAGCGATAGCGAGGTTTTTAATTTCAGAGATTCTGTAACACACTTCACAAACGTTAATTGTACATTCATTTTTGCGCGATGGTGTTTTCAAAATAATAGTAAAATAATATCTTTGTTGGAAATATTTGCGTTCATTATAAACAACTGACTGACGTTAACTGTGTGGGCAATGTTTATTAGTTGAAAGAACAGAAGGCCTTGAGAACAATTATTGATAACATGGTCGCAAGTACGTATTTATTGTTTTATATTGTTTCAAATAAAGTTCAGTTCATTTAAAGTGCAGTGATTTGTTTCGTACAATGTATATTAACACTACCTTTTGGATAATTTCTGATATACATTGTACGTAGTACATAGGCAGTGGTTTTACTTCCCGCACGTGGGCGTAAATGTAATATTACAGTATAGTTATTTAGGTTGGCAACCCCGAAATGTAGGAAGTTGAACTTTGAATAATGGTCGCCATTGCTGGTATGTGCGACAAAACGCATTATCGCGCAAAAATTAATATTGTACGCTCTAATCACTGGCGTAAACGTAAATACAGTATGTCACGTTATTAAAAAAAATACTCTAATTGAGGACATACTAAGAATTACTCACCAGTGTAATAGATAAGCCTGGCATTTCTGTATATAATGTTGGAAACAAGTGAAATATTAAAATTATAAAATTCGTACCTGTTGTATCAGTCATCCTAGACTAAAACAAACTTATGTTTATAAAACGTCGTCAAACATTAAAAATGTAGGCCTTTCTGAAGACAGTCTTCCATCATCAGCATGTACAATGGTGTGGTGGACTCAGTATTTTAGTTTAGATGTGCTTTGCTTTGTGATTAGTTAGGTCTATTTTGCACGGATACGTATTTAGTATATCAAGCGACATTGTCACGTTTTATTCACTGGCACCAAGGAACTATATTATAACAATACTGCAAAAGACAAAAGTTGCAACGCTGTAAAGATAATTATGTCCACGTGGAGTCGACATGGAAACGTCATTTTATCCGATTTCCGATTGAGGGTCTTTCCACTTTTTCAGCGGTTGTCCTTTTACTAGCCCTTCACATCCACATGTGTCAATCACAGAGGTAGATGATCAACAGCCAGTGTAGGGGTGACATGTGGTTAGCATGTCCCCCAGCCGTTATAGCTGGTTCTCAACCTGGAGCCGCTACTTATTGTAGCTACCCAATTGCCTCACGATGCTGGGTGGGCACCGGTCCCATACTGGCCGAAATACCATGAGAAAATGTCTTCCCCCATGGAGACTCGAACCAGCGCAAGTCCCGTAGCTCTGCGCCAAGGCTTCCTACCTTAACCGCTCGGCTACGGCGCGGGACACGTCATTTTATACGTTAATTATAATGCGAAGACGTTATTAGCAGAGAAATATTTTCAGTTTTTGGTCGACTAGCCTCATGGGCTAATGGTCAGCGTTTCTGACTACAGTTCATGAGGTCTCGGATTCGATTCCCGGTCAAGCCATAGGAATTTTTCCTTAAAGGGAATTATTGTCCGTGGTCTGGAATTTAGGTTAAGAACTCTCATGGCGCTTCATTATCATTTATCACCGATTATATCATCGGGGTAACTTCGCCTTCCAGGTGCCTCAACTTTAGAAGTGGGTTACAATTAAACCAATGCCAGGAGAGAATATTATCGCCTCACTATGATGGTAGTATATTTATATAAAAGCAAGTTCCGCAACAATGCTTGGCAATGATTAACATAAGGAATTATTATAGTGGCAGTAGTCGGCATCTTTGTATTCAATTATTCATAACAGCTGCGGGGACACAAAGCGAGCCGCTGGACAACCATCATAATAATATAATAATAATAATAATAATAATAATAATAATAATAATAATAATAATAATGAGGCTACAATACCATAAATGTTAAAATGACAACAAGAGGCATTCAAAAATAAAGCCAGCAACACCTCCCCGGCTCTGCCTGGCAGTAACAATGTATTTTTTAGACCAGAGGGAAACAGTTGCCTTTAATGCCGCCTGGAAACTAAAATACCGAGACAAACTATACTGAAAATTTTAATAGATTTTATACAGCGGGTTCAGGTCGTTGGGTGTTCTCGGTCAACATGTTTAGTATTCTTTGCTTCTTTTAAGATTCAAATGTCTTCTACTATGTTGATTTTGTAGTTCATATTTTCTGTGTGCACGATTGCTATTGCATTAATTATCTCTCATGTTGAACTGATGACTTGATTCTATTACATGCTTGGCATAGCTTGATTTCCCTCCCCTGTTAATGAAATCCTTAAAATGTTCACTGAATCTAGTATTAAAATTCCTGGGGGGGGGGGTCTGCCGATATGATACCTTGTCACACAGCGAGCCCAAGTTCGATTCTCGGTCGGAACAAGATTTCTGGGTGATGTTTTTTTCGGGGTTTTTCCTCACCTATCAGACATTGTCAGGAAGTTTAAGGCCCAAACGGTCCCCGAATATAATTTGGCCATCATTACCATCATCATCGCCTATCATATATAATCGAGGCAGCGTAACTCTGCCTCCCAGGCGCCCCAACATCAGAAGTGACGCCGATGCCAGGAGAGAATACAACAAATGTCGTAACGGCAATCTGGTGGCATTGAATAAAAAAAAATGTGCCGTTATAAACTTGTCACAATTATTGCACTTGAGTTTATAAATCCTCATGTTTTCATATTTATTATATTATTCTATTTTGTTTGAAATACTATTTAGTTTATGTTGGTTTTAAATGCGATTTCTATCGTGTTTTTTTCATCGATTTACAATGAATTTGCATTTTGAAAAACACTAATTAAAATAGGACGAACGGTAAGGCAGCGCATAAAATACGAACAAACAAACATTCATTTTTATATATTGGATAGGTCCACCGCTGTGGTCTCGAGGTAGCGTGCTGCCTTGTCATGCAGCGGGCCCGGGCCCGGGTTCGATCCCCAGTCGGAACAGTTTTTCTGGGTGAGGTTTTTATCGAGGTTTTTCCTCCCCTGTAAGACAAATGTCAGGAAAATGGTCCCCGAAGTCATATGGCCATCATCATCATCATTATCATCATAATCATCATCATCCTTCACCGGTGTGGAAAGCAACGGGAAGCTACCACACCTACAAATTCCCTAGTAAAGCTGCAAGCATAGCATGGAAATGCTATGATTGCAGTGAAGGACCTGCCTTCGGGCAGAATTACTATGGATGGATATAGGATAGAATAGATAAAACAATAGAAAAACAAAAAGGCAGAAATTACTTATTTGCATCAAATTATGTAATAATGTACAATAATATTAGAGTTTTGCATGATCTTGTTTTCTTTGCGGTCCGCAACATTTAAATAACTTTTCAATTGTTTCGCCATTTTAAAGTTACGGTAGTTAATAGACGAAATTGAATAAAGTCTGTGATAGTTTTGTTACAATCGGCACTTAGTATCAGCAAGTCCCAAACAGTAAAATTGGCATTACGTCAATAACTGATTAATTTATGTACTCCTGATTAAAGGAGTAAACATAATACTATCCAGGAAGAAATAAATAACGTATTTAAATTCAAAATATCCAACACTTGAAACAAAAACCAGATTGTAGCATAAAACACTAGTCTCATAATGTATGGTTTTCCGTTTATATAAAAGCGGGTGCTTGACAATGAGTAACATGAGGAATTATTATAGTGGCATCTTTGTATTTAATTTTATTTAATTATGTATAACAGCTGCGGGGAAAAAAAGCGAGCCGCTGGACAACCGTCATATTGATGCAATAATAATACAAGTGATTCCAATCTACTGTTAGAGTAGGAAACAACAATCTATTCTATATCATTATTAAATCAAGGTGATTATTTGAATTATGATAAAATAAAGCTAAAAATAAATTACCAAACAGAAATAGATACAAATCAAACTCTAGCGATGCGGCATTTTAAGTATTTTGACAGTTTATTGACAGGCATTAAAGATGGACTAGCATATAAATCGCAACAAATTCATAACATATGTATCAGATATATTTTAAATATTCGTAATTATGACCATATATCTCTATAATTCCGTGAACGTTGCTAGGTCCATCTCCATTCTCATAAGTAATGCCACGAGTGATTTCCAAATTATCTAGATAATTTGGAAATCAAGAGTGGCATTTGTTCGGACTATTTAACGAATAAAATTAAGCTGTTTACTCACAAATCACTATTTAACTATAGTTATTTTAAAATATTTATATATTTAATGTAAACAGCGATGTTTGAAAACAAATGAGAAACGATTGGTACGCTTCATTTGCTTCTTTTGTTCATCACTGCAACCAGATCATATTATTTATTGCAAAAGGATCGCAATATTGTAAGAATACACTCTAGTGGAGAAAATGAAACGCATCAAACTGTTTGTAACTAACATTGTAGGTTATTAATTAATTTCTGATGTCGTATGATGTAAATATGACAATTATATTTTTCTGGAACGTTAATACCTGGGAAACAATACGTTTAAGAAAGTGCAAACAGTGGCTTCTTTTCATTGTGGTATAATCAATAGCTACAAATGTTTTTATATTATATCCTGCAAGCACTGTGTGGTTATATTCGTGCACTATATATACAATCTGGGAGCATTTTCGTTCTAGGATTCTTACATTTTAATATATAAATTGCTATATTCAACGTGTTTTTTAGAGAGTCACTGCAAAATAATGCTCTGGCCTATCACACAGCACAAACCCCGCGTTTGTCGTCCACTACTAAAGTGATCTCACTGTAGAATGGTATGGTCATATACGTAGAATGACAGAGACAAGGTTACCCAGAAAAACATTGGAATGAATTCCACCTGGGAAAGGAAAGAGAGGTCGACCTAGATTCAAATGGATGGATGATATAAGAAGAGGTATGAGGGAGATAGATATGGAAGAATTGGAATGGAAAGATAGAGAAGAGTGAAGAAAGAAGATAAAAATTTAAAACGCTTTGGACACAGGAAGATTGTTTTACATTGTACGCCTGTTTATAAAGATGTAAATAATAGTAATAATAATAATAATAATAATAATAATAATAATAATAATAATAATAATAATAATGATGATGATAATGATAATAATGATAATGATAATAATGATAATGATAATAATGATGATGATGATAATGATAATGCTAATAATGATAATAATAATAATGATAATAATAATAATAATGATAATGATAATGATAACGATAATAATAATGACAATAATAATAATGACTATTTAACTCATGCCCCAAATGGGAGTTAATGACCAATCACATTTCAATGATTTCTATTTTACAACCAATCAGAGTCGTGTTTCACCAAATATTTATCAGTGTTATAATTACCATATTAAAGAAAGCTCCTCCTTACAATATCGCGTTCCTTTTGGCAATAAATAGTATGATCTGGTTGCAGTGATAAACAAAAGAAGCAGTAGAAGCGTACCTATAGTTTCTCATTTGTTTTCAAACATCGCCGTTTACATTAAATATATAAATATTTTAAAATAACTATAGTTAAATAATGATTTGTGAGTAAACAGCTTAATTTTATTCGTTAAATAGTCCTAACAAATGCCACTCTTGATTTCCAAATTCTCTAGATAAATTCACTCCTCACTTCGTGAGTCGTGAATTTATCGATAATTTGGAAATCACTCGTGGCATTACTTATGATAATATTATTATTATCATCATTGTTAATATTATTATACTTGCGTTTTATAATTTATTATTATCATTATCATTATGAATTATCAATGCCGTAGATTTATTACTATTATCATTAGCCAGGGAATATTCGTCTCGCTGGCCAGGTACCCAGGTTTGCCTGCATAATTTACGCATGGGTGGTTTTACAGGCGGTTGCCAAAACCTGTTAATTATCGTACTCTGATTTATTCAAGAGAATTTGCTGTTCAAGAGAGGAAAAAGCTGATTTTAATTTCGTTCACTTCTGCTGAATAAAAGATGGAGCGTTCTCATATCGACACAATTCCGTAATTAAGCCTATCAAAATTTTACAGCAATTTTCAATTTTTTTCCGAACCTGATATTAAGGTCATATTTTGCTAATTTTTAAACGAGATTATTCAGGTAAGAGAAACGAAACACGAATGTCGATATACATACAATTTAAATATAACCAATAAAGCAGTAATGTTCCCAGAAAATTGAAAAAAAGTGAATAATGTTGGCAATAACAATATATTTAACTTTTTTATGTACAGGGCTACTTCATAAATATATGATCACATATAGAAATACATTATATAATGGAAATGGACAGCTAATGAAAAATGAGGGGAATTTTGAGGATGTGGCTGAATTTAAATACCTAGGAACAATAATCACAAATAGGAATGAGATGCACAAAGAAATTAAACATAGGCTTAATTCTGAAAATGCATGCTATTATGCATTGCAGAGACTTTTGATGTCCCAACTCCTTTCAAAAAAGTTAAGCTGAAAATATATAAAACTATTATTCTACCAGTTATACCATATGGGTGCGAAACATTGGACTCTTACTTTAAGGGAGGAAAGGAGATTGCGAGTATTTGAGAATAAAGTACTTAGAAAAAAATTTGGACCAAAGAGAGATGAATAGACAGGTGAATGAAGACTACATAACAGTGAACTACATGGTCTTTATAGGAAGCCAGATATAATAAGAACAGTTAAGTCTCGTAGACTGCGATGGGCAAGACATGTTGCACGTATGGGGAATAAAAGACGTGCATGGAAGCTTCTTGTAGGAAATCCAGAGGGAAAACGCCCAGTTGG
This sequence comes from Diploptera punctata, assembly GCA_030220185.1. Taxonomy (NCBI): domain Eukaryota; kingdom Metazoa; phylum Arthropoda; class Insecta; order Blattodea; family Blaberidae; genus Diploptera; species Diploptera punctata. The sequence continues at coordinate 70,083 of JASPKZ010002693.1, read as the reverse complement.
TAGACCAAGAATGAGGTGGGAGAATACCATTAACTATGATTTGAGGGAACTAGATTATACAGGGAATGGTTGGAAAGCATTAGCTCAGGATAGGGATGTATGGAGAGCTTTATGTCCGCGCGGCCATGAACGTACGTGTTCGATAGTGCCAGTGAGTAAGTAAGTACAGGGCTACTGCAAAAGAATTAAACAAATTTATCATCATCATATACATTTTATTAATTGTATTGTATTCATAACTTGTAATCGTTTATATATATATATATATATATATATTGTAATTTAGATTTAAGACTATTTTTTTGTTTGTATTTTTTTTTAAAACCTGGTTGAGTGGTAGACAAGGTCTTAAGACCTTAACTCTGCCAGGTAAAATAAAGCTATTATTATTATTATTATTATTATTATTATTATTATTATTATTATTATTATTATTATTATTATTATTATTATTATTATTATTTTAGGTTTTGGCTTAGTTGAACCTGTTCATATATCTCAAGATGTTCTTGATTTTTCTAGAGTTGTTTAGGTCTTCCTCTGTTTGTGTCCTTAGGTTGATGCTGGAATATCCTCTTTGGCAAACTATTTGTATTCTGTGGAGTTGATTTAACCAATTCCTTTGAATACATTTGGATATATTATACTATGTTTCGAACTTTAGCATTTTATGACTCAGCATTTTTCTTTTTGTCTAAATGACTTAGACCTAGAAGAGGTATCGAAATTTTCATCTGTGCAACTTCTAATTTGGTTTTATATCTAGAATGTAAACAAATTTAAAATTCTAAAAAAAAAATGCTATTTATGGCACCTGAAAGCACTGTTCGTTATTATGTAGATGAAGTCTTGAAGTTTAGATTCCGATTTCACAAATGTTCAATGTGTAATCCCTGCTTTGCACGGAACACATCAAGATGGTAATCGAATTATTTTACAAATTTTCGAAGGTAAAAAAAAAGTCACCGAAGAGATGTGGCAACTGTATATGAAGATAATTATTTTCTAATAAGTCACGAGGAGCTCTAGAAATTCCATATAAATAGAACATCAATCTTATATTATAATTATATAGGCCTATATTATAATATATTATAATTATACCTATATCACTATATTTATATTATATTATACAGTTATATTATATTTATTCTATTTATTATATTATATTATATTATATTATATTATATTATATTATATTGATATTATATTAATATTATATTATATTATATTATATTATATTATAGTTATGATATTATATTATATAGATTATATTATATTATATTATCTTATATTATATTATATTATATTATATTATATTATCTTATATTAATATTATATTATATTATATTATATTATTTATTTAATATTTATATTATATCTTATTTTTTTATTAATATTTATATATTATATTTAATATTAATTATATTATCTTATATTATATTCTATTATATTATATTCTGATTATATTATATTCTATTTATATTATCTTATATTTTCTTATGACTTATATTATCTCTTATATTCGAATTATCTTCTCTTCATCTTATCATTATCTTATCTTATATTATCCTGATACTTATATTATCTTATATTCTCTTCTCCATCCCTTCCTATTATCTTTCTTTCTATTCTTTTCTCATTCTCTTCTCTTCTCCTCTTTTCTTCTCTTTCTTCTTCCTTCTGTTTCTCCTTCTGTTCTTTCTGTTCTCTTCTCTATCTCTTCATCTTCTCTTCTCTTCTCTTCTCTCTCTTCTCTTCTCTTCTTCTCTCTTCTCTTCTCTTCTCTTTCTCTTCTCTTCCTCTTCGCTTCTCTTCTCTTCTTTCTCTTCTCTGCTCTCTCTCTTCTTCTTCTCTTCTCTTTCTCTTCTCTTCCTCGTTCTCTCTCCTTCTCTTCTCTTCCTCTCTCTTCTCTTCTATTCTCTTCTTTATATTCTTCCCACTTCTCCGTCCCTCTTAGTCCCCCGCTGTGGTCTCGCGGTAGCGTGCTGCCTTGGTCACGCAGCGTACCCGGATTCGATCCCGGATCGGGGGCAGTTTTTCTGGGTGACGTTTTTTTATCGTGTTTTTTCCTCACCTGTAAGACAAATGTCAAGAACACTTTAAAGCCCAAACAGTCTCCAAATCATATTGCCCATCATCAATCATCATCATCCTTATCATTATCCTCATCCTTCACCGGTGTGGAAAACAACGGGAAGCTACCAACACCTACAATCACCTAGTAAAGTGGCAAGCATAGAATAAAATGCTATGATGGCAGTTCAGAACCTGCCTTCTGGCGAATTTCTAAGGATGGATCTTATATTATAGCCAAATGTCTATATTCTAATCTAGAACACTTCTTGGGCTGGGAACGCCGACGTTTTGTTCCCCCTTTCACCGATCAGACCTAAAACACCAATTAATAATTTAAAACGAACCCAAAAACCACCGAAAGTAGAAAATGGCACAAAATAACTCCCTCGCCTGCAGAGATCTATCTGTCTATAATATTAGAGTAAAATACATACATTTTTCTAAGGACATTTCGCACTTTAAAATAGTAAAGAATGAAAGGAAAGACTTTAATGTTCATAATACTTTAAATAAAATGTACTTTACTCATTTTTCAGTGTTTATTAATGCAATTAGACGCTATTGATTACCTCTTACTACACATTTTCTTTTCATTCGTGTTGCTTAATGCGATATTTATCTCCATTGCCTTTTGAATGATATAATAGTATGTTTGGTATTTTTTATATTTAGTTCTTTCAGCAAATACGGTAATTGGGCTAAACATTTTGTTACAATAAAATAAGGAAAACGAACACCATGGCTTTTAGAGGGAGAGATCCAGTGAGATCCAAAATTATTTTAGAAAATCAAAGTATAGAACAGGTGTCTAGTTTCAAATATTTGGGCTGTGATGTTGGCTACAATGTGGAAAGAGATATTGACTCCAAAATAAATAAATTTTCAACCGACGGTGTGTGGAACAATACAGAGAACATTCAAAAATAAAATTAGAAAAGAAACCAAAGATAAATGTATACAATGTTATTGGCGGTTCCCACAATATTGTATGGATGTGGAACTTGGGCTCCAGTGAAAGACAGAAGGACAGAATACAGACGGCAGAGAATGCGGTTCCTAAGACAAGTAAAAGGATGTACAAGAACTTGAAATAGAATAAGAAATGAGGATATCAGAGAAGAATTGAAAGTACAGCCTTTATTGGATCAAGTCACGAATTACCGACCGAAATGGATTGGATTCACATGGATGGAATGAGTAATGGAGAGATATCCATTGTTAGCAATATATTATCAAGCAAGAGGGAGGCGTGAGGTTGGAAGACCTAGAAAAACGTTGGGCTGATGCATTAATGACGTCGGACGGGCAATATTGCCTATCCCCTGGAGTGATAAGTATAACATAATTAAATGTACAATAGTAATATTATGAAATATTAACCGACAAACTAAACTGCAAGCACGTTGACACGCCTACTACTCCGGGACAGACATCTAGTACAGTCCGCTTTGTGGTAGGAATGGACTCATCCTTGGATAATTTTTGTTTTCGCGGTCGCGTCGGCATTCGATACACCACACGTCACGTAAACAGGTCTATTACTGAGGAGAGTCGAAAACATACACACTCTCCGCTCCGAGGCGGCAGTGGAGACGCATTTTGTAAACAATGCGTATAGAAATTATTCATTATCCTGATACCGATACTTTTTTCAGCCCTAGTTATAACTCAAAACGAACATTGGAGATCTTTTCACTAGTAAATGAGCCACGAGTGAATTTCAATCGGAATTTTGAAATCAAGAGTGGCCTTTGTTAGGACTATGTTAACGAATAAAAATTAATCTTGTTACTTCCACATCATTATTTAAATATAGTTATTTTAAAATATTTATATATTTAATGTAAACGGCGATGTTTGAAAACAAATGATAAACGATTGGTACGCTTCATTTGCTTCTTTTGTTCATCACTTCAACCAGATCATATTATTTATTGCCAAAGGAACCGCAATATTGTAAGAATACACTCTAGTGAAGAAAAACTGAAACACATCAAACTGTATATTTACTCTATGATGTAAATATGACAATTCTATTTTTCTCGAATGTTATTACCTGGGAAAAATACATTTAAGAAAGTGCAAACAGTGGTTTCTTTTTTACGTGTTATATTGAATTGCTACCAATGTTTTTATATTAACTCCCGCATGCGCTATGTGTTGACATTCATGCACTATATATAAAATCTGGTAGCCATATTTCTAGGGGGCCAGTCACCGCAAAATAATGCTATGAGATATTCAGAACGTTAAAAAGGAGGTGTTTTTTTTTATTATGATAAACTTTAGTTGGTAAATTCCAGGCGAAACACGACTGTGATTGGTTGTAAATAAAAAAATCATTTTTGAATGTGATGTGTCACTGTACTCCCATTTGGGGCATGAGTTAAATAGTCAATAATATTATAGGCCTACTATAAAAATACAGGTTAGATCGGATATACCCTTCTGTATTTTCGCGTTAGTACTGAAAATCGGTTTGAAATCTGCATTCGTAGGTTCTAGAGGCCACGCAATAGTATTAATACTGTAATAGCCATTAAAGTAAACGTTAAATATTGGTAGAAATATGTTTGGCTTTTCCCCCTCACGCTGTAGATATTAATGTGTTTTGGAAACGATGCAAGCCGCGGGTTCCGCCAGTCTCTTGTTTTGTCGAGAGGCAATTTATTATTCCACTGAAATTAACTGTTGGAGCATATTGATTTGCCACGGTTCTTCGATAATGGTTACGAGGATGAAACATTACCGTCTTTCTCTTTAAACTTGTTGTTTATAACTACTAATGGTAGTTTTACGTAAATTGATGAACATTTCAATTGATCGCTCGGCTTTCAAACAACACCACTAATAATAATAATGATGATAATAACAATAATAATAATTATGCTAATAATAATGATGATAATAATAATGATAATTAATAATAATGATAATTAATAATTAATAATAATAAAAATTAATAATAATAAAAATTAATAATAATAAGTAATAATAATAAGTAATATTAATAATAATTAATAATAATAAAAATAAAAGTAATAATAATAAATGCTTTAAACTATGTTTGGTGGAGCAAAAAATTACAAAAAATAGAAAATTACAAATACATCAAACCATAATTCAGAGCATTTTAACATATGGTGCTGAAGTCTGACAAATTCCTATCAGGCAAATGAAAAGAATTTTAAGTACAGAAATGGATGTTTTAAGATGATCAGCTGGAAAATCTAGAAAGGATAGAATACGAAATAAAGAAATAAGGGAAATTATGGGTGTACATGAGGAGCCGGACATCATAGACATTATAGAAAAGAAAATATTACAGTGATATGGCCATGTCAAAAGAATGCCAGAACAAAGATTGCCAAAAATTGTTACGGAATGGTCCCAATGGAAAGGAGGAAGACCGAAGACAACCTGGATAGAAGGGGTACAAGCATCTATGAATATCAGAGGAATGGAGAAAGATCAATGGATGGTCAGAGAGGAATGGCGTTTGGTTTTCGGAAGACGGCGGCAGCTGCCATGATACCTGATGAATAATAATAATAATAATAATAATAATAATAATAATAATAATAATAATTTTTTATTTATTCTTCCATAGTTAAGGTCATAAGGCCTTCTTTTCCACTCATACAGTACGAATTACAAATACATGTTTACAATATATATTATATAGGCTAAAATACACTATACTAATTATCTTCTTGTATTTTGTAAGTCCATGGAAGAAGCCGTAGAGAGGGAAATGCAATGAAGATTAAAATAATAGCAGGTGCAATTGTTCATGCAACTTCAATTAATTGCCCTTCAAGTAGGAATCGATTATTAAAATCGTTTATGATTAATATAATCATTATTCCCTTAACAGAGATTTAGGCGCTCTCCCCCTACACGGAAGAATTTGAACTCGGAGCAAATATAATGAATTATATAAATATCGCTGTGGTGTAGGGTTAGCGTCGCCGCGTCTTACACAGAGGGCGCGGTTTCGATTCCCAATCGGGACATATTTGTTATGATTGATTTTCACAGGGGTTTTCTTCACCTATAAGACAAATGTCAGATAAACATTAAGGCCAAAACGGTTCCTGATTATCATCTGGCAATCGGGGGAACGAAAGGCGTGTATGGGATCTCCTTGTAGGAAAACACCCAAGAATGAGGTGGGAGAATAACATTAACTATGATTTGTGGGAGGTATATTATACAAGAAGAATAGCTCTCGCCTGGAAGGCGTTCTGGTCACTGAAATTTATACTGCTGGACAAGTCACTCAACCGGAAACTCAAAATGGAAACACTACAAACCTGTGTTCTTCCAACACTGTTATATGGCTGCCAAACTTGGAATCTTACTGCCAAACTGAAGTACACACTCCAAGTATGCCAAAGGAAAATGGAGAGGAAAATCTTAGGCATAACTCTGAAGGACAGAATCTCGAATACAACACTTCAAGCGATATCCTCAACAACTGATCCCGCACAACAAGCCATCAGGAAAAAATGGAAGTGGGGAGGCCACGTCGCAAGAATACAGGACGACAGGTGGACAATAAAAACAACCATGTGGGACCCGTACACAGGCAAGAGACAGCGCGGAAGACCAAGACGACGATGGGCTGACATCTTCAAAGAACGAGCAGGGGCGCAATGGTCCAGAGTCGCCAGATGCAGGAAAAGATGGAGAACGATGGAGAGCCAACTGTGTATTAACTAATCACAGAACAGACAGTGTATACAAACCAAGTGCTACATCCAAGTCAACTTCTCACCACGGAGTAGCTCACCGGGTGACACTCTCAAATAGAGCTTAACCCCTGTACAGGGAGGCCTTTGCCCTAAAGGGACATATCAGGCTTTATTTATTTATTTATTATTTATTTTTATATTATACAAGGAATGATTGGAAAACATTAGCTCAGGATATGGATGTATGGAGAACTTATATCCGCGCGGCCATGAACCTACGGGTTCGATAGTGCCAGTGAGTTAGCTAGTTAATCGTATTCGTTATCGTATTTAACATGTTTAATGCGAATGTGTGAATGAACGGTTTATTTCGTCTTAAATATTCGTGTTGTCTAGGAGGAGGCCCAGGATGTATTTGATCGCTCATTCGGGGAAGTCCTCCACGTCCTTGTATGGTCAAAAAATATGTGTGATCAAAAGTTAAAAATTCCTCTCCCAAAAAGTCGCACCGCTGTAAGGGCCGTATGGCCTGGGGAACTTAAATGTACTTATAAGTTAAGAGTCAGATTGAAACTTTTTTTTTTAAATGCGACAAAACTCCGAAATTATCTGAAATGGTAACTTGTCATGACAAAAACAAATCACATCTACAACGTATCGGAATCATAAACAACTCAACCTGTCCATACAGAAAAGCAACTCAGAACGTAAAACATTTCCTTTTCGAATGTGAAATGCAGCAGAATACTAGAAATAAGCTGAAGGAAGAAATCCGCAAAGAAGGAGGAACACACCCGTGACAGAGAAATACCTTCTCTTCTTTTTCCTCGGCTTTCCCCCACTTATAGGTTTGCCGTTTTCAGTTTCCATTTATCTCTATCATTCCAATCTCCCTCTTCCAAATTCCGATCATCCATTATAGTTCTGACGTAGGTTTTCTCTTTCCATCTTGGTCTGCCAAGTTCATTTCTTCCAGGGGGTGACCATTGATATGTTTTTTGGCCATCTTTCATTTTTCATTCTTTCTACATGGCCATACCATTGAAGCGTTTGATTTTCAATCCTCTTAGCAGATGTGTGACATTCATTTCTCTCCAAAGGAATTCATGTCTTATTTTATCCTGTCTTGTTTTTTGGAGGCTTCTTCTAAAATAATCAAATTCAACTGTTCTAATTTTATTCTTTTGTAATTCCGTCGAAGACCACGTTTCACTTCCATATCACAAAATATTCTGTATTATGCTCTTATAAATTTTCATTTTAGTTTCCTTTGTAATATTTTTATTCCAAATTATTCCATGTAATGTCTTAGTTGCATTTTTTGCCATTGCAATTTTAAACTGTACATCTCTCTCACAGGTACCTAAACTTGTAATTATTGACCCCAGACATTAAAAAAATTCACACTTTTTTATTTTACCTGTTTCAAGTATGAGGTCATCCACATCCTTTCCCAAACACATGTATTCTGTTTTCTGTAAATTTATATTCAGTCCCCATTTTTTATATTCTTCCATTAGTTTATTTATCGTATATTTTATAGCATCTTCATTCCCTGCAAAAATTATTTGATGCCTAATACATAAATATTCAATTCCTCAAGCAGAATTATTTGCTGTTAAAGAAGCTATTATATGGTGTTCAAAACTACAACAAAGTGTTTGTTTAATATGTGACTCCAAATCAGCTCTAATAACTATTGCTGACAAATTTAATTTGTGTCCTATTGCCTGCGAAATAGAAACTTGCTTCGGAAGAATTCAACACACATTTGTTTGTCCTGGATTAGAGGACACTCCGGAGATGCTGGGAATGAACGAGCAGACTGTCTGGCAGAGTCAGCCGCCAGTTCAAATTTACCAATTAGCTATGACTTATATCTCCTTTCTTATATAAAGTGGAAAATCAGAGAGTAAATTATTGCTGAATGGGACATGTTAAGGCAAAATACTAACACTGGTATGGCAACTCGAGAATTATTTTTCCCAACAATCTATGACAGACTTAATACCAAACTGGGAACTTTCTTTTTTTGGCATTTAACCGGACATGGAAAATTTCAGGCATACTTATATAAATTTAAAATATCATCAAAAGCAACTTGTAAATTTGGAAAAGATATTCAAACAGTCAAACGGGTTCTAGTCAATTGTCCAATGTTGTGGTTTGAACGTTAAAAACTTGAAACATATCTGAATTTTAATGAAAAAGGTTCCATTCTCTTTATCATATTCTTAATAACAAAAAATGTTATAATTACTTATTTTCTTTTATAAATAGTGTTTATTCTCAACTATAATTTAATTTTACTGTGTTCATCTTTGTTATAATATTGTTATGTAATTGTCTTTTGTTCTACTGTTTTATGTTAAATTGCTTTTTAAAAATTGTGTTTTTTCATTATTTAATAAAAATAGATTTAAGATTCGTTAATATATTTACCTACTGCCTTGTATAAAAAGCATAGATTAATTCATTGTAGTTTATTACTTTCTTTGTATTTTTCTTTCTATTTATGTATAGTAGATTCGAGCTGTTGTTCCTTACTTTATTCATTCTATCATTAATTTAATTTTAATTGTATTTAACTTCATTGTATTATTAGACATTATTTTCATTATTATTCAATTTGACAGATAATTAATTGTTAAGTATGACTATTATTGTAATTCTTTGTATTTATATGTAACATATGTTTGGCTTGGTGAGTGGAAGAGAAGGCTGCATGACCTTAACTCCACCAGGCTAAATGAATCTATTCTATTCTATAAAAAAGAATTACTTCATAATGTTAAATAATTATAACCCTTATGTGCCGTAAAGTATAAAAAGGGTTTTCATAAAATGGATGTAATAAAAAATAAACAAATATTTAAGACATTTCAAGAAATACATAAAGTCAATAGTGTATGAAAAGGGGTGAATAACAAGTGATAAAGATAAAAAAGAATGTGTAAAATACAAATTATATCATAATATGTACCAACTATGTGATGTTATGTAATGTTATATGATGTTATGTAATGTTATATGATGTTATGTAATGTTATATGATGTTATGTAATGTTATATGATGTTATGTAATGTTATATGATGTTATGTAATGTTATATGATGTTATGTAATGTTATATGATGTTATGTAATGTTATATGATGTTATGTAATGTTATATGATGTTATGTAATGTTATATGATGTTATGTAATGTTATATGATGTTATGTAATTGTATATGATGTTATGTAATGTTATATGATGTTATGTAATGTTATATGAGTTATGTAATGTTATATGATGTTATGTAATGTTATATGATGTTATGTAATGTTATATGATGTTATGTAACGTTATATGATGTTATGTAACGTTATATGATGTTATGTAACGTTATATGATGTTATGTAACGTTATATGATGTTATGTAATGTATATGATGTTATGTAATGTTATATGATGTTATGTAATGTTATATGATGTTATGAACGTTATATGATGTTATGTAACGTTAATGATGTTATGTAACGTTATATGATGTTATGTAACGTTATATGATGTTATGTAACGTTATATGATGTTATGTAACGTTATATGATGTTATGTAACGTTATATGATGTTATGTAACGTTATATGATGTTATGTAACGTTATATGATGTTATGTAATGTTATATGATGTTATGTAATGTTATATGATGTTATGTAATGTTATATGATGTTATGTAACGTTATATGATGTTATGTAACGTTATATGATGTTATGTAACGTTATATGATGTTATGTAACGTTATATGATGTTATGTAACGTTATATGATGTTATGTAACGTTATATGATGTTATGTAACGTTATATGATGTTATGTAACGTTATATGATGTTATGAAACGTTATATGATGTTATGTAACGTTATATGATGTTATGTAATGTTATATGATGTTATGTAATGTTATATGATGTTATGTAATGTTATATGATGTTATGTAATGTTATGTAATGTTATATGATGTTATGTAATGTTATATGATGTTATGTAATGTTATATGATGTTATGTAACGTTATATGATGTTATGTAATGTTATATGATGTTATGTAACGTTATATGATGTTATGTAACGTTATATGATGTTATGTAATGTTATATGATGTTATGTAATGTTATATGATGTTATGTAATGTTATATGATGTTATGTAATGTTATATGATGTTATGTAATGTTATATGATGTTATGTTATGTATAGGTATGTTATACGTGTAATATTATCACGATAATGGGGCATGCTGATAAATAAATAAAAAAAAGCTAGAGGTTAAACAACGAAGGAAACGAAGACGGTTTATTATTGTAATTTAACTAGTATCTATATTACTTCATCGCACATTGTATCTAATTAACCAGTAGCTTATTAAAGGCACACGGTAGGATTTTAAATGTAACATAAAAGAGGGAATATTCTTTCTAAATATGTAGAATATTGTATTTCCCAGGAGTAAAACGTTGGAATACAGTGTGTAACCGCATTCGAGTTGGTTGTAAACCTTGTTTTATTTATTTTTTGTTTGTTTTACTTGTGTACTACTGCTCCAGAGAGAACGACGTGTTTACTCCATCACACAGGACTGGGTTGATTCCCGTTTTATAGACTGAAATTTCTCTCTCGTATTGCTTATTTTTAAAACAAAAAATAGGTACAAGATAGGAATGAAATGATTTCAGAAACTTCACAGTTAAATTTGAAACAAATTGCAAATTGTTAGGGCCTGTCTGTGGAAAACTATTTTCGAGATCAGCTTTAATATAAGAAAGTCTGTCACGCAGGAGTTGCTTAATCAAAGCGAATTTCTCAGCAAGTCGATTTTATGTTTAAATTATGTTGGTTTACGAAATATATTTATTTTATTAAATATGTTCTATGGTATACAGTTACATTATCGGAAACGTGGCGGCTGCTAGAGAGGATTTTCAATTTCGTGTTTCAGGTAAACCCTCATTTGTAACTAATGGGTTTCGCTGATGTTTAGAAAATGACTTCCTCGCTTTATTTTTTAGCATACCTGAGATTTGTTGCGAAAAAGCGAAAATTGCTATAGATAGAGCGATTTTTAAGTATTTTTTTCATGTGAATCTCGCAGAAGCGGACCCGATCCAAAAATGGCGGTATGGGTCGTTAGAGAAGAACCTGGTGTGCCGGACTCGGAAGACGACTTACAACTCGCAAAACACAATAGAGTAGACTTCATTCCATTCATCCGTAATATACTATGATAGCGCTATAGTTCTTTCAGATCGAGATGTGGAAGGCAGTCTGTTCCCCCAGTCCGAATAAAGTAGGTGTGCTAAAGAACCTGAACATGGCCAAATACTATCTTAGAACGTATACGACCAGTAAGTGATCGGGATAACTTAACATTGTTGGACTTAACACAGGGAGCCATAAAAGAAAGGATGTGGACCGCTTAGCATTAACTCTTGAATTCGCATATACTCTAGTACAATACATCAATTGTTTTAATTAATCTAATAGTTTTAATAAGACAGAAGAAAGCTAATGAAAAGGGCTGAAGTGTGTGTGGAATTACACAATATACACAATAATAAATCATGCACATTTTCGTTTTCAGTGAGGTCCGCCACATTTAAATAACTGATACGAGAATGTATTGTAAAATATAAATGTCCAACAATTTTCAAAATTCTAGAATATTCAACAGATCAGCTAAATCCGTAAAGAGCCGTTTCTGATTGGAATGACGACTTGTCCTCCCGCTCTTGCCCCTTTAGGGGTTGGCGGCTTCTGCGGCGGTGGTGGTCTTGCTGTTGGCGGCTTGGAGTATCGGCGAAACAAGTAGATCAGCTTCTACCAGCGTCACAAAGGCTTGATAATGTCCGACCACTGGATCTTTGTCTCCCGATCTGCGGCTGTTATGGTCGGCACTAGGATGTACGCTCGCTATCTACACTGACGATACACCAAAGGGCTAAAGAGGGTCTATAAATCCCTAAAGTAGCCGGAAGTACGGTTCCTTTCTCGGCCGCCGAGGATGCATCCAGGAAACTGGATTAATCATTGGCCGGCTCAGGCGAGGGATACGTCTTGGAAAAGTGATCCACTTCCACCATATAGTCTAGTCTAGTCTAGTCTTGCCAATTTAAGGGTTAAACAGAGGGAAATAGAAAGTGAGAACGAAAAAAACAGCGCCATTTGTAAAAAACTAATAATAATAATATTTCTTCCTCTACGCATGAAAGCTGGCAGCTTGTTGCGTGTTCATTCACTACAGGTCCGGGGTATGGTGACATCCTTCCATCGTAGTTGTGGTCTTCCTAAAGGTCTTTTCTGCTGAGGTGTCCAGTCACGTAATTTCTTCACTAGTCTACTGTTTTCCATTCTATCTATGTGATCGCTTCTGTCATTTATCCAGAGGTTTATAGGTTCAATTTCACATTCTTCTCTATTAACAGAGCTGCGAATTTTCTCTCTCAGCAATTTTCCTACGATTTTCCTTAAAACTTTCATTTCGGTTGTTTCATTGATTTGTTTTGTTTTTTTAATTTCTGTCCGGCATTCACAACCATATGTTGGAACTGGTCTTATGACAGATTTGCAAATTCTTACTTTTGTATCTATTCTTAAATTTTTATTTTTCCAAACAGTATTGTTTAAACATCCCGATATTTTGTTTGCAATAATAATAATAATAATAATAATAATAATAATAATAATAATAATAATAATAATAATAATAATAATAATAATAATAATAATAATAATAATAATTTTAGAGCCCAAAAGCGTAAAAACAGGATATGAGCTCTCCATACATAACTATTATGGGCAAATAGTTACCAATAATTCCCTGTATAATACACGTGTAACAAATCATTGTTAATGTTATTCTTCCGCCTGATTCCTAACCACCTACTAGGTGTTTTCCCTCTGACATGCCTGTAATAACTTTCCATACCCCTTTTTATTCCTCCTCTTGCCACATGCGTTGCCCATCGCAATCTATGAGACTTAACTACCCTAATTTCATCTGGTTTCCCATAAAGATCAACAATACGTAGACTCCAAAGAAGTATACGACTCAATTAGGAGTGGAAAGACATATCAATTCTTCTGAACTTCGAAATTCCTAAAAGTTATGTTTGAATGATTTTGAACTACAAAAGAGTACACTGGAGGTGGGCATTTATCAAATGCTTTAAAAATGCATAATAGATTAAAGCAAGGAGATGCCTATCTTCTCTACTATTAATTTTTTTATCACAGCATAGTATCAAAACTTTAAAGATTAAGAAAGAGATTTGTGCTTTCAATGGTGCTATAAGCTGTTAGTATATGCTGATGATGTAGTATTATTAGGCGATAGTGATGAGTTAGGGGGCGAATTTCTATGACCTAAAAATGGAAAATATGCATGCATTTATGACCTAAAAAAGGTTTAAATATGACCTAAAAAAGACAAAAATATGACCTTATAATTGAATGAATTTTTTACCCATACTATATTAATTGTTCATTCTTATACATTTTCAATTGTATCGCGAGAAAAAGGAAATCTTCTTCTATTGTCCAGTGCAAACGTTTGCTACCTGTTAACAGAAACCTTCGAAATAAGTGTACTGTGAAACTGACGATTTTTATACAGATATAATGTTGGTTATTTCCAATCGCCTGATGACTAGGCTATTAAAAAACCCAAAATATGACTTTATCATAGAAATAAGCAGACGTACGACCAAAGATCTGAAAAAGTGAAAAATATGACTTTTAAGACCCAATAAAAACCACTTAATATTAATAATAAGACATATATAAATGTTTTTACTTACTTGAAGCTTAGAATGTAGGCTTTGGTAAAAATATGACATGTCATAGAAATCCGCCCCTTAGTGATGAGATACGAAGGGCCAACAATTACATTCTATTCAGTAACACTTTGGAATTGGGGCTGGAAGTAAATATATAAGACTAAATATATGGTCGCATTGTACAATGGAAATTTACATTTAATAAAAAATGAGGGAAATTTTGGGGAAAAAATTGGCAAAATTCAAATACCTGAGAACAATAATTACAAACAGCAATGAGGTGCAGAAAAAATTACATATAGGCTCAATTTTGTAAACGCATGCTATGACATAGACATTTATCATAAGTAATGCCACGAGTGATTTCCAATTTATCTAGAGAATTTGGAAATCAAGAGTGGCATTTGTTAGGACTATTTAACGAATAAAATTAAGATGTTCACTCACAAATCATTGTTTAACTATAGTTATTTTAAAATATTTATATATTTAATATAAACGGCGATGTTTGAAAACAAATCAGAAATGTGAGGTTATGTTCATTCACTGCTGCTTGATCATATTATTTATTGCCAAATAAGATCGCAATATTGCAAGAGTGCACCCAAGTGGAGAAATAATAAAACACATCAAACTATATATCATAATCAACATTACGGGTTATTCATTTATTTTTTTAGTAAACAACTCAGTAAAATCAAGGAATCTTTTCATGATTTGGTATATTCAATGTACTGTATTTGTTGGAGAAAAATAATGCTTTGGCCTGTTCAGAACATTTAAAAAGGAGGAGGTTTCTTTATCACAAAAGCAGGAGCTGATAAAGAGAAATCGATAAAGAGCGAGGTGAAACACGACTGTGATTGGTTGTAAATAAAAAATCATTGTAACGTGATTGGTCATTGACTCCCATTTGGGGCATGAGTTAAATAGTCATTCCAAATTCTATAAAAAATGTTAAATTGAAAATATATAAAACTGTTATGGATGCGATATATATAGACTCTTACTTTAAGGGAGGAGAAACGTTTACGAGTATTTGAGAATAAAGTTCCAAGAAAAAATTTTGGACCTAAGAAAGACGAACAGATAAGTGAATGGAAAAGTACCATCTAAGTGAAGTACATGATCTCTATGGGAACCAGATATAATAAAAACAGTTAAGACTCGTAGATTGCAATGGGCTAGACATGTGGCACGAATGGGGAATGAAAGAGGGGCATGGATACTCCTTGCATGGAAACCAAAGGAAAGGACTTAATAGGTAGGCCAAGAATGAGATGGAAGAACAATATTAACCATGATTTGAGGGAGGTAAATTATATAGGGGATTATTGAAAACGTTGGCTCAGGATAGTAATGTAAAGTAAAGTGATCCCATTAGAGGCCTCGGGAGGCCCTTGGGGTAGTGGGAGGTTAAGGCTCCCACTTTTCCGGACAATCGGCACTTCATGTGAGCCGGGTTGTCAGCCCTGCGTGATGGCCGCCTTTACCCCCAGAACAAGCGTGTGGTACTCATTTTCATTAGAGGCTGAGTCGACCCCAGGGCCATAGTGCCGCCAGAAGATTTGGGTCAGTTTAAAAATCCTGATCCCACCGGGGCTCGAACTCTCGACCTTCCGGGTTGTAGCGCAGTGCCTTTACCACTGTATGGAGAGCATATGAACATACGGGTTCCATAGTGCCAGTAAGTTAGTTTTAGTTAGTTCCTATAATGCTCACTGTTACTCACTTTTTCTATATACTTGTCTGTTGGCCTTTTTTTTTCTGTCTCAAACATTTTGTTAAGCATCTTATTCTCAAATATGCGTAATATTTTCTCCTCTCCTAAAGTAACAGACCATTTTTTACTCTTTTCCTATCTTGTTATTTCAAATAAATTGTTATTGAAAATAATGTTTTTACCTATCCATCCATAGCAGATCTTTCACTGCAATCATAGCATTTTCATGCTATGCTTTGCAGCTTTACTAAGGAATTATAGGTGTGGCAGCTTCCCGTTGCTTTCCACACCGGTGAAGGATGATGATGACAAGGATGATGATGATGATGGCTGGATGATTTTCGGGGATCATTAGGCCCTAAGCTTCCTGGCATTTGTCTAACAGGTGAGGAAAAACCCCGAAAAATACTTCACCCAGGAGCCTGTCCCAACTGGGCCCACTGCGTGACAAGGCAGCATGCTACCTCGAGACCACAGCGGTAATATCACAAAAATCGTTAAAATTAAAATTAAATCTAATAAAAATATAGACCTATAGCTTATTATAATGCTTTACTATCGTATTACATTATACTTTATTATAAGTGATACATTGTGGTATATTGCTGTTATTATGTTAAATTACACTACATTACGGAATATTACTGGTTTATATATTGTTGGTAGCCCTGCAATTCTTTTTAATGTAGGCCATTTACTTTATTTGTGTGCTACATTATACCAATACTTCAAAAATACTTTGTTTGCGCGATAGTGCGTTGTGTCCAACCTACAGCAATGGCGACCATGATTGAAAGTTCAACTTCCTATATTTCGGGGTTGACAACCTAAATAACTATACTATAATACAGAGTGATTCAGAAATATGGCTATACGTTTGATCTCATTTTGTGACGAAAATATTATTATTAAAGGAAATATGATGTTATCATTGGAAAGGGAATCCTTCAAATTACAACAATAGAACAAAAAACAAATCACTGCTCACGTGCAGATTGGCGGGTTGATTTTTGTGGGTTAGCGTCGAAGTCTCCACAATTCTCTTCGTTGTTTCTGCATCCGTGCTAATGCGAGGCCTTCCAGGAGGTTTGATTTTCTGCGTCCTTCCCGTTCCCAGCAGTCGTTTTCTCCACTTCCCCACAGTCGACGACTGCAATGCTACGTTAAATTCACGTCTTGCCCGTCTTGCGGCCTCACGATCATTAGCATACGTTATTGCCCATGCAGCAATTGTAATTTGCTGTTGCATATTCAACGCCATTTTGACTAATGGCGTAAGTTCTACACTGTTTTGTTTTATTCCATTTTTTATTTGCATAATTGCCTTTCTAATGGTAATTACATATTTCCTGTAATGGTAATATTTTTATCACACAACGCGATCAAATGTATAGCCATATTTATGATTCACCTCGTACAATAACTATACTATAATATTATATACCGGTATTACAAACACGCGTGAGGGAAGTAAAACCACTGCCCTCTATGTATACTACACACAATGTAGGTCTATATACAAAAAAATACCCAAACGGTAGTGTTAATATACATTATACCAAACAAATAGCTGCATTTTAAATGAACTGAACTTATTTGAAACAATATAAAACAATAAATATGTACTTGCCGCCATTTTATCACTTAATGTTCTCACGGCCTCCTGTTATTTTATCACTAATTGGTCTCACGGCCTCCTGTAGTTTCAAGTAATTAACATTGCCCACGCTGTTAACGTTAGTCAATTGTTTATAGTAGTGAACGCAAATATTTCCAACAAAGATGTTATTATTTTACTATTGTTTATTATTTTGAAAATATCATCGCGCAAAAAAAAAAGTACAACACAAGTTTGTGGAGTGTTTTACAGAATCTCGGAAGTTAAAAACCTCGCCATCGTTCGGTTTTAAATATTTTCCTCGCTTCAGTAAAAACCACTTCCCAACCTCGCACCATAATATATTATTTATAGAGACATGCACGGTTATCTGCTGAACTTTATTCCTTTTGTACAGACCGCTAAGCAAGTGTATTTCATTCAAAACTCGCTGCACATTACAATATTTGTCAGTGCATTATAATTTGTATCTATTTTATTTAGTGGTGCATTGAGAAGAAAACACTTCATATTTATTTTGATTTAAATCAAATTCAAGTTATTATTATTTTATTATTATTATTATTATTATTATTATTATTATTATTATTTCAAAACAAACTCATGGACATGGTACGCCTGTTGAAGAACCTGGGATAAGCAACAAAAACTTTTATAAGATTCATGATGTGTTCCGTTGAGGTATTATTCAAAATTAAAATATATAATTACGGAATATTCACCTGAAAGGTCCTCTCCTCAACTTAATTAGTTATTCAACTGTACCGCTTTCGGGACTTGTCCCATTATCGGCAGGATTCAAAATCAGCGAGTCCCGAAAGCACTACAGTTAAATAACTAATTAAGTTGAGGAGACGGACCTTTCAGCTGAATATTTCATAATTTTATACTTTAATTTTGCAACAAAAACTATTATTATTATTATTATTATTATTATTATTATTATTATTATTATTATATTGTACGGATTGTTAACTGGGATTCTCTGTTCCCAATTTCCATTTCCCTCTCTGTAAGGCTAACCAATGCATCCTATCCTCTTCCTTTCATGGCTCCCTGGATATCTCACTTTCAATTGTAAGTCGTCCTAATGTCTTTCTTGCTGGTGATATCAATTCTAAGATATTATTTGGCCATCTCGAGGTTACTAATCTAATATTTCTATAGTCATAATACATTTTCTTTAACTTATTGTCTTGAAAAGTGTATATATATATACGCACACACACACACACACACACACAGAATGAGTCAGGAGGAAAGGTATATGCTTTGAGGGGTGAGATAGTATTGGTGATTCTGAACAAAAAAAACCTTCTGATATACATGGTCTTAAACATTTCAGAACAATTTAATGTAAACAAGGAGCAACCGGAAACGGCAGTAAATCAAGATACTGTTATTTTAAATTTTGTTTAAATGTGTAGGTTTCTCATTTCAGTTTCAGGTGTTTCATATCCGGACCATGGTACCGCAAGAATGTTTACGTCAGTTGAAAATTCCTAATCCTACTGGGATTCAAATTCTTGACCTTCGTGTTTATTAGCCTATTGGTTTAACCAACCATAATATTGCGTGCTCTATTAATAATTTTATTTATTTATATACACAATTTTAATGTTTACACATCTTTCTGTGCCTAAAGTTTTATTTTTCTTCTCCACTCGTCTCTCTCCATCCAATCCATGCCTTCCAGTCCTCTTGCTCTCATTCTTATTTCCTGCATCCACGAGTTTTGAGGTCTTCCTCTCCTCCTTCTTTCAGGTGGACACCATTCCAATGTTTACCTGGGTGATCTTTCTTCTTGCATTCGTCGTACGTGCCCATACCAATTGAATTGCTTATACCGTATATAATCTACTATTGAATAACCAATATTCATTTTTCTCTTACGACAGTATTTCTTATTTTGTCTAATTTTGAACTTCTTGCTGCTCTCTTCAAGAAACCCGTTTCCATCTATTAAATAATAATAATAATAATAATAATAATAATAATAATAATAATAATAATAATAATAATAATAATAATAATAATAAACTATTTTTTATTTATGTACAGATTTTTAATTTTTACACAAATTTCTGTGCCTAAAGTTCTATTTTCCTTCTCCACCCGTCTATATCCATCCACTCCATGCCCTCCAGCCGTCTTGTTCTCATTCCCGTTCTTATTTCTTGCATCCACGACTTTTGAGGTTTTAAAAAATAATAAGTCCCGCGCCGTAGCCGAGCGGTTAAGGTAGGAAGCCTTGGCGCAGGGCTACGGGACTTGCGCTGGTTCGAGTCTCCATGGGGGAAGAAATTTTCTCATGGTATTTGGGCCAGTATGGGACCGGTGCCCACCCAGTATCGTGAGGCAATTGGGTAGCTACAATAAGTAGCGGCTCCAGGTTGAGGAACCAGATATAACGGCTGGGGGACTCGACATGCTAACCACATGTCACCCCTACACTGGCTTTTGATCATCTACCTCTGTGATTGACACATGTGGATGTGAAGGGCCAGCAGACGGCTGGTAAAAGGGCAACCGCTGAAAAGTGGAAAGACCCTCAATCGGAAAAAAAATAATAATGAGCATTATTATCGAGAAATAATTAGAAAATATTAGGTCATGTACGGATTTATGGAGAGAGTATGTTTCCACGGTCATGAATCTCTGTTAAAATTACCTGTGAGTGAATAGTCTAGCTAAAGTTTTCTCTATTAATTAGTAGCATAAATCAAATGGAAATATTATATTGAAATACGACCACCGCTGTGATCTCGAGGTAGCGTGCTGCCTTGTCG
Organism: Diploptera punctata; assembly: GCA_030220185.1. Classification (NCBI taxonomy): domain Eukaryota; kingdom Metazoa; phylum Arthropoda; class Insecta; order Blattodea; family Blaberidae; genus Diploptera; species Diploptera punctata. The sequence continues at coordinate 49,365 of JASPKZ010002693.1, read as the reverse complement.
CGCAGCGGCCCCGGGTTCGATTCAGACAGGTTCCTGGCTGAGGTTCTTTTCGGGGTTTTTCCTCACCTGTAAGACTAATGTCAGGAAGCATAGGGCCCAACGGTCCCCGAAAATCATCGGCCATCATCATTATCATTATCGTCGTTATCATTTAACCGGTGTGGAAAGCAACGAGATTCTACCACACCTGTAATTCCCTAGTAAAGCTGCGAAGCATAGCTTAAAAATGCTATGATTGCAGTGAAAGACCTGCCCTCGGACAGAATTATGTTGCACAATGTTATTTATATAACATAAGATTTCTATGCAGTGTGAGGAATAAAACAAATGTATATTGCTATGAGGAGAACATGCAACTAGAATGTATTATTCGTAACATATATGCATTACATATTGACCATGTGTACTGTATACATCACGTACAGGTCAATACAACTCCCTGCCTTTATTACTATTATAACAGGTTTTTTTTTAACGACAGTTTGATTGGTGAGAAGTAGAAAATGGAGAACATTAATACAACATATAGAAGAGCGAATATACGTACTCCATTATATTTTTTGTATCAAACATTATTACAAAAAATTACAGCTTTTTATTATCTGGGAGTATTGCACTACAATTTCTTCATAAAACATTCACAATGGTAGATTATATTTCTGAAAAGTCTATAATTTTCAAACAAAAAAATACAACCTCTCTCTACATTATTATTATTATTATTATTATTATTATTATTATTATTATTATTATTAATGATGTATTTATTTATTAAGCAGCTTTGACAATGTTTCACATCTTTGTGCGCCTATTTAATCTACTGTCATTCTCCTCCACATCTGTCATTCCATCCTCATTGACTAATCCTTTTTCTCTCATGCTTCTCAAAACACCATCAATAACATTATTTTTAGCCATCCTCTACTTCTTCTTGTACCAATTGGCACCCGTTCTAAAGTAATCTAAGTTTCTTCTAGGGAATCTGTCTTCTGTAATATATAACAGTAATAATAATAATAATAATAATAATAATAATAATAATAATAATAATAATAATAATAATAATAATAATAATAATAATAATAATAATAATAATAATAATAATAATAACAATATTAATAATAATAATAATAATAATAATAATAATAATAATAATAAAGGATGTGGATTATCTCCACTCTTATTTAATATATATATATATATATATATAAACAGAATAGTGCAAGAATGGAAACAAACAGTAAATAGTGGAATTTCAATAACTAGGAATAAAATAATTCAAACCATATTATATGCTGATGATCAAATAATATTATCAGATTCGGAAGATAGCTTACAAATAGCAGCGTATAAATTATTCAAAATTGCCAGCAAATATAATATGAAAATTTCCACTTCAAAATCCAAAACAATGGCAATGTGTGGAAAAAACATACAACGGGTGAAAATTGAGATTGGTGGAAAAATTATAGAACAAGTGTCAGATTTCTCTTACTCCCGAAAAAATTTTACCCAGGAACTTGTGCTGACGGAGACTTGAATTCGGACCCGCTGCATGACAAGACAGCATGCTACTTTGAGACCACAGAGGTGGACTAACAAAAATATTGTTACAGAATACAATAATTCGCTTAATAGTATGATATAAAATATGTAACTTATTTTCATTTTATTAATATTATTTATTAAAATTCAATTACTAGACAGTATTTTAACATTACATCTCTTATGACAACTCACTTCCGTCGCTATAATGTGTGCTATCGCTCTTAAAAATCTCGTATCTCATCGATGTGTCAGTACGCCACTGAACAAAAACTTCACGCAATGTAGAATATTCGCCATTATTTTAAATCGAATTTAAAATGTGAGATGTGGTAACGGAAGGTGGAATAAAAAGCTTAGGAAAATTGAAATTAGGTCAGATTTGTTTTAAGTTAGAAATGTCATATATCACTTGTCTTTCCAAGATGAAGATAAAACAGAGTTTCCTGGTTGTACTCGTACTAATCCTTTTACATTCAACAGAAGTTATGAAGTGAGTTATAAAAAGAAACTGAAATATTTGAGACAATTGTTCAGCATTTTAAAAGACTGACAAAGAATTCATCTCTATTTGAGATGAGATTATCATTTCTCTACCTCAATTGAATTCCCCTTTTGAAAAATAAATAAAATACAGAGTGCGCCAGCCTTGTTTCTCCATCTATCTATAATTGTATAGTCTAATGTTGAGCCATAGCCTCTCCTTTGTTAGGAGTTACTGGACCAAGTTAATTTAGTTATGTTATTTGCCCATAGATGTCACGAATGTCACACGGTCAACATATGGACTCAATGAGACATCTAGCAGGCAGCTAAAGTATTTCTAGGATATTGAGATCGGTAAATTGTGCTTAGAGGCCCTTTTATTCAGGCTTAAGGATCTTTTACGAGCCTGAAAATCTTCAGACGGTACCCATGCCTCCCTTAGATTTTTCCATCCTAAAAAGGTCCATCGACCTCGGCTGGGTTTGAACCCCCGACCCTCGTGATCAGAAGTAAGGGACATAACCACAAGTTACCGCGGCCGACCCTGACCACACGTCATTCACGACATTTATAGGGAAATAAGAGTAAATAAATCAAATTGGTCAAGAATCCACAAAAAGGGGAGGCCTGTCCCTACTTGGGATGTAAGAGCCATATGGAGAGGAAGAATCAATAAGCGTGATGAATTTAATTTAGTGCTGAAATAAAACTAATAATTTGTTTTCGTATTATCAGTAAGTACAAAGTCTACTTCCAGCGTGTATAAATACTCTGTCCACTTAATGTATGATATGGAAGATTTAAATTCGACAAAAGTTCTGTCATTATATTAAACGCTACAAATGAGGAAATTGAGAACTGTTTACGACTGTTCCATGTCCTATTTCTCACTTAATGTATTAGCTTTCCACTTTGTAATGATTTCTTCTAACTTTCTAATTTGTTTCAAAGTAAGTTGATCATGATTTGCTTCTCTTTACTCTGTTTGTACTTCAATTCTCATTTATAGATGTAGTAACTTATATGATTTTATTCTAAATGCTGTGAATATCTATTTTTTTGTTGTGACCAGCCTCGTGGGGTACTGGTTAGCGTTTCTGACTACTGTTCATGAGGTTCCCAGTCAGACCATTTGAGTTTTTCCTTAAAAGAAATTAGTCATTTTTTTGCCCATGATCTGGAATTTAGGTGTTTAGGTTAAGAACTCTCCTGGCACTTCATTGTAATTTATTGCACGTCAGATCATCGGGGTAACGTAACTCCGCCTTCTAGGCACCCCAACTTAAAAAGCGGTTACAATTACGCCAATGCCAGGAGAGAAACCAGAAATGTCGAAATGACAACCTGGGGCATTGAGTATAAAAAGAAAAAAAGTTCAAAATTTAAGTCAATGTTCACTATTTATTGTAGCGCCAAACTAAAAATACCTTACTGGAAATTGCAATTTACTTTCCTTGTTTGACACTTATGGCGCTAAGTTGCATGCTGCAAAATTTAGATTATTAACTCTTACTTTAAGGGAGGAAAGGAGATTACGGGTATTTGAGAATAAAGTTCTTAGGAAATTTTTTGGACCAAAGAGAGATGAACAGACAGGTGAATGGAGAAGACTGCATAACAATGCACTTCTTGGTCTTTATAAGAAACCAGATATAATAAGAAGCCAGATATAATAAGAACAGTTAAGTCTCGTAGACTGCGATGGGCAGGACCCGTGGCACGAATGGGGAATGAAAGACGTGCATGGAAGCTTCTTGTAGGAAAACCAGAGGGAAAACGCCCAGTTGGTAGACCAAGAATGAGATGGGAGAATAACATTAACTATGATTTGAGGGAAGTAGATTATACAGGGGATGATTGGAAAATATTGGCTCAGAATAGGGAAGTATGGAGGGCTTGTATCTGCGCGGCCATGAACCTACGGGTTAGATAGTGCCAGTGAGTTAGTTAGTTTTATGAAGAACTGGTTTCATAGCTGTCTGTTGCAAAACGTAGAATCTGTGATAGGACTGATGGCGTTTACATTCTCTTTAATAATAAGGTTATATTTAAAGATTTCGGCGCTGAAAATGTGCAAACGCTTACTTCATGAGCCAGTGCAACAGATGACATCAAAGTCTCTTTTTTAAATGACGCATAGCCGGTTGATGCATAACATCGCCCAATTGTGGAAGTGGAATACTGCTCAGAATTTTACACATTTTAGCTTGTAATCCTTGTCATATAACAATTGTAGGACATTGTACTTAAATTTAAAATGTTAGGTTGATAAAAAGATAGAACGACATGTAATTATTTGAGAAGATGTTGGTTTGAGAATAAACGTTCAAGTTTTACAGTGCTGCCATATGATCCCTATCGTTCCATAATGTTACATTTTCCCTTATCATTACTGGCATTGCGCAATCCTCCCTACCTCTCCTCCACCCCCTTTTTTTTGCGGATCTTTTCAATTCGTGGCTACTTCTTTCCTTTTCGTGCTTCCAGTTTCCATTCATCTCCATTTCCTTTTATCTCTTTCTACCTACGCTTCTTTTTTTATTTCTGTCCAACTCTACGAGGTAGATGACCACTCATTTCCACGTTTTCAAATGCCTGCGGATAAAGTACTATTCTTTCTAAGGGGTTTTATTTATACGTCAGTTTTTTCTCATCCATTGCCATCTTCTTTCTTCTTGTTTTTTTTTCCTGCATTTATTTAGGGGAATATATCTCTCAGGTGTTTTTACTTTTTAGATGGATTTCCCTGTTTTCTTGCAGTTTTCATTTATATTTTTAATTAATCTTGATTATTTTAAATTTAGTTGCTTTTATTTTTGTGCACGTAGTCCACCGCCGCGGTCTCAAGGTAGCGTGCTGCCTTGTCACGCAGCGGGCCTGGGTTTTATCCCCGGTCGGGACAGTGTCCTATCTGAGGTTTTTATCGAGTTTTTCTTCTCCTTTAAGACAAATGTCAGGAAACTTTAAGGCCCAAACGGTCCCCGAACATCATATGGCCATCACAATCATCATTGATATTCATCTTGGATTGAGCTTAGGATTAAGGACTCTCTTGGCGCACTACTACTATCATCATCATCACCCATTATATCATCGGGGAAACGTAACCCCACCAACCAGAGGGAAAGCGGCCAGTAGCTACAGGCTTTCATGGTCTTCATGTAATTATTGGAACTACTTTTCTATTAACATGTAGACCAAGAATGAGGTAGGAGGTTAGTATTAATCATGATTTGAGGGAGATTAATGTTATACAGGGGATAATTTGAAAATTTTATCTTGGGATAGGAATTAATAGAGAGATTATGTGCGCACTGACCTGGGCTCCTGGATTCGATAGTGCGAGTCAGTTAGTTCTCTTGGGGATAAAAACATAGAAACTCTTGGGCGTAGGTGAGAGGATATTATTCGGGACCTTAGGGAACTACGTAATGGAGATATAAACTGCATTTAGTTTGCTGGGGATAGGGGACCATAAGATGGCCTTAGTCAATACGTTATTAAATCTAAGGTTTCAAAAATCCATAAATAAAACAGCTATTTGGCGCAACAGGCCTACTACTAGCCGGTTTCTAGCCTCACATCCACACGTGTTAATCTCAGAGTTGGACGATCATCTATCCAGTGTAGGGGTCAGCGAGTCGCGATCTCAGGCGTTGTTGCTGTTTATCTCAACCTGAAGTCACAACTCATTGTGGGTACCAGAATCTGAGCGGAAGGTTATTAGTTTAATTTAAACTTAAAATCTTCCAGGCAGGATTATAAATTAAATTAACTCTTCGTAAACGTTAACCGTTCACTGCTGAGATGTTTCCAACCTTTAAAACCCTCCTTGCTCAATGCAGGGAGAAATATGGAAAAAGTTTATTTAGGTTCCTAGGAGATGGCAGTATATGCCTGCTTAGTTTGAAAGCAATGCAATACAGGCGTTTGGAGTTGAGAATGGATAAACATACCCATAGCACAGCAAGCATTTTATTTGCCAACGGATATACCCGCTCGTAGCAGTGTAAAGGTTAACCCTTAAATTGGCAAAACAAATTTCTTCTGTTAGTTATTTGAATGTGGCGGACCGCAGTGAAAACGGAATCTTGTGTACTTTTAATTATTAGGTATATTGTATAATTAGACACATATTTTAGTGGTTTCTTTTTGTTCACTTTCTTCTAATTTATTTAAAGTATTAAATTAATTGAACTAACTGATGTATCCAAAAGGATACATTACGAATTTAAGGGTTAATAATGAGCGTTCTCAGGGCTAATCCTAATGTTGAGAAGGCAGATATTAGGATAATCATGATATCTATTTTCTTTTTATTTGTGGATAAAGCCCAGCTTAGGTCCCATACTGGCGAAATTCTTGGAGAACATTTCATTCCCAGAGGACTCGAAGTAGCACTAATACAATAGCTTTCAATCAAGGCATGATGCCTTTAACCACTCGGCTATGCCGCGGGATTCCATAGGCCATGAGTTACTTAATATTACTCTAACTAATTAACTAACTAACTAACTCACTGTCACGATCGAACCCAAAGGTTCATGGTCACGCGGACATAAGCTCTCCATACGTCTCTATCCTGAGCTAATATTTTCCAATCATTCCCTGTAAAATCTACTTCCCTCAAATCATAGTTAATGCTATTCTCCCACCTCATTCTTGGTCTACCAACTGGGCATTTTCCCCTCTGGTTTTCGTACAAGAAGCTTCCATGCACGTCTTACATTCCCCATATGTGCCACATGTCTGCTCATCACAGTCTACGAGACTTAACTGTTCTTATTATATCTGGCTTCCTATAAAGACCATGTAGTTCATTGTTATGTAGTCTTCTCCATTCACCTGTCTGTTCATCTCTCTTTGGTCCAAACATTTTCCTAAGAATTTTATTCTCAAATACTCGTAATCTCCTTTCCTCCCTTAAAGTAAGAGTCCATGTTTCGCATCCATATAATATAACTGGTGAGATAATAGTTTTATATGTTTTCAATTTAACGTTTTTCAAAGGATTTGGGGCGTCAAGAGTCCCTGTAATGCACAATAGCACGCATTTCCACAATTGAGCCTATGTTTAATTTCTTTGTGCATCTCATTCCTACATGTGATTATTGTTCCTAGGTATTTGAATTCAGCCACCTCCTCAAAACTTCCCTCAACTGTCATTAGCCGTACATTTCCATTACATAATGTGTTTTTGTGTGTGACCATATTTATTTAGTTTTATTGATATTTACTTCCAGCCACAATTTCTTAGTGTTACTCAATAGTGTGTGCGTGTTGGCTTTTATTACCTCCTCGCTATCGTCCAATAGTACTACATTATCAGCATAGACTAACAGCTTACTTAAAATTAGTATGTATGAAGTAATTACTCGATTAAAAAGAAAACATAATTACATATTGGGGGCGGTGTCTTAATATTCTAAAATCTGTTATAAGTTGCCTATCGATTAGTAATTAGATTATAGTACCAGGTTGTATTTCTTGTGCTTCATATGTCGTTAAGCAAGAGGAATCAATAAAAATTACATTAACTACAAACTTTTGCCAAGGAAGAAACAATAACAGAGCCTACTAACTTCTCATTATATTTACGCATGTAAAACTCTTGGTTTAAATATTTTATCATGTTTTTGAAAGTACGTGATATTAAATTAGCTCTTAGAGAAGAGAATCTTCTAAACTTGCTTTTAAATTTCTTATTTTAAGAAGGAAAAAGATTTTTAGTTAATTTAAGCAGAACCACTTCTTCCAACAATAAGTAAATTATTTATCTATTATATATATATATATATATATATAAAATTTTTGGACCAAAGAGAGATGAACAGACAGGTGAATGGAAAAGACTACATAACAATGAACTACATGGTCTCTATAGGAACCCAGATATAATAAGAACAGTTAAGTCTCATAGACTGAGATGGGCAGGACATCTTGTACGTATGGGGAATGAAAGACTTGCTTGGAAGCTTCTTGTAGGAAAGCCAGAGGAAAACACCCAGTTGGTAGACCAAGAATGAGGTGGGAGAATAACATTAACTATGATTTGAGGGAAGTAGATTATACAGAAAAGATTGGAAAACATTAGCTCAGGATAGGGATGTATGGAGAGCTTATGTCCGCGCGGCCATGAACGTACGGGTTCGATAGTGCCAGTGAGTAAGTAAGTGTGTGTGTATATATATGTTATATTGCAGATTTTCGCGGATACAAGTATGAATAAGAAAGTTTTCTTGGGTTTTCCGCGTCTTGGATTCAAGTTCGGCCCCTGGCCACTGACTCCGACGTTTCGGCATGATTCCACATGTCATTATCAAGGAATGATAAGTTCGAGTCACAGGTTTAGGTCTTATATAATTAAACAAATAAAGTTTTCGCTGTGGTCCGTTTCCGTAGACGTACACCCATCCAAGGTTGTTAAACTAACTACATAAGAACAACCTTGGATGGGTGTACGTCTTCGGAAACGGACCACAGCGAAAACTCTATTTGTTTAATTATATAAGACCTAAACCTGTGACTCGAACTTATCATTCCTTGGTAATGGCATTGGGATCATGCCGAAACGTCGGAGTCAGTGGCCAGGGGGGCCGAACTTGAATCCAAGACGCGGAAAACCCAAGAAAACTTTCTTATTCATATATATATATATATATATATATATATATAAACTATTCTCTATTATTACTAGATGTCGCGAGAACTCGGTCTTCACTGCCATCTAGTAGCTGACTATAATAAGTAAGCAAATTAAAGAGAAAGTTTTTACTTTATAGCAGTGACGCTATAGCCTATCGATATATATGAAAAGAAAATTAAATGCCTGAGTCGGGATTTGAGCCCGAGTATCTAAACTTTGTACATTTAGTGCTCTAACCATCTAAGCTACTCAGGAATCCTAACACAAACATTTATTTTTCTTAAATATATGGAATTCCAAATTTATATATATATATATATATATATATATATATTTGGACACGGCCTTTGTACATCACAACGCTTCTTTGGGAGAAATTTCAAGTTAGATTTCGGCATGTAATGGTTAGCAGTTCCCTTGTGAGTATTTTTGCATAACAATCAGGATGTTATACACATTAGAAGTTGCGTTTTCGCATACTGCGGTTGTAAACTATAGTAGTCCTATCAGAAAAAAATGAATATGGAACTACGACTGAATATCCATCCATCCATAGTAATTCTGTGCGAGGGGCAGGTCTCTCTCTGCCATCATAACATTTTCATGCTATGCTTTGCAGCTTTACTAGGGAATTATAGGTGTGGTAGCTTCCCGTTGATTTCCACACCGGTGAAGGATGATGATGATGATTTTCGGGGACCGTTGGGCCCTAACCATCGTGACATTTGTCTTACAGGTGAGGATAAACCCCCGAAAAGAAACCTCACCCAGGAGCCTGTCCCGACCGGGAATCGAACCCGGGTCCGCTGCGTGAAAAGGCAGCACGCTACCTCGAGATCACAGCAGTGGACACTACTTAGTATGTGGAACTTTATATAGGAAATCTTTAGGAAATGAAGTAGGGACAAATACAATTTGAACTATTACATATCAATGGCATTACCAATACTCTTTATATGTCGCAGAAACATTGATGTTAACGAAATAAGATCAAACACGGCTTGAATGCCTCTGAAGTGAGATTTCTATGTTCAGTAGGAGAATTTTCACGATTTGAAAAAGAGATAACTTGAATAATTAAAACAACATGTGGGAAAATTCTCAGAATAAGTGGAAGATTCACTTTGATATGATGGAGGAAAATCTCTTTCAGAATACATCTTTAAGTATTGTACAAAAGGAAGAAGACATGTTGGGCGTATAATAAGCAAAAGGTGGGCATTGATTGTATTTAATCTTTGCCATATTCGTTCAGTGTTTTTGTGTTCTTTGGGCACTTCGGCACGTGGTATCTTTCGCATATGTGGCAGCACAAAACAGAGATAGATTTTTCATTTGGGTCGTGGTACTTCTTGTTTTCACACACTTTGTGATGAAAACCGCGCACAGCATAGCGTGTCACAACATGTCGCTGATCCTGGTTGGCTTTTATCCAGTTCCTCTCTATCATGGCTCCCGTAGCATAGAAATCAAGGTCTATCTCCCTCTGTGTTGGACATATAAGACTTTGATGAAAGCAACATTTCTAACGGAGAAGCTTTACCATGTCCATATTTGAGTTGGGACGCTAGTAATTCAAATAGTTAAAAGAGTGTCTTTAATTAATTTTGTACCTTTCCGTGCAATTTCATCCCTTATTGGGTGACACAATAGTATATTTCGATGCGAGGTTGGGAAGTGGTTTTTACAGAATGATTAGAATATTAGCTCTGGATTGAGCACATGTGAACATGAACCTCCAGGTTCGATAGCACCAATTGATTATGTGGGCTTATATTTTGGTTGCCTCTCGAAAAATTGAACAGCTTTTATCATGAACTTAAGCTATATTTTATTTGTCTTAATATTGGGTCATTATCCGAAAATTGAATAATCTTAAACTGAATGTAAACGTACATTTTGGCTGTGTCTCAATATTGGGTCATTATCCGAAAATTGAATTATTATTTAGGTCATTGATGTTTTGTTTGAGAAAGTTTGCTTCCTCGTGGTAGGAACAAAATAATAATTCATTTCCGATTGTAGTTATGAACATGGCAATCTCCCAGCTTGTGACTTCAGATTGTAGCCTCTTCCCTCTTCCCCCTCTTCCTCATTCTACTGACTTCATCCGCAGTACAGCCTCTTCTTGCTCATCTCTGTTACTCGAGAAATATGGGTTTGTTTCTGTGTGTGTGTTCTATGTCCACTTCTTTGCACTACATTTTCTTGAAACCTGACTTTAGCAAATGTTACGCATCTGTAAAAGATATAAACAATATATAATGAATGTAAAAGTGATCGTGCAGTTAAACATTTTTACCAAAAGTTCAAAATATTACCAATCGATGTACATAATTAGTATAAAATGCATTTTCAATATGTTATATATATATATAAATATATATATAAATATATATATATATATATATATATATATATATATATATATATATATATATATATATATATATCCATCCATCCATAGTAATTCTGCCCGAAGGCAGGTCCTTGACTGCAATCATAGCATTTTCATGCTATGCTTGCAGCTTTACTAGGGAATTGTGTAGGTGTGGTAGCTTCCCGTTGCTTTCCACACCGGTGAAGGATGATAATGGTAAGGATGATAATGATGGCCATATGATTTCGGGGACCGTTTCGGCCTTAAAGTTTTCCTGACATTTGTCTTACAGGTGAGGAAAAACCCCGATAAAAACCTCACCCAGAAAAACCGGGGATCGAACCCGGGCCCGCTGCGTGACAAGGCAGCACGCTACCTCGAGACCACAGCGGTGGACATATATATATATATATATATATATATATATATATATAAATAATACACAGCGTGGACGATAATTACACCGACAAACTTCAAGGACTGATTCCTTACTGGAAATGAAGGAAAAAATATTGTATAAACATGTGTCGGGAAATGAAAGATGTGCGTGCAACAACAAATCTTCCCGGCATACAGTACGTAGCATAATTACATCCACGTCACAACAGATGTTGAACATGGTCACCCCGAGATACAATGCACGCGTTCACACGTCGTGTCATGTATTTATAATTATGTTAAATTTTGTATAAAAGTAGACCAAGGGCACATCACAGAGAGCAGCCAAGCCAATCGGGGAGTGATACAAGGCTGCATTTTGTCACCAACGCTATTTAATCTATTCGTTGATGATATAGCAGTCATAATGCTAGAAGGAGACATTGAGGCTCCGGCGATAAGTAATGTTAAAGTCCCAGTTCTGTTGTATGCATATGATTTAATTATCTGTTCCAAGACAATCAATGGATTGCAAAGAGGTCTTGACCTACTGCAGATATACTGTAGGGATTGGGGATTGACTGTAAATGTTTGTAAGACAAAAACAATGACGTTCAAAATTGGGACGGTTTATGGTATAACAGAGGAATGGAAATACAGAGATCAAATACTTCAAAACGTGAAACATTTTCAGTATCTTGGCACGACATTGAAAATGAACGGAAAGTGGAAGAAACATATTGATATAGCATTATTTAAAGAGAGGGAACAACTTAATAATATTCTCAGCATTCTGGGTAGAGTGCCTGATATTCCAGTTAGTACGTTAGAAAAAATGTATGGAGCGATAGTGAGGCCAGTAATGCACTATGGTAGTAAGATTTGGGGTTTTCAAAGAACGGAAATACTAAATAAGGTATATACGCATTTTCTAAAATATATTACAGGACTTAGTAAGGCTGTTTCTAACAGTGGAATTTTATATGAATTAGGGTCATTTCAGGACGACATAAACTGCAAAATTCGTGTACTCAAGTAGCCTACTGGTTGCGGCTAATCCAAGGTGAAGAAACAATGCTCAGAGCAATTTGTTATGACCACCAAATTAGGAACGCAAATGGGAAATTCTGAGCAGACGAGGTTAGGAGAGAACTCCAAAAGATTGGGATGGGTTGGGTATGGGAAAAAGGGACTGAAAATCGCAAGAATGTGTGGAGAAAAATAAGAAAGAGGTACTTAGATATAAACCGACAAAATATTTTGGCCAAATGTGCGGGAAAACGATCACTGTCTTTACAAAGAGACCTAAAACAAGTTTGGGGAAAATAATCTTATATACTCAATCTAGGATTTAAAGAGAGATCAGGGCTTGCTTGGTTCAGGTTAGGGACATGGAATTTTTTTTTAAATTAGCGACGATCACGATATGCGAATGTGTCCAATGTGCGGGAGCTTTGAAGACGAGATACATATATTAGGAAAATGTAACGATTTAGAATATTGGAGGCATAAATTATTACCGAAAAGATTTCTAAATTCAAATCGTGAAAGATTGGCATGCTACGAGTTACTGGTAAACCCAGAAAATTGGATAAACGTGGGTAGATTTCTGGACAAAACGCGGAAAATAAGAACAACACTTACTCAGGAATAAATAAATATGTTAACAAATTGCAATACCATTAATTCTTAATAATTCTAATTAACTAAGTTAATGTATAATGTAGTTGTATTGATATCTAATTGTAATATTATTGTGTTTTCTTTTTTTTCAAGTATATTATTACCAAACATCAACTTATTGAAACGGGCTGTCAGCAGCATGTACGGCTTACTGCCTGTGGGATCCATATTTGTAAATAACACTGTATATAACACACACACAATTTAATAAAGTCCTTATGTATGTACGTATGGAGTGCATCGCTCTTTTGCATGTTCCGGCCTCTATCCGAAAATCGTCACTGACGTGGACACGCTGTTGAAGGGTAAGCACATCAGGAACTGGTTCAGCATACCCTAATTTTCAGATGCCCCAACAGGTAAAAATCCAGGAGATATAAGTCCGGTGATCTAGCAAGCCATGCAACTGGGCCGAGAGAATAATGCCAATCATCAGTGCCATCTACCGTGGCAACGATGCATTTATGGACACTTATTCATATGATATGTTTTCCTCGATTTGCAGTCAGGAATCAGTCCTTGCAGTTGTCGGTGTAATTAAAACATACTCTGCATATATACACTCACATGCTATGAGCCATGGAAATAAACAAATATGTAAATTTAGTCATTCTTTTATGAGTAACTAGCGCGACCCGCGATATTTTTCGCGTGGACAAAAATAATTTAAACAGATTATATATAATCAATTTATTAAAATGTACACAAAGAAATATCAAATCAAAATATGTACTTTACTGCAATTGTTATACATTGATATTACAGCTCTATTATTGTCTTGTTTGAAAGTCTTTAAATCCTAACTTTTAATCTAATTTTTGAAGGACGGAAATGGTTATTGCGAGTTATCCATAAAAGATAGACATGCTGTTGCGGACTTTTTTGTAGAATTTTTTAGTTATATTTAATTCTGTGTATATTATTTTGGTGTATTTATTATGGTTTAGGCAGTGTAAGCCATTTAAGAGTTCAAAAAGGGACTATTTTTAGTGCACCGATGCACGTTTGTTTTTTATTTATTTTGCTCTGGTCCTAAAGAACATACTCCTCCATGGCGCGACAGGCCTAAAAGCCTGATGCTGGCATCAATTCCACATGTGTTAATCACAGGGGTAGACGATCGTCCTACCAGTTTAGGGATAACATTAGGTCAGCATGTAGGGTCCTCCAGCCATTATAGCTGGGTTTCTCAACCTAATAGTACCATACTGTAATATGTTATATACATTAATTGTCCCCAAAAATTATCTAAATGTTGGAAAAAAGACATTCAAATCGGTCAATTCTTTGACTACATAAAGGACAGACTCGCAGACTTTCATTTTTATATATAATATAAAGAAAATAAGTATGATACAATACAATACACTAATCTATATATTAATACGTGAAGAAAAAACGTACCTCTTTTTAAGCACATTGCGAGGACGGAGAAGTATGGTATTTGGCATAATTAAAGTTGATATAGAGAAGAAGTGCAGAAAATTAAAATTTATGTATAATATGTGTTACAAATTAATTAAATTAAACAAATTTAAATTAATTGTCTCTAAAGAATTTATGTGCATTACTCGTTCATTTGTTTACGTTCATACTGAAAGTGCATTGTTGCGAAAAGAAAATTGCGCAGCAGCAATGTGAATTGAGTTACTCTCGCGTATTTATTATTAGTGGTTTAAAAAAAGTGAGTGCATTTTATTATTTAAATTTAAATTAAACCCTGCCTAATCTTGGTTTCAGTAATTTCATTACGTATTTTTTTTATTTACATTTTCGCACCTACTTCCACTCTGCCTCAACATAGAGCATTGACGGGTCGGAGTGATAGACAAAGAAGAAGGGATATACAGTATATTCCCTTACACATAATAATAGGCCAAATGCAAATTTAAATAGTATAATTAGTCTACAAATGTCAAATGACGCGTTATTGTTTTTTTGAATGTGGCTTGGCCAAGCTATACCACATAGTATTTCCTATTCATATTTTTCAAATAAATCGAACTTTATTTGTGACAAACTTAAAAATGTAATGGATTGTGGTAGAATTTCGACCTCTGCGTTGGCCGACCACTAGTTTTGTTTATTATGTACTACGATATAGTAGTAAGCTTACAACTTCTCGCAGTGTGTATTGCTTACCGGGATGTGAGGTTAAGAATCTTCAAAAAAAGAAAAAAAATCCTCTCTACCATTACACTCTGCGTGATCAAACTGAAGAGTTTAACAAGTACGTCGATCGGTCTTATTGATATGGAGGGAAGTTTTTGGCTCCCGTCCCGAGAGTTGCAGGTTTAAGCCTGACCGGAGACGATGGATTTTTTTTTTGGATGGAAATATCCAAGGGACACGCACTCCGAGACGGATTTTGAAGCTATAGGTCCCGAGTCTCAACATTTTCGGACTCGCTAAAAGAATCTCAAGCCTAAATTAGAGCCTCTGAGCAAAATTTAATCTGTCTTTTCCATCCAAATAATAACTTACTTTAATATTAGGTTTTTTGAGACGATGAGCTAACCACTTGACACTTGCTGACATGTGTAGGGAGATAAGCACAACTACATTACTTATGGATGTTATGCATCAACCGGCAATGCGCCATTATTTGAGTTTCGAGAAAATACGTCTAAAGTTTAAATCAATCTTCACTGTTTATTATAGCGCCAAACTAACAATACTGGATATTATGAGTTATTTCCCTGCTTTGACAGTTATGCATCAACAATCTAAGAGCGGAAACATTTGGCGCTTTGCTGCATGTTGTAAAATGTAGATTACAATTATGAAGATCTGGTTTCGTACCAGTTTGTTGCAAAACACAGAATCTCTGATAGGACTGATGACGTTAACATTTTCTTTAATAATAAGGCTATTTTTAAAGATTTGGCGTTAGAATAGTGCGTACACCTATTTCATGAGCCAGTGCAACGGATGGAATCAAAATTTCATTTTTTCAATGGCGCTTAGCCGATTGATGCACAACATTGTCATTATATATAATTAATTACGTCAGACGTAACTTTGCGGAAATTCATAACGTACACAATACTCACTGGCACTATCGAACCCGTAGGTTCATGGCCACGCAGACATAAGCTCTCCATATATCCCTATCCTGAGCTAATACTTTTCAATCATTCCCTCTATAATCTACGTCCCTCAAATCATAGTTAATGTTATTTTCCCACCTTATTCTTGGTCTACCAAGTGGGCGTTTTCCCTCTGGCTTTCCTACAAGAAGCTTCCATGCAAATCTTTCATTCCCCATACGTGCAACATGTCCTGCCCATCGCAGTCTACGAGACTTAACTGTCCTTATATAAAAATAAAATAGTATATCTTATTGATAATTCCGCTGAAAGTTATTAAAAATCTGGAATGCAGATTTGTCCAATTAAAATCACAAATACAGTAAAAGCAATCAAATCACGAGTAAAATATACCCAAATTGATAACAACACGTGTTTCGCTCTGAAACAGAGCATCTACAGGGTTGACATATCAAGCGTAAGAACACAAAAAAAAAACAGACCACAAGCTCTACTTTATTTACTAACATCCGAAGGTAGCGTCTACGGTAACATCAAGTGACGACACCCACATATGACGAGACATCGTTAAAAATACGTATTAAAGGAGATAAAACAAAATTAACTTGCGCGTTCAATAGTACACATCTGTTATTTTTATGTTCTAATATTTCTACTTCCTCCTAGACACACATCCTAGAACTCTTGTCACAAACATGCAAAATACTATAGGCCTAACTATTATTGACGCGTAAAAAATGAAATTGGACATTGTCACGAAATCAAAGAATATTTGGTTCTGTAAATATAATTGATTCATGGATAATTAAATTACTATTGAGTTATTCCCGGCAGATGCTTGCGATTTAAACACTTAAAATAAACCTGTTAAACTTGCAGAACGAAAACGGTACGTTTACGGACAAACGTTCCTACTCAAAACGTTATCTACGCAGTAACCTCTACAATGTTTAAAATTTTGTAATGGGAATTTCCCAACTGCATATATATGTATGTACAGTACATAGATACAAGTAATAAAAATAATAATAATAATAATAATAATGATGATGATGATGATGATGATAATGATAATGATAATGATAATGATAATGATAATGATAATGATAATGATAATGATAATGATAATGATAATGATAATGATAATGATAATGATAATGATAATGATAATGATAATGATATGATAATGATAATATTATTATTACTATTATTATTATTATTATTATTATTATTATTATTATTATTATTATTATTATTATAACTGAACGTCTAAAATTCACTATTAGATTTTGTGATATAAAAATCAGCTAGAATGTTATGATCGTATATGCAGAATGCCGGAGACAAGATTACCCAGGAAAGGTTTCGAATGGATTCCACCTGGGAAAGGAAAGAGAGGTCGACCTAGATTTAAATGGATGGATCATATAAGAAGAGGTATGAGGGAGATAGGTCTGGAAGAATTAGAATGGGAAGATAAAGAAGAATGGAGAAGGAAGATAAAATTTTAATACGCTTTGGGCACAGGAAGATGTTTTATTTCACTATAAACCTTTTTATAAATAAATAAATTATAATAATTATTATAATACAAGAGCCACCAATTAATACGTAGACAAGATTCAAGGTAATATCAAAAAGCAAAATTATTAAAAATTCTTAATTTTATTTTCTGCATGTTTCCACTTCTAAAGATCAATCGTACGCTCACAGGAGTTTAAAATTGCGTCATACCACATTATATAAACCATATTTGAGCTCAGAATGTTTGATTATATTCCCTAAACATGTTGGACTTTATATAAAAAATAATTAATTTAAAATTTTACAATTATTCTGAAATATGAAATCCTCTCCCTTTAAAGTTAAGTAGAAGCGATTCCCATCTTAAAAAAACATTGTACCAATTGTAATATTATGTAAATTAAAATCTGAAAGTCAAAATCGTTATTTCCTTCCTCTTTGATTCTTGTTTATCAAAAAGCAAGCGATACATTTTAAAGCTTTTCTAAGACTTCTTCACACAGTGAAGTCTTCAGAAAGATAGTATCCTGATGAAAACTTAAACAGGCATTGTGTAGGTATCTCCGTGTTTTGAATTCCAAGTTTGAGCGTTTTGAGTGTCTTACGTAACAGAGAATCTTCAAAGTGTTTCCTGGAACAAATAAAGCGGCTGACAGTTTCTATTGAAAATGGTTGTTTCCTCTATTCATGAGAGCGATAAACTATATAGAAAACAATTACATAATATAGATTTCAATCTTGTATAAAATGTTTCGTGAGAATGTAATCTTAATAATAGAGTAACTTTGTAAATTGTAATTCAAGGAAAGATACTTTTTCGTAATCGTGTTTTTCTTTTAATGTACAGGGGTATGCCAATTGCTTGGTACTGGATGTTACATACTTAGAAGTAGTACAGGGTTCCTCATTTATAACCTAACAGGCACACGGCGTTTTGCCTGTGCGCGGTTCTGTGTGCCACAGCAAGATTTGCTCCTACATAAAAATGTTTTGATATGGGTTTTACGTTTTCTTCTTAGAGACTTTACTTTTACCAATATCTGTCTATATCAAATATATTTTTCTTTTGATCGTAAAATTAGTTTTTTTGTAGATAACTCTAGTTTTATTCTAGATGTGTTGGAGATGATTTTTTTGTTGACCACTTTAATTTTATGCCAAGCATGTTGGAAATTAAAATTATTTTCAATTTTTTAGTTCGGTTTTATAATAAAGCGTGTTGTTTTGGTTTTTTAAACTATTATTTATTTATTTTATTTCCATCCATCCATAGTAATTCTGCCCAAAGGCAGATCCTTCACTGCAATCATAGCATTTTCATGCTATTCTTGCAGCTTTACTAGGGAATTATAGATGTGGTAGCTTCCCGTTGCTTTCCACACCGGTGAAGGATGATGATAATGAAATGGATATTGATGGCCATATGAATTTCGGGGACCGTTTGTGCTCTTAAAGTTTTCTCGAACATTTGTCTTACTGGTGAGGAAAAACCCCTATAAAAAACCTCACCCATAAAAACTCCCCCGACCGGGGATCGAATCCGGGCCCGCTGCGTGACAAGGCAGCACGCTACCTCGAGACCACAGCGGTGGACAATAATAGAATAACTTTGTAAATTGTAATTCAAGGAAAGAGACTTTTTCGTAATCGTGTTTTACTTTTAATTTACAGAGGGTGTGCCAATTTCTTGGTACTGGATGTTACATACTGTATAACTATTACAGGGTCCCTCATTTATAACCTAACGGGCGCACGGGCGTTTTGCGCCTTCGCGGTTCTTTGTTCCACAGCAACGGTGGCTCCTACATTAAGTTGTTTTAGATTTTTTTTAGTTTTTCTCCTCTTAGAGACCTTACTTTTACCAATATCTGTCTGGTTTTTGTAGATAACTCTAGTTTTATTCTAGATGTGTTGGAGATGATTTTTTTGTTGACCACTTTAATTTTATCCCAAGCAAGTTGGAAATTAAAATTATTTTTAATTTTTTAGCTCGGTTTTCTAATAAAGCGTCTTGTTTTAGTTTTTTAAACTATTATTTATATATTTTATTTATATAAACATAAATGCAACAACCCGTGTTTCATCAAGGGGTATATCAGACGTTGTTTACAGTTTTTGTTATACAATTATTGTTGTTCTAGTTGATGGAAGATCATCGTGAGGAATTTTACAACGTTGACTGTGTTGAAATGAATTTTCAGAATATTTGGCGGAGTAGCATTTTTTAGGTCCCGCGCCGTAGCCGAGCGGTTAAGGTAGGAAGCCTTGGCGCAGAGCTACGGGACTTGCGCTGGTTCGAGTCTCCATGGGGGAAGAAATTTTCTCATGGTATTTCGGCCAGTATGGGACCAGTGCCCACCCAGCATCGTGAGGCAATTGGGTAGCTACAATAAGTAGCGGCTCCAGGTTGAGGAACCAGCTATAACAGCTGGGGGACTCGACATGCTAACCACATGTCACCCCTGCACTGGCTGTTGATCATCTACCTCTGTGATTGACACATGTGGATTGAAGGGCCACCAGCCGGCTGGTAAAAGGGCAACCGCTGAAAAGTGGAAAGACCCTCAATCGGATCGGAGCATTTTTTTGTATAGCTGGTCCATCTCTGGAGAACATGTTGCATTCAGTCATCAGATTGTGGGTCGTTTGCAGTGATACATTAATAACTTCCATACGTTTTTGTTCTCATTGCTGTCCGAAACATTTAAATAACTGGCAGTAGAAATTATTTTTTCGTCAATTTTAGTGCAGATTGGACGATACTAGACATTGTCACCGCTTCGTAGCAGTCCTTCGGAATTCCCTAATACCGCATGATGTATGGTCTGTTGAACTTAGTATCACGAATTTATTTTACTTTTTTATATTTGAAGGAATCATACACACTATCTCTCTTTTTCTCTCCACCCTCTCTCTCATAAAGGATTTTTTTCTGACAATAACAGTTAATTTTACGTTTGAAAACTAACGAAGTGTTCTGATACTTTAGGTCCGAATAAAATTAATTGAATCTAGCACTATAATAATATGGAAATTGAATGAAACAGATACAATACCTCTGCCAATGGGATGCTATTCACTAGAAATCCATATTGTTTTGTATTTTTACTTCGGAAACGAGGTTAGCCTGAATGTACATTTCAAAAATAATGAATCATTCATAGGCATAATATAGTGCAAAGCAATATAAACAAAGAATTTCCAGTTACTTTAGAATGTAAAGAATTATAGAAATACCCTTTTACGCAGTGAATTGGCACACTGTGAGCATTTAAGACTCTTTTTCGGAGAACTCGGATTTAAATAGACGCGTTTGAGTTAGGCCTATATTTTATACCGGTATCCAGTAAAAAAAATATAACTCAACGGGCCTCTTTAAATTCGAGATCTCCAAAAAAAGAGCGCTTCTATTGTCAAGTCTTGACAATAACTAACTCACTGGCACTATCGAACCCGTAGTTTCATGGCCGCGCGGACATAAGCTCTCCATACATCCCTATCCTGAGCTAATGTTTTCAAATTATTCCCTGTGTAATCTAATTTCCTCAAATAATAGTTAATGTTATTCTCCCATCTCATTCTTGGTCTACCAACTGGGCGTTTTCCCTCTGGTTTTCCTACTAGAAGTTTCCATGCACGTCTTTCATTCCCCATTTGTGCAACATGTCCTGCCCATCGCAGTCTACGAGACTTAACATTTCTTATTATATCTGGTTTCCTATAAAGACCATGTAATTCACGTTATGTAGTCTTCTCCATTCATCTCTCTGTTCCTCTCTCTTTGATCCAAACATTTTCCTAAGAACTTTATTCTTAAATACTCTTAATCTGCTTTCCTCCCTTAAAGTAAGAGTCCATGTTTCGCATACATATAATATAACTGGTAGAATAATAGTTTTATATATTTTTGGTTTAACGTTTTTTGAAAGCAGTTGGGACATCAAGAGTGTCTGTAATGCATAATAGCACGCAATTCCAGAATTGAGCCTATGTTTAATTCCTTTGTGCATCTCATTTTTATTTGTGATTATTGTTCCTAGGTATTTGAATTCAGCCACTTCCTCAGAATTTCCGTAATTTGTTATTAGTTGTCCATTTCCGTCATGTAATGTTTTTCTGTGTGTACCATATATTTAGTTTTATTGATATTTACTTCCAGTTCCAATTTCTTAGTGTTACTCAATACGTGTGTGAGAGTTGGCCTATGGAAACGCTAATTTGAAATATGATTTCGCCATCTTCAACAAATATTCAAATAAAATTAGTGAACTTCCAAACAACGAAAGTATTCTAGACGCGATGTAACCTTTCATTTTTAAGTGCCCGTAATTAAACTTGAGGTACAACGTCCGTTACACAGGGACTATGTAAATTTAGCAAATTACTCGGCTAGTAAATTTTATGGTAAAAGTTTGCTTATTTACCGAATATATATTTATTTTGTTAAATAAATCCTATTTATAAAACAAACATAGCGAGAAACAAACGTGGCAGTCGCCAGAGCGAATTTTACATTGCGGCTTTCAGATAAAGCCCCACTCCTATTGGTCAAACTTCGTTGATTTTTGGAGAATACATATTCTGTTGTATTTCAAAGGTATATATCTATTTTCATTGTGAAAAAATCGAAAATTGCCGATGTTAAAGCGATTTTTAATTTTTGCATCCTGCCAACTCCCCGTTCAATTGATCAGATTTTACTAGTTAATGAATGCGATCTTATAATTATATATATATATATATATATATATATATATATATATATATATATATATATTCCTAGTTCGGTTAAACAAACTTGTTACCGGTAGAGCGTTAACACACACAAACATAAGATAATACAGTTAAAGTGATTCCACTAGAGGCCATAGGAGACTTTTGAAATAGTAGAAGGTTAAGACGCCTACTTTTTCAAGACAATCAGGACTTGATGTCAGCCGGGTTGTCAGCCCTGCGAGGTGGCCGATTTTGTCCCCAGAACAAGCGTCTGGTTCGCATTTAAATTAGAGGTTGACTCGAGGGCCATAGCACCCTAAGAACGTTTTGGTCAGTTTAAAACCGTGACCTCATCAGGACTCGAACCCTCGACCTTCCGATTTGTAGCGTATTTCGTGACCCCAGATTATATATATATATATATATATATATATATATATATATATCCATAGTAATTCTGCCCGAGGGCAGGTGCTTCAGTGAAATCACAGCATTTTCATGCTATGCTTTGCAGCTTTACTAGAGAATTATAGGTGTGGTAGCTTCCCGTTGCTTTCCACACCGGCGAAGGAGGAAGATGATGAATGATAAGGATGGTGATGGCCGGATGATTTTCAGGGACCGTTGGGCCCTAAGCTTCCTGACATTTGTCTTACAGGCGACGAAAAACCCCGAAAAAAGCCTCATCCAGGAGCCTGTCCCGACCGGGAATCGAACCCGAGCCCGCTGCGTGACAAGGCAGCACGCTACCTCGAGACCACAGCGATGAACTATATATATATATATATATATATATATATATAAAATATTCTTCTGTAGGCCTACGTATATATATCACTGAACTCCTAAACGACTGGAACGAGTTTGATGAATTTATTTGTGTGTGTTTGAGTGGGTCTCTGATTGGCTTAGATTCACAATTGACCCAGTAGGTAGCGCTTAATCGGGCTATAGGATTTTTTTACGAAATTTAAAAAATATATATTTAAGATTTTTCGCATATCAGAACATATAACCCGAAAATTTCACCCCCACCCCTACATTTTCTAAATTAAAATAATTAATAATTGACCGTTAAAATCTTACGTTCATGAATAATTTACCTTCTGAGAATAACTCAGTTACGTTTGTATACCACAGGTGGTACTGATGTATAATTCTGTAGTATTTGACGAGTATAAGCTTATTAAGTTATGTAGATAGGAAATAACACCATGAGGTTTTTTACTATTCTTTACTTATAAATAATCGATGATTTGTAAAACTGTTTAAATATTTTTTTTGACTTTATGAAAAAACCTCAATAGCTGCATTCTTTCGGAATTCGCTAAAAGTATATATGTGTACTGGACTGTATGAAATACGTAGTGGTGGCATAAATATAAAATTCTTGTCAGAAATGTACGTGATCCCATATCAGGTTGATGAAGTGTGCATTTCAGGACCAACAACTGCAGGTACGTGGTCTCTCACAACACATTGTGTCTGGAATTTCATGCCTTTCTCTAAAACAGAAGAAAAAGCATATTTAAAACTGCATAAGCCCAAGTATCTTTCCTTTCTACAAATATTACACGTGATTTAAGATAAAAATACAGTTGTCTTAGCATAATATAATATATCACAGTATACTAATACAATAAAAGTCGTACAATAAATTGATACTTAAATTCCCATATTATTTTTTCCCAGTTCATTTTTAGTATATAAGCACCCTAAAATGTGTTGTGAGCCGGCTAAAGTTACAATGATGAAAATTACAATGGTCAACATGATGTTTTGCCTCATGAGTACCAATAGTTGTACTTTATGAAGTTTTTTATCGTGTTTTTAAATATTTATTCGGAATTTCTCCATCACCCACAGTTTTTTTTATTTCAGTTTCAATTAATGGATTTAAATAATAATTTTTTAATACAATTTTTTCGTCCACTGTAAAATAAAACCAAATGAGCTAACTCAGGAGATTTCAGCTATGGAAAAGAGATATCAAGGCAAATGGAATCATAATATGCTGGCCGATTATTGTTGGACTATCAAGAGGGATGCTCCACAGGCGAAATATAGCTGAAAATCGTCGTTTCTTACTTTCTAGGTGTTTGAAATTATAAATTACTGCCTCTCGGAAACCTTACGTGATGGAGAAAAATCAATATCACATTTGAATACAGGAGTAAAAATACTATCAGACTCGCATATGTTTCTTTCTGGGACAAAAAAAAAGTTTTTTTTCTGTTGCTCAGTGTTATTTTCGTCAGGAGTGAAATTTTAACTATTTTAGGCCTGCAAAGTCAATTCAATATAAGTCTGTAATTTAAATTTGAATTCAAGCGACGCGACGCCTGTAAAATGATAAAATTATAATACTTCTTCTCGAATTTATTGCAGTACCCTTTGCGTTATGTTAAAGTTTCGGGGAAAAAGTTACTTAACTTCACAGTAAATGTAACTCAAATGATATGTGGTCTGCATATCTCCTCAGTGAGACACCTAGTGGGAAACTAAGATAATACTCGGATGAGTAACGGTCTGTAAATTTTACACATATGCTTCTTTATTCAGGCTTGCAGTTCTTTTACGAGTCTCAAAATCTTCAGACTCGGGATCCACGGCTTAAAATCTCTCCCGCAGGACTTGTCCCTTGGATTTTTCATCCTAAAAATCCATCGAGCCCGGCCGAGGCTGAACTCGTGTCCCTCGGAACTAGAGACAAAGAACGTTCTACTAGTCTAGCGCTGCTGACTTTAATTAAGTTATATTTGGAACTGATTCCACTTGGGAAAGGAAAGAGAGTTCGACCTAAATTTAAATGGATGAATGACATAAGATGTGGCATGAGGGAGATAGGTCTGGAAGAATTGAAATTGGAAGATAGAGATGAAAGGAGAAATAAGATAAAAAACGAAAACGCTTTGGGCACGGGAAGATGTTAATAACAATATAAGTTTGTTTATAAATAAATACATCTTTAAACAATTTATTTTATAGTTATTGTCGTGACTTTAATGTTTAAGCCTATAATACTTTTTCTTTTAATTTTACCTTCACTAATTTTGCAACAGGTACTCATTTACGTTATTGCTATTATTATGTACCCCTCAGGTATTTATGTTTTAATTATTTATTTTTAATATAGAATATAATTTTCTGATTACTTTCAACTTCGTACAAAATTCTAACACAAATGTTTGTTCAATGCTACCTGTTGTCATTTGACATTTCAGGTATTCTCTCCTCGCATTGGCGTATTGTAACCCACTTCTGAGGTTGGGGCGCCTGGAAGGCGGGATTACGATGCCCCAATGATATGATGGGTGATGACGATGGGTAATGATGCGCCAGGAGAGGCCTCAAACCTAAACTTAATCTAATGAGGTGAATATGATATTGATGGCCAGATGATGTTAGGGAACCGTTTGGGCCCTAAAGTATCCTCACTTTTGTCGTACCGGTGAGGAAAAACCCCGAAAAAACCTCAACCAGGAAACTTGTCCCTAGCGGGGATCGAACCTGGGCCCGCTATGTGACAAGGCAGCACGCTACCTCAAGACCACAGCGGTGGACATAATAATAAATATATTAGCTAGTATCCGGACTTATCCGCTATATTTACGAACTAATAGACGACCATCAATGTGGATTTAGAAGAAATAGATCTATAATAGATCATATGTTTAGTATAAAACAGGTTTTAGAAAATAAATGGGAATATAATGGCACTGTGCATCAACTAAATTTAGACTTCGAAAAGGCATACGATTGAATTAAGAGGGAGAAGTTATATCCTGCTGGACTTCGAATTTCCTAAAAAATAATTTGAATGTGTCTAAATGGCACGAAAATTATTGTTCATTTAGGCAAACAGTTTTCAGATACTTTTAGAGTTCATAATGGGCTAAAGCAAGGAGATGCACCATCCCCTCTACTATATTCCAGTTGTTATTTAAAGAATTTTTATAATAATTAACTACCACGTGTCATCGATTCTGATATAAATACAAATACATCCCTATATTTGATTTCGAAAAAAAAATGTTATTAGTAACATTCTTTCAAATATTTGTGTGTATGAGTTTACTGTGCTGAATATTTCAGGAGCATTTGGAAGGGAAATATTCTCCGTGTGTTGGTATGAGGTGTAGAGAAATTATTTTATGAAATTAACAAAAACGAGAGAACCAATAACGATGTTAATTTTTTTAAATAACAAACATTTTTTAGTAAACATATTACATTTTATCATTTTTTCTATTCATAGTAATTATTGGATTTAACGTTTGGAAAATTAATATAATTTAATCCTTTTAAAATATAGGATACTTAGTTTTATGGTGGAAAATAAACCAATATGCATTTTATATTTGCAAAAAAGGAGATTCTTGTTTTGTATCATATAGGTGTATTGATTAATGCAGGAAATGTCTGTTACTTGTATTGTGTTCAATATTTCAATATGATTGGAGTAAGGCCTATACATATTGGTATTTCTGATCTGATAATATTGACTTGTCAGCGTTGTAGCAATGCGTTCAAGCAACGTATATATTTACCTGTCGTGTGCTTCGTGAATTCCAATTTGTTATGAAATGTCTCTACATTTGGTCTGTATGAATGCTATCATATTATACTAAAGAGAAAATTACTGCCTCTTCACATAACACCATCTAAATTATATTTCTTTATGAATGGAGAAGACTACATAACAATGAGCTATATAATCTCCATAGGAAACCAGATATAACAAGAACTTTAAAGTCACGTTAACTGCGATGGGTTGGACATGTGGCATGAATGTGGAATGAAAGAGGGGCATGGAAACTTCTTGTAGGAAAACCGGTGGGGTGTTAATAATAAAATTGGTATCTGGTAAGTCAGTAATCTTTTACGGTGTCACTTACCAAAACATGGAATTCCCTTCCACCCTATGTCAGAGACTGTCAAACTATAACATCCTTCAAAAACAAACTAAAGAATTATTTAATAACAAACTAACTTATACACCTCACTGATAGCATTCTTTTAGCAATATTAATATATTTAATTATTTATGTAAATAATATTAAGAATAACAAATATTTTTATTTGTTTTGTTTTAAATATTGTATAATCGTAAAATTAGTTTTCTATATCTCATTATTTTCCTGTTTTTTATATACACTAGACAGGGACAATTTAATATGTCTTGCTTGTATACATTTTATTATTAGTTTTAGTCTTAATTTTAACTAATATTAACTGGTTGTATTATAGATCGTAATATGTATATTAGATATTATCTTTTGATCAAATTTTTACTTAGTGTTTAATATTAGAGTTAATTAAGATTGTTATATTCTTATGTAATATATGTTTGTCCTGGTGAGTGGAAGAGAAGGCCACATGGCCTTAACTTCACCAGGCTAAATAAATCTTAAATATTAAAAAAAATCTTAGTCCTCAACTAAATTGTTAAACTTATTCAAGTTATTCCAATATGGAGGCCTTTCAAAAATAATGTTTCATCTTCTGCATTTTAACTGGAACTGATGGTGTTGTATAGGCTGTATAACGGATTTATGTGTGCGGGTGTGTTCTCGTTGAGTAGGTCTTTATTCCTTGCTTCTTTTAGAATCTCCATATCTTCAAGGATGCTGACCCTGTTGTGATTATACTCTCTGTGTAGTATTGCCATAGATTTATTGATTTTTTTTAATCAGTGACCTGTTTCTAGTATGTGTTTGACAAAATTTGATTTTTCTTCATTATTAATAAGATTTTTCAAATGTTCCGAATATCGTTGTGTTAAAGTTTCTTGTTGTTTTGCCTATATAGAATTTTTCACAACTATTGTATTTTATAATCAATTGAGTTGGTGTTTACTTGATGAAAATGCATATTTATTAATTAAATAAAAATAAAACTAAGTTTTATTTTTATTTAATTAATATTGCATTTAGTTTATAGACGCCTTTATTTTCGGACATCTTATTACATAACCTCAACGGTGGTTTAATATGGATTTCAAAAGTGTTGAAACAGAGGGAAAACACCCAGTTCGTAAGATAAGAATGAGATGGCAAAATTGCATTAATCATGATTTGAGGGAAGTAAATTATATAGGGGTTGATTTCAAAACATTGGCTCAGGATAGTGATGTATGGAGAGCCTATGTCCGCGCGGCCAATAATCTACTGATTCGATAGTGCCAGTGAGTTAGTTATATTGTTTTGTATTATGCAAAAAAATCCACCACTGTACTCTGGTGGTAACGTCGTTGCCTCTTAGGCAGCGGATCCGGTTTCGATCCCCGGAAGGGTCAAGTTTCGTGATGAGGATTTTTGAAAGGGTTTTTCCTCATATGTTTGACAAACTTTAAGGCTCAAATAATCTTCGAAAATCATTTCGTCATCAGTCATAAAGGCATGCCATATTTTCCGTGTTTTCTATGAATGTATGAGTGATGCCATATCTTGCCTTAAATGTTCGTGTTGTTTCATAAATGGCTCAAACATTGAGACAATTATTTATTCTGGGAGGTTCTCCATATCCAAGTGCGGTCAGAAAATATGTATGTGATCCAGAATTTAAAATCCCCTCCTGACAGATCGGGTTCCTGTAAGGTCCAAAACAAAACTTTAAGCATCTCTCTTGCGGTCACAGTTGTTCATGTGACGAGCATATCAAGTCCCCCATATTTGTAAAGTTTTCTCCACCTAGAGCCGCCACTTATTGTAATAATAATAATAATAATAATAATAATAATAATAATAATAATAATAATAATAATAATAATAATAATAATAATAATAATAATAATAATAATAATAATAATGAAGAAGATAATATTAAGTAATGGCGGTATAGCCCATTTTGGACCAGGACAGCTGCCATTTTTTTATACTATCTCTGTCTCCAAATCACTTCTCCATCTTCTAACTTAAGATCCTCTTCTATTTATGAAACCATCGCAATCTTAATCTGTCCTGTCTTCTAACACCTTCACATTTAAAAAAAGGCAAGTTCTATTGTAGGATTCTCTGGAACCATCCTAACAATATGGCCCACAAAGCGCAGTTTTGATAACTTGTTAAACTTCACAATACTTTTTTTCAGAGAATAATGAATATAATTAACTATTACACCTTCTCTGTTTGTTTCTATTTTCATATACTGGGCTAAATATATTTCTTTGATCTTTTCTTTAAATAATCGCTATTGATTGTAGCAACCCAAATTTCTCATTTTGCTGGGTGGATACCGCTCCCATAATGGCCAAAATTTGAAAGAAAAGTTCTTTCTCCATGGAGACTTAGACCAATGCATGTCCAATAGATCCGCATCAAGCGTGTATCTTAAATATATCTGCTGAATCTTGGGACTGGGTCTAGATTTAGTAAAACAAAAATATTATTTTTTTCTTCAGAGACGTGAAGAGTATATTTTTATCTCACAATTCATGATTTTCTTCTTGCTTGTATAACCGAAATTACGACCTATTTCCGCTAGAAGAGAGAATGATAATAGAGGTTCTTTATTAAGTTAATTTTTCACGATTTTTGAAGTTTGCGTGAAACTTTTTTTTTTCCTATAGAAACGTTAATTTATTAATTAAAATGTTTTTTGCTGGTTATTTGGGTCTGTCAGAAGCATCTGTTCTGATATTGACTTAGCATCAAAGTAAAAGCTTATTTTCGCGAAGCACTGATTTCGCTTTTTTTCCTCTTCAAGTTTATGTTATCCAGTACAACGAAGATATCCGTTATTCTGTTTATAATGTTTATTTATTTTTATATATTTAATACAGAGGAGTTTAACTGACGTCATTTACCTTATATATGACTAAAAAAAGCAAAGACATGAACGTTACATATAATTGAGGCGGTTAGAAGTAAAAGGGCGTAAGTGATGTTTCTAAAAAAAAGTTTAGTGCATAATTACTTTCTTGAAGCATAATTTTATTTAGTGACAAAGGGATGTAAGTATAGGCGTTCTTCTTCTTCTTCTTTTTCACCACTTCACGGGCTGGACAAAAATTGCCTGTTCCGCCTCACAGTTGTTCTGTCCATCTTTTCACTGGCCTTCCTACATTCCTTGATCCTCTAGGCTTGTAGTTGAATGCTTCTCTTGGTAATCTTGTTACATTCATTCTTTCTACATGTGTAAACCATTTCTCTCTATATTCTTTGATTTTCTCATTCAATTGATATATATTTAACTCTGTTCTTATATCTTCATTCTTTATCCGATCCAATCTTGTGCAGCCTTTTGTTCTAATATGGATGTTAATTTCTGCGCTTTGTATTCTACTTTGCAATTTTTTGGTCATTGCCCAAGTTTCGCTCCCATAAAATAAAGAAGGAACTGCCAATTTTTTTTATAAAACTTCAATCTAGCATTTCTTCTTGTTTTGTTCTTTAATGTTTCATGTAAAGTTCCGTACATCATTTGAAATTTCGACAGAGGGTAGGCGTTAGGAGTAGATAAATAATTATTGTCATAATGTTCAATTACCTACTCGTACTGTTTTCTTATACAACTTCAAAATTAATCCTGTTTTGCTCAATAAGATGTTACTTTATGCGGATGATGTAGTACTCTTGGGCGATAGCGAGGAAATACTAAAGGC
This sequence comes from Diploptera punctata, assembly GCA_030220185.1. Taxonomy (NCBI): domain Eukaryota; kingdom Metazoa; phylum Arthropoda; class Insecta; order Blattodea; family Blaberidae; genus Diploptera; species Diploptera punctata. The sequence continues at coordinate 18,352 of JASPKZ010002693.1, read as the reverse complement.
CAACACGCACACACTACTGAGTAACACTAAGAAATTGGGACAGGAAGTAAATATCAATAAAATTAAATATATGGTTACACATAGAAATACATCATATGGTGGAAATGGACAGCTAATGACAAATGAGGGAAATTTTGAGGAAGTGGCTGAATTCAAACACCTGGGAACAATAATCACAAATAGGAATAAGAGGCACAAGGAAATTAAACATAGGCTCAATTCTGGAAATGCGTGATATTATGCATTGAAGGGTCTCTTGACGTCCCAACTCCTTTCAAAAAACGTTAAACTAGCTATTATTCTACCAGTTATATTATATGGATGCGAAACATGGAGTCGTACTTTAAGAGAGGAAAGAAGATTACGAGTATCTGAGAATAAAGTTCTTAGGAGAATTTTTGGACCAAAGAGAGATGAAAAGACAGGCGAATGGAGCAGACTACATAACAGTGAACTACATGGTCTTTATAGGAAGCCAAATATAATAAGAAGAGTTAAGTCTCGTAGACTGCGATGAGCAGGACATTTGGCACGAATGGTGGATGAAAGAAGTGCTTGGAAGCTTTTTGTAGGAAAACCAGAAGGAAAACGCCCAGTTGGTAGACCAAGAATGAGGTGGGAGAGTAACAATAACTACGATTTGAGGGAAGTAGATTATACAGGGAATGATTGGAAAAAATTTGCTCAGGATAGGATTATATGGAGAGCTTATGTTCGCGTGGCCATGAACCTACGGATTCGATAGTGCCAGTTAGTTAGTTAATTAGTTCGGTCAATACTGTAAAGCTTGCACTTACATCCCTTTGCTTCTAACCGCCTCAGTAATGTATTAAGTTTTCTAATAAGTAATGGTTTTAATTGTATTGTTGTGTGTAAGGTGGAATTTTGAAGGTGTGATTGATTTTAGAGTTTATTTCAAACTCACGTGCAGTTGATGCGGATTTCTATTCTCAACAACTGTAGTGAGTTCCAAGAAATTTTGAGAATCGCGAGTTAAAACCCGACAGGACCCACTCTGCACGAACAACCATAAGGAAAATTCAGGAATTTGGATAAATCGAACTGCTGCCACACCCGATATGAATCCCTGATACTGCCCCTTTTCACTGCCATCGGTTTCAATCCACGACCCATTTCTTGCGTGAAATTTCGAAAAAAATTGAAACAATTGAAGCTTTGGAAATCGGTCTCGACTAATTCTTGGCATCGAAAACAAGAGACTGGTACTACCGCGGGAAAAATAAACTGACTGAAAGATGGTACAAGACCATAGAATCTATGATGTTCTACTTTGATAGTAGTTTAATTAATTTATTGTCAGATATCATCCCAAATAATTTTTTGTTTAAAAAATGCATGGTTTTATTATTTTTTTTTGCGATTGATAGTGTCTTCGAAACAATATAGTTAAAAATCAGTCAAGTGTTTTAAGTGTTGACATTACAGACAATATCTGTACATAAATGCGAATAGATGAATGAAAAAATATACATTACAATTATGTATATAATTTATTTATTTTATTCGATGCCGTGCACTAGCCGCACAATGACAAATATTTGCAAACTAGGTTGATTAAATATATATAACAAAACAAAATACAGCTATACAAAGTAATATACTAATTGAACAAAATACAGTATATATAAAGAGAATAGAAGAGGATCGACTACCAAAATGTGTTTTGGAATGGAAACCTGAGCGAAGACGAGGCAGAGGAAGACCTAAAACTTCCTGGAGACAGAGAATATATTTATACATGAAGGAGAAACATATACAACCAGGAGATTGGATGGACCGACAAGATTGGCTATAAGAATCGTATGATGTCAAAGACATTAAGCAACCGATGATCTATCTATAGAAAAATAAACTATTAAGGAGATACATTGTCTATGGTATCAGCTATGTTGCATTTTTTATCTGGCCTTCCAGTATATATCCACATAGCTAGCGGGGGATGGTGCTGTACAGGTTTTATTGTCGGTTGAGTTCATATCTGAAGAGCATACAATGGGGTATGGGCAATATACCTAGGTGGCAGAAATATCTAGCCAGACAGTCATAACCATTTGAGAATATATTACAATGATACAAGATAATTGTAATTTCATTATTTTACCTCTGGCCTTCCAGTATCTGTCCACAAAACATCTAGCCTAGAGTGACGTATGAATTTTGATGTTATATCCATGATATCAAAAGTACTGCAGATGATAGAATGTGGACTTTGTATGATACCTAACAAATGGAGGTGGCTTCGAAGACAGTCTTGCCCCAACTGCAGTACGGAGTGATGCAAGAGCTTCTTTTCTGGGTCATTCCGAGAGTTTGTTTTGCAGGGCTTCTTTACGCAGTTTCTCTGATCTGATTCTGTAGGTCATCATGGAGAGCTTTTCTCACTTTGTAACGTTTGTTTACAGCTGATCTAATGTATGAGATTGTTCGCGGAAATGTCTGAAGGGTTTATGTTTCTTTCTTGCTCAACAAATCTGCCATTTCATTTCCTTCAATTCCACAAACGACCACTGCAAAGTTAGTTGTTTGCTTGAGTTATTAAGATCGCTGATAGTATTTCTATATTCCAGTTCTTTCAATGGCTGGAGGTATCAGGTAATTTGCAACTGCAGATATTGCTGTCATCGAGTTGCTAAAGATGACAGCATTGACGAAAGATGTAGATCTGCAAATGAGTTGGTTCAGGGCGATAATTATAGTTCTAATCTCTCCGTCAAATGTGGTATGATTCCTTCCACTTTTAACTGGAAGGCACAGAATTATATTCCAGAATTCAGCAATAGTAACCTTCTATGTGAAGGAGATGGACATCTTGCTTGAATAGAGCGGAGTAGAGAGACGGTGCGGGAGCGGACGGCAGGTTGTGAGGATTATCCGGTTAACCAAGTCAGGAGTTGTATCGCTTCCCTGTAGTTAAAATGACAGATTTGGCACTGAATTTTAGTGCCTTGCATTTAAAATCGGCAGTTAATGTTTTTGGACACGCCCTTGATACGTCACAACGATTCTCTGGAAGAAATTTCAAGTTAGGTTTCGGCATGCAATGGTTGACAGTTCCCTTGTAAGTTAGATCGATGAAGAATTGTAAAAAAAAAAAAAGAATCTCATGAGAACAATAGCTAAATTCCTTCAGAATTCGCTTATAAATCAAAACTATGTGTGTCTATTAGAAAAAAAGATTGAAGATTAGTTTTACCCGTGTATAATGCACAGCTTAAACTGGAGTAATACATTTACCTCTGTTGGTGAAACCGACCCTAAGAGTTCCTTTGCAAGATATTTTTTTGCGCGACAGTGCGTTGTCATATTTAGATCAATGGCGACCATGATTGAAAGTTCAACTTCCTACATTTCGGAGTTGCCAACCTAAATATTAATATTACAAACCTCGTGCGGGAAGCAAAACCACTGTCCTTTAGTAATACTATGTACAATGTACATACAAAAATATATCCAAAAGGTAGTGTTAATATAGGCGTACTTTATATGAAACATATCACTGCATTTTAATTGAAATTAACTTTATTTCAAACAATTTAAAACAATAAATACGTACTTGCCGCCATTTTATCACTAAATTGGTCTCACGGCCTTCTGCTGTTTCAGCTAATAAACATTGCCCACACTGTTAATAATAGTCAGTTGTTAATAATGAATGCAAGTATTTCCCACAAAGATGTTATGATTTTAGTATTATTTATTATTTTGAAAACACCATCGCGCAAAAAAAATAATGTACAACGCACGTTTGTGAAGTGTTTTACAGAATCCCGGATATTAAAAACTAGCTATCGCTCGGTTTTTAAACATTTTTCCTCGATTCTGTAAAAACCACTTCCCAACCTCGCATCGTAATATACTATTTTTCCTGTTAGATAAAGTTGAATAGCTCTTACATTACCATAACTACCTAACTAACTAACGCACTGGCACTATCGAGCCCGTAGGTTCATGGCCGCGCGGGCGTAAGCTCTCCATACATCCCTATTCTGAGCCAATGCAATGTTTTCCAATCATCCCCGTATAATCTACTTCCCTAAAATCATAGTTAATGTTGTTCTCCCACCTCATATTTGGTCTACCAACTGGGCGTTTTTCCTTTGGTTTTCCTACAAGAAGCTTCCATGCACATCTTTCATTCCCCATTCGTGCCACATGTCCTGCCCATCGCAGTCTACGAGACTTAACTGTTCTCATTATATCTACCTTCCTATAAAGGCCATGTAATTCACTGTTATGCAGTCTTCTCCATTCGCCTGTATGTTCATCTCTCTTTGGTCCAAAAATTTTCCCAAGAACTTTGTTCTCAAATATTCGTAATCTCCTTTCCTCCCTTAAAGTAAGTGTCCATGTTTCGCATCTATATAATATAACTGGTAGAATAATAATATTTGAAGAGAAAAATTATACGCTCAGACCGGGACTTGAACCCGGGACCCTTGGTTCTCTAGACCAAGTGCTCTACCAACTGAGCTACCTGAGCAAGTACCGATCCAAACGCAAATCTTTCTCTATATACATTGTAATTCCCATCCACCAAATGCTGTGAAGCCATGCTTCTATCTTGCAAATGGCGGCTCCTTTATTAAGAAGACATATTTGGGAATTATACATTACAGCCAGTACGGCTTTTTCCAAGTTTTTATTATTGATTTCGTACATCTCAATGATGGATAAATCATATTTGAAGAGAAAAATTATACGCTCAGACCGGGACTTGAACCCGGACCCTTGGTTCTCTAGACCAAGTGCTCTACCAACTGAGCTACCTGAGCAAGTACCGATCCAAACGCAAATCTTTCTCTATATACATTGTAATTCCCATCCACCAAATGCTGTGAAGCCATGCTTCTATCTTGCAAATGGCGGCTCCTTAATTAAGAAGACATATTTGGGAATTATACATTACAGCCAGTACGGCTTTTTCCAAGTTTTTATTATTGAATAAAATATGATTTATCCATCATTGAGATGTACGAAATCAATAATAAAAACATGGTAGAATAATAGTTTTATATATTTTCAGTTTAACGTTTTTTGAAAGGAGTTAGGAAGTCAAAAGTCTCTGCAATGCATAATAGCACGCATTTCCAGAATTGAGCCTATGTTTAATTTCTTTATGCATCTCATTCCTGTTTGTGATTATTGTTCCTAGGTATTTGAATTCAGCCACTTCGTCAAAATTTCCCTCATTTCCATTATATAATGTATTTCTATGTGTGACCATATGTTTAGTTTTATTGATACTTACTTCCAGTCCCAATTTCTTAGTGTTACTCAGTATTAAAAGCTTAATTTAACTTTCACTGGAAAGAGTTTAAGTTAAATTAAACTAATAACCTTCAAAGTTATAAATAGAGGAACTTCTTTAAGTCTTAAGTTCTAGTAGTTTACTACTCTAATCTTAATAATGTAGACAATAAATGTTTTCGATTTGAAGAAAAAACTCAGATTCCTCAAAAGAAAGTAATACATATATACATATATATATATATATATATATATATAAAGGTATTAACATTAATAATACTTCTAATAATTTAAGTAAAATATTGGTATGTGCGTGTTGGCCTTTAGTATCATCCTACAGGTTTTATTTTATTTTTTCGTCCTGAGTATAAAAAATAATGTGTGTAAATCGTGCCCTTATGGAATGAACACATTCATTTTCATTTAGTATGATATGGATATAAATAAAATTTGAATTGAGGTACATTAGTTCCCTGGTCCACATATTCGCTAAGTGTATCCGATCTTTAATCACACAATGATGATATATGAGAACGTTCTCGACTAGTGACTGTTTGTTAATAGCCTTTATTACGACCGCAATAATATAAAATATATCAACATTTTCCAAAGTAGAGATAGAAATAATATATCTGTGATGGAATTCTATATTAATAAATATAAACGATACTCCTATTCAAATATTCCTCATCCTACTTTTTGAGATTGTTTAATTGTGAATTATTGAACTTTGTGGCTAATAAATTCCTGCAGGTTCAATTCTGCATTTACTGAACCCCTCAATTGGTTCCTATCATTTGCCAATTGGATCTAGTTCAGTTCCATAAGATCCCTATAGATACTAACTCATATAAAATGTCTTTTTTTTTAACAAAATTTCATTTGGACCTTTTCTTTTTTACTAGAAAAACTTTTCTTTCAAAGTAGATACCAGCATATTTTATTGTCTCGAGGCATTGTCCAGCGGGTTTATTATCTCACGATGGCACCAATCTCTCATTTTTTATGTGAAGAAATCTTTAAGACCAATTTCCACAGTTTCAACGTTGTGGAGATTTGAACAATGACATGGGCGAATTGGTAATGGATCGAAACAGATGGTAATCTGAAGGCGCAAGTTTATGGCTATATGACAGATGTGGTAGCAGTTAGATTCCGCCCAATTCCTGGATTTTTGTCAATGTTGTTCGTTCAGTATAGGGGTACGGTCTAGTTCGAGCCGATGACTCTAAACATTTCATGAAATCGTTCCGGTTGTTTACAATAAATATCCCATAATCCGCATGCCACGCCGTTTTGAACAAATTCCCAGTGATTCACACTTACAAAATTCTAACACACACATAACATTAGATTGAAAAAACCACCTTACTTATGAGACAATACATTTATTCACCTATATGTCCAGAACTTCAAAATGGTCTTTTCCTCAAGTATTTCCTATAAGGTTCTTAAAAGCTTTTATAACGGCAATTGCCCATTTATCCTTTTAATTAGGATAATTGAAAAAAAAATGTTATATATATGGTACAGATATTTTTATAGAGAGATAAATATTTGTCTTTTTTCAAAAAGTAATTTTAAAAGATTAGCCATTTTATTAAATACATATGGAAGGAAAACGACGTACTATATATTTTATAGCTTCTCTAAAAGATTGCAAAATCATATTCAGTAGATACTTCACGATAATAGTCAATATAGTGACAATTTAAATATTTAATAGTAATAATAATATTACTCACTTACTCACTGGCACTATCGAACCCGTAGGTTCATGGCCACGCGGACATACGCTCTCCATACATCCCTATCCTGAGCTAATGCTTTCCAATCATGTCCTGTATAATCTACTTCCCTCAAATCATAGTTAATGTTATTCACCCACCTCATTCTTGGTCTACCAACTGGGCGTTTTCCCTCTGGTTTTCCTACAAGAAGCTTTCATGCAAGTCTTTCGTTCCCCATACGTGCAACATGTCCTTCCCATCGCAGTCTATGATACTTAACTGTTCTTATTATATCTGGCCTCCTATAAAGACCATGTAGTTCATTGTTATGTAGTCTTTTCAATTCACCTGTCTGTTCATCTCTCTTTGGTCCAAAAATTTTCCTAAGTACTTTATTCTCAAATAGGCCTACTTGTAATCTCCTTTCCTCCCTTAAAGTAAGAGTCCATGTTTCGCACTCACATAGTATAACTGGTAGAATAATAGTTTTATATATTTTCAGTTTAACGTTTTTTGAAAGGAGTTGGGACATCAAGAGTCTCTGTAATTCATAATTGCACGCATTTCCAGAATTGAGCCTATGTTTAATTTCTTTGTCCATCTCATTCCTATTTGTGATTATTGTTCCTAGGTATTTGAATTCAGCCACTTCCTTAAAATTTCCCTAATTTTTCATTAGCTGTCCATTTCCATAATATAATATATTTCTACGTGTGACCATATATTTAGTTAAATTATAAGATAAAAAAGTAATGATTCATTATCAACAGTAATCCAACAAAAAGGTTGTGTTTTTTGAGAAAAAATCACGAGCGACAAAGTTGGGAATGATTTTGCCTAATGAAAAACTCAACCTCGCGTTGGATTTGTAGTGACTATTTATCGAATAACATTAACATCAGAAGCCAAAAATAATTATATTGTTTAATATTTACCAAATGTGATGTTATGTATTCCGATCTTATTCCGGGCGATTTATAAGCCGGCTGTATAGTTATAAATAGCATATCTTTACTGTTAAAACTCTTTGGGCTTGCGAAAAACCAATAACAGATGATTGTATGAGAAATAACTATTAACAATAATGCAGATTCATTATACAACATTTAATATTTTTTACAACATCGTTTATCTATCTATCTTCGGGTGTTTACAGCTGCTGCCGTCTTCCGATCTTGGGCATCTGCAATGCTTAGCCCTCTTGCTTGCATTACTATCTTCATGTTTTCCTTCCATATTAACTTTGGTCTCCCTCTTTTCTTCTTTCTGGTCGGTTGTCATTGATATAGTTGCTTCGGCCATCGCTCATATTCCATTCTTAAAACATGTCCTAACCACTTTAATTCCTTCTCCTCAAATCTTTCTGCTTCCATCATGTTTCTAATTTCCTTATTTATTTTGTGACATGTTCTAATTTTGACTTTCTGGCACCTCTGCGTAAATAATCCATTTCTAGAGCTATTAGTCAATTCTTTAGTACTTGTTGATTGTCCATACCTCACTTCCATACATTGCAACGGATTCTACCAATGTTTTACACAATATACTTTATTGTGTCTTTCCAAATATGCTTATCCCACCATACGGAACATTATTGTTTATAATTCTGTTTAAGACATATTTTTTATGCAATACTTTTTGAGTTCAACATATTACATAGCCTACATTCTATACACATTTCCAATATTTAGGATGTGATATAACTTATAGAGAAAATAAAGTAAATACATTTCAGGCTATTTGTGGAACCATAAAAAGAACCTTAGGTCGGAAAACAAGGAAAGATACGAAACTTAAATTATATTAAACAATGGCTGTTCCTTTGTTGTTGTATGGAAGTGAAAATTGGGTAATGAAATCAAGGGATAAAAGCAGGATACAGACTGCGGAAATTCTGTTTTTACGTAATATGAAAGGATGCACAAGAGCGGATAGAATAAGGAATGAAACTATACGAGAAGAATTAAATATACATAAAATTGAAGATAAAATCAGCGAAAATAATAAGAAGTGGACAGAACACTTAATGAAAATGAACAACGAAAGAATACCAAAAAGAACCTTCCTGTATAATCCCAGAGGAACAAGAGATGTTGGCCGACCACGTAGAAGATGGACTCCACTTTTAACTTCGCCGGAACAGGCTACATAGCCTAAACCTTGTAGTAGAAGAAGAAGAAGAAGAAGAAGAAGATATTCTCTACAAAAGATTTGAAGGATACAGAGATGTTATTGAAGCATTTTTATTATCCTTTGCTGAATTTGTATTGGTCGGGATCAATCAAGTGACCGAGTACTTTCGTGAAATATTTGAGAGATATTTACCTACCATTTCACGAAACTGACATATATTTAATTTTGCATCGCCTGAATTTTTCACAGTAAATCTTTTTTTTAGATCCGTGTTCTACTTTCCAGCCAATAGAAAAATGATTTCAAAGGCAACTTTTATTATTTAGGTTAAACAGCTGGATTGCTTCGGTTCGGATAGAAAATCCTTTAAACTAGAATTATCAGCTTTCGAATCGTGTGCACAATTCTTTTGACTAGCGTGGCATCACCTACTAAGCTAGTGCAGTAACCGCTGTGTATCATATGGAATGATGGTTTAATTTTATCCCTTAAAAACCCATGACCCCATTGCAGCCGTTAACATGTAACAAAGGTAGGATATATTCCACGACAGGTAGCACTTTCATATTTAATCCGGCGTATCCAGAACAGTACCTGCTATTTGTGTCTGTAGATTTGTCAGCTTTTTACATTTCTATTTTGTCTGAAATAAAACTATTGCGTTGAACTGAAAATAAGTAATGGGTCACTGGAATACACAGAAAAAAGATAATTTGGCAAAAATTCCGGATTGTGTTTTGTTCACTATTACCTTTCCAGTCAAATTAGCAACATTCTGTTTTTTTTACCATTACTCTTAGAGCGGATGATCAGCATTGACTGCGAGGATGACAAAGGGCTGTGATTATTAATGAAGCGAAAATTATTATCGATAAGTACTAAACTTATCAATGTTACATACATTTATATTTGCAAATATTTAAATTTGTCATCATCATCAAACTTCACGGATTAGGACTTTGCCTGTTCCAATCTTAAATTTGTGAATAGTGAAGTATTCAACTGGTGCTAGGTACAGCCATATAACTGAAAGCATGGCTGTCAAAGTGAGTAGGCGTGCTCTGTCTCTGTTTACCTGTATATCTTTCTCATGCATGCTAATAACCAATCCAAAAGTATGGGTCAATTATCTACTTTATTTCAATACATACGGTTTGTCACAATCCACTGTGTTTTTCGAGTTAGGGTAGTACAATTAGTGACGCATATACACCGCGCATGCTTATGTGGCATTCGGCAAGCCGTAACCGTTTTCATGATTTCAAATATCTGTTAATCTGAGTACATCCATCCATAATAATTCTGTCCGAAGGCAGGTCCTTCACTGCAATGATAGCATTTTCATGCTATGCTTGCAGCTTTACTAGGGAATTGTAGGTGTGGTAGTTTCCCGTTGCTTTCCAGACCGGTGAAAGATGATGATGATGATAATGGCCATATGATTTCGGGGACCGTTTGGGCCCTAAAGTTTTCCTGAACATTTGTCCTACAGGTGAGGAAAAACTCCGATAAAAACTCACCCAGAAAAACTGCCCCGATCGGGGATCGAACCCGGGACCGCTGCGTGACAAGGTATCACGCTACCTCGAGACCACAGCGGTGGATTAAAGTATGAGAGGAGATGTGAAAAAAGTACTTATAATGTGTCGAAATCAGCATTAAAATATTTGTGAGAAATTTGGATCTTAATTTCTAGAGAGAAATAAAGTATTAGAAGCAGCTCTAGTGAGATTTCTATTGCCACTCTTGGGAGTGACAAGATTAATCTAAATATGAAACATGTATATAAGAGCCCAGTTGATTGAAGGCAACAAATATGAAGATATTTAAGTATATCATTAAGGGTTGAAAGATCATATTTTAAGAATGTCTCTTTGAGTTAGGCTACCTACGGCAATTCTTTTATAAACTTTTTTTTTCAATGCCACCACGTTTTCGTTTCGACATTCTGAGTTACGCTGCCCCGATGATCCATCCATAGTAATTCTGCCCGAGGGCAGGTCCTTCACTGCAATCATAGCATTTTCATGCTATCATCAGGATGATGATGGTGATGATGGCCATATGATTTCGGGGACCATTTGGGCCTTAAAGTTTTCCTGACATTTGTCTTACAGGTGAGGAAAAACCCCGATAAAAACCTCACCCAGAAAAACTGCCCCGACCGGGGATCGAACCCGGGCCCGCTGCGATATATGTTTGATTATCTATTTTTACAAAAAAACTTCGGATTGCTTAATGATGGAGAGATCAGTTAATTATCCTCAGAACAAGTCTAAGGGCCTAAACTTTGTTTAGGTAGAAAAAGAAGAAGAAGTGACTCATTTTAAAAAAGAGAAATGGATACCAACATTATTAGAAATGCCAGATGAATTTGTTGTGTGTTCAATTTTGTATTGGCAGGCATACACATTATACGTAAACAAATTTCTGACGCTGGTATATACCACATTATTATCGATTCCGCAACTTCTGTTCATACAACATTCATTATAAAACACACATGTTTTTAACATCCTTGTCAACAACATGTAACTGTCATGACGTTATTGCACTTGGCTTTACAGGACCACTGCAGAATTTAGTCCAGTCTCTCCTATGAGGTAGTTATTAATTTTTATTTTTCTTGTTTATTTCTCTTAATCTGTTTAATTAAAATGTTTCAAATCGCCTGTTATGCCTTCTTATGAGTTAATCGTGACTCACAATATTCAATTATTAGACCCGAAATAAAACTGTATAATGCTAGATAATCCATAATAATAACACCGGTTAACAAGATGTTTGTCTCATGAGTACAAATAGTTGTACTTAATACAGTTTTTTATCGTGTTTTCAAATATGTATTCGGAATTTCTCCACCCACAGTTTTTTTATTTCAATTTCAATTAATGGATTTAAATAATTATTTTTCTAATAAACGTTTTTCCGTCTATTTGTCCATTGTAAAATAAAACCAAATGAGCTAACTCAGGAGATTTCAGCTATGGAAAAGAAATATCAAAGCAAATGGAATCCTAATGTGCTGGCCGATTATTGTTGGACCATCAAGAGGAATGCTCCACAGGCGAAATATAGCAGAAGATCGTCATTTCTTTCTTAATAGGTGAGTCCGAATGTTCGAATATTGTGTAGTTACAAATGTAGAAAATATTAAAGTGTTTGAAATTATAAATTCCTGTCTCTTGGAAACCTTGCGTGATGGAGAAAAACCGATATCATATTTGAATTCAGGAGAAAAAAATACTATCAGAATCACATATTTTTCTTTCTGAGACAAAAAAAAAGTTTATTTTTTGTTTCTCAGTGTTATTAGACCCGACATGAAACCGTAAAATGCTAGATAATACATAATAATGTAAAAAATAGCTGTCTTCTTAGAGTCTATTTAGAAAAACATAATTTTCGATGCTAATGACCTGAGTTGTTAAAGAGGGTTCTAAATAAAATACCCCTACTACTACAACTATTACTACTACTACTACTACTACTACTACTACTACTACTACTACTACTACTACTACTACTACTACTATTGCTACTCTAACTACTACCTTAGTACCTATGGGCACTGTTACTCCTGCTGATATATAACACTGAAGATAGAGAAGGATATATATAGGCCTATATATGTCGATACAGATTTTCTCAACCAAAGAATTAGACGACAATTCCTTCTTCCTCTATTTCTCTAGGTCAAATTTATTCTCTGCATAATTTTGGGTTTCGTTCTACCTCTATTCTTTCTGATTTCTGAATTAGGATTCCTTTATTAAATGTGTTATCTCTCGTTCATAACTTACCCGTTCCATCTCATTTGAATAATTTTATTAAAGTAGGCCTACGTCTTTAAAAATTACAGTTTTACTATATATAAAGAGTAAAAATTGTCGGGCGAAGTATTCAAAAGAGTTAGAAGCATTATAGAAGACATTCAGACTTATTATAATAATTAGTAGTTGCAACGAACGGACTCCAACTGATTACAAAGAAAATCTTTATTGAAATCAACCTAAAGGATTGAGAAACGGAGGAAAACCAAAATAACACGGACTGCCAATGGAATCTCAAGACATAGGTACAGATTCAGATGAACCTAAACCTAATATTATATACAACTTTCCTCATTAGAGAATTGCCTCAAAGACAAAGTGATACAGACAATTAATTTTTTTAAAAATGATGAAATACATTTTGTAAATACATAATAAAATTCAAATCGTAGGTCTAATTGAAGTATACATACTATAAAGTAGAAATTTTGTAAATATGGTTTCTTGTAATTGAAATTGATCCTCTAATGGCAGCGATGACAATTTTAGAAATATACACCCTGTCCAAATCTAAGGAATTCCAAAATTTAGCTAAGAATCCTGGTATAGTACCTCTTGCCCCGATCATCAATCCTGTGACAGTTATACTTCCTAATTGGTATTTATCTTTGTAATAGTCAATTGTTGGCTCATATATGGCTTTCTTTTCACAGTCAACTACCTCAGGTTGGTGTGTATATATATATATTTATTTATTTATTTATTTATTTATTTATTTATATAAAGTAAAAAAAATGATATCTCTACATGCCTTGCGAAACACTTGGAGTGGTAGCAAGTTAATGATCCCAACTTTATAAGACAATCGGCACGATATATCAGCAGGATTTGGCGGCCCCCTTTACCCCGATATCAAACGACTGATACCCATTTCCATTACAGGCTGAATGAATCCAAGGGCCATGATGACACCAGAAAGTTCAATAAAGTTTAAAAATCTTGACGACATCGCCATTTGAACCCGTGATCTTCCTGCTTGCAGCGTACTGTCTCAATAGCCTAAACTACGGCATGATATATATATATCCAATCCAAAGTAATTCTGCCCGAAGGCAGGTCCTTCACTGCAATCATAGCATTTCCATGCTATGCTTGCAGCTTTACTAGGGAATTGAAGGTGTGGTAGCTTCCCGTTGCTTTCCACACCGGTGAAAGATGATGACGATGATGATGAAGATGATAATGATAAGGTTGATGCTAATAAACTAGGGGGAGTAGTTGCTCTTGCAATATCAATTGCTATTTTATTTATTCTACCATTCTTTACTTCCAACTTTCGGGGAATTCAATTTTACCCATTTGATTTCGGGGACCGTTTGGGCCTTAAAGTTTTCCTGACATTTGTCTTACAGATGAGGAAAAACTCCGATAAAAACCTCACCCAGAAAAACTGCCCCGACCGGGGACCGAACCCGGGCCCGCTGCGTGACAAGGCAGCACGCAACCTCGAGACCACAGCGGTATATATATATATATATATATATATATATATATATATATGTGTGTGTGTGTGTGTGTGTGTGTGTTAAAAATATACAAATGGTAACCAATATGCACCACAACAGCTGGACGCCCAAAAAGAAAAAAACTACAATGGCAGGATGACATCATAAAATATATATCAGAAATGGAAATTAAAAATTGGTCACTCTGTATCCAGAATAGAACTGAATGGTGGAGAATAGTTAAGGAGGCCAAAACTTCACTGAAGTTGTAGTCGCCTACAGAGGAAGAATATATATATATATATATATATATATATATAGGCCTATATAATAATATTTCTCAATTACTCAATTACTTTAAAATTGTAATGCAAAATGTATTCACATTTTTTAATGTTAGAAATATGATTATTGAATTTACCACTAAACTAATAAGCCTGATATTAAAAAGCTGTTAAGAGATTGCGGGAAATTTGTTTTCGTAATTGATAAATTTAAAAGCATTTCCATTAAACATGGATATGAAAAAAAAAATGAATTGAAAGTAGATACAATTTTTCAACCATGACAATATTATAAAATCACGTGATACGCATTTGCGAGATTAAACTCTAATACATTGGAATGTACACAGAGTGCGATCGATCAATTTTAGAGACATTTCGATAATCCGTTCAATTGCAATGGAAATGTGAGCTATGTGATGGCTTTATGGGCTAAGCTACACCGGTACGCGTTCTAATAGAGCTCTAGATCAATGTATAAACGATGTCAGTATTTCGAAATGAAGAGAAAAGCAAAGGTCCTCTCACGCACATGTCACTGACAAATTGTAGCAAATGATAACTACTCTATGGAAGTTTGCCAATATGGTAGACAGAACTGGGGGTGGGTAGAGAGAAAATAAGGAGAAATGACTGAAGCGTTTTGATTTCGAGCCAATACATCGAATTGAAGAGAATTGACTTAACATTTTACTATCTGGGTCATTTTAATAAAGTAATTTGGAAACTTGGAGAATTTTTTATCTGTGTTGTGAATCGATTTTGAGAAAATGACTCAGTCTTTAAAGCATACTTTACATCGGGTCATGATTTCCTGTTTACCATTATTTCTTTATAATAAAGGTAAATAATAATAATAATAATAATAATAATAATAGAATAGTCTATAATAGTAATAGTAATAATAATAATAGTAGTAATAATAGTAGTAATAATAGTAGTATAATAATAGTAAGAATAATAATAATAATAATAATAGTAATAATAATAATAGTAATAATAATAGTAGTAATAGTAATAATAGTAATAATAATAAATAGTAATAATAATATGCACCTTGACCTGAAATACTATCTAAAAATTTCTGAAAATTAACTCTAAAAAGATTTTCTAATAACAGTATAATAATAATAAAGAATAGCATAATAATTTAGTAGTAATAATAATATAGTATAATAATAGTAGTATAATATATGAGTAATAATAATATTAGTAATAATAATATTCGTAATAATCCTATTTCGTCCCATCATCTTCGTCCTACTCCTCATCGTCCTCCTCCTCCGCCTCCTATCCTCCTGTCCTCGCCTCCTCCTCCTCCTCCTCCTCCTCTCCTCCTCCTACTCCTGTCCTCCTCCTCTCGTCCTCTCATCCTTCGTCCTCCTCCTCTTTCCGTCCGCCTCCTCTTCGTCCTCCTCCTCATTCGTCCTCCTCCTCCTCGTATCCTCCCTTACGTCTCCCAGTCGTCCTCCTCCCTTCTTCTCCTCCTCTTCGTCCTCCTCCTCCTCCTCCTCCTCACTCCTCCTCCTCCCTCTCCTCCTAACACTCCTCATCCTCCTCCTCTCCTACTCCGCCTCCTCTCTCCTCCTCGTCCCTCCTCCGCGTCATCCCTCCTCCCTTCCTCCTCCGCTTCGTCCTCCTCCTCTTCGTCCTCGCCTAACCCTCCTCCTCCTCTTCGTCCTCCGCCTCTTAGTCCTCCTCCTCTTCGTCCTCTCCCTCTTCGTCCTCCTCCTCTTCGTCCTCCTCCTCGTCCCTCCCCCGTCCTCTCCTCTTGTCCCCTCCTCTTCGTCCTCCTCTCTTCGCCTCCTCCTCTTCGTACTCTCCTATTCGTCCCCTCCTCTTCGTCCTCCTCACTCTTCTCCTCCTCTCGTCTCCTCCTCTTCGTCCTCCTCCTCTTCGTCTCCCCCTCCTCCTTCCTCCTCTCCTCCTCCTCCTCTCCTCCGACTCTCTCCTCCTCGTCCTCCTCCTCCTCGTCCCTCCTCCTCGCCTCCTCCTCCCATCCGCCCTCCTCCACGTCCTCTCCTCCTCGTCTCCTCCGCCTCTCATCCTCCTCCCATCCTCCTCTCCCTCCTCCTCATCCGCCTACCTCCTCGCTCACCCTCCTCTCGTCCTCCCTCCTCCTCGTCCTCCTCCTCGTCCTCCTCCTCCTCCTTCGTCCTCCTCCTCCTCGTCCTCCTCCTCCTCGTCCCGTCTCCTCCTCGTCTTCCTCCTCGTCCTCGTCCTCCTCCTCCCTATTCCTCCTCCTGCCTCGTCTTCCTCCCCTCGTCCTCCTCCTCGTCCTCGCCTCCTCCTCCTCGTCCTCCTCCGCTCGTCTCCTCCTCCTGTCCTCCTCCTCTCGTCTCCTACTCGTCGTCCGCGCTCCTAGTCCTCCTCCTCCTCTCCCTCTCCTCCTACTCTCATCCTACCTCATCGCCTTCCTCTCCTCTCTCTCGTCTCCTCTCCTCTCCTCTCATCTCCTCTCCTCTCCTCTCCTCTCCTCTCCCCTCTCCTCCTCTCCCCTCTCCTCTCCTCTCCTCTCCTCTCCTCTCCTCTATCCTCTCCTCTCCTCCACTCTCCTCTCCTCTCTCCCTCTTCTCTCCTCCTCCTCCTCCTCCTGCTCCTCCTCCTCTCCTCCTCCCTTCTCATCCGCCTCTTCTCCTCCTCCTCTTCTCCTCTCTTCTCTCATCCTCTTACTCTCCTCCTCCTCCTCTCTCCTCCTCACTCCTCCTCCTCCTCTACTCCTCATCTCCTCTCCCTCTCCTCCTCCCCTCCCCTCTACTCCTCCTCCGCCTCGTCCTCCTCTCCTCTCTCCTTCCTCCTCCTCTCCTCGTCCTCCTCCCTCTCGCCTCCCCTCTCTCCTCTCCTATCATCATCTCTCCTCTCCTCTCCTCTCTCCTCTCGCTGCTTCTCACGCGGTCCCTGTCTCTTTCCCTTGGCGTGGTGGAGTGGCTGTGTTCTTAAAGACCCGAGAGCTAGCCGGCGGTATCATTGCAGCCGATAGGGTTACCCATGCCGGACGGAAGAAGTGATAAGCCGACGAAAAAAGACCTGGGTCGAAGAGTGACGATCATTCACCGTAAAATACAACCTCAAGAATGCGGACATGTGTTCAACTGGGGTAAAATTTTTCCAGGTCAATATCCCCCATTCGGTTCTCCGAGCGGGGACTACTTCAGGGAACCCATGCCAAAGCTCAACACAGGACATGTGTCCTGGAACATGGATGTTAGACTTTATACAATGCGGGGCACTAGGATATTCGCGGGATTAGATAAATCGCCCTTGGATATAGTCGCTTTACAGGAGTTAGTGCCCAGGGAAGGTAGTCAGGATCAGGAACTTTGCATTAACTACGGGGTGCAGAAAAACCTGCATTTGGCGGGTTTTTAGTCAGAAGGAGGAGCCTATCCGCTATCGAGATATTAAAGTTTTAGCGATAGGATATCATACATATTCTAAAGGGTAAACGACATGAATTTAATAATTGTAAATGTACAGCCCCCCACGAATATAAAGATGACAGATCAAGGATGAGTTCTATGACGAATTAAATGCTTATTTGAAGCCTTTCCGAATCATAGAAAAATGTCTTAGGAGATTTTAATGCAGAAAGTGGGGCCGGGAATATATATTCAACCAACATAGGCCAAATTCAGTCTTTCTGAAGATAGTACGACAAG